>VXAC01001974.1:1882589-2069401 GCA_013399225.1 Rhipidura dahli
CCCCCAATTTTCTTTTATTTAAATTTAATTTTTACATTTATTTTTATTTTTTAAGTAGACTCCTCCATCCTCCTGGGATGTGCAGAGCCACTCTAGGTCTCCAAAGCAGAGTATGTCACAGGAACATCAGGTGACAGCCCCGGGCTTCCCTGCAGTAGAAACTCGTTGCACAAGGGGTGTACCAGCCCGCCTCGGGTGGCTCTGGCATTGCCAGGCCACTGACTGGCACAGGCTGGAAGGTGGCAGAAGCAGACAGAGCAGAGCCGTCTACACAGAGAATGTGGGCTCTGAGGTGATCTGCAACGAATACAGCAGTGATGCTACTTTACAGATTGTTTAAATGCTGCTCTTAGACACAAAATGTCTCGTTTCCACCCTCCCTGGAGGATTTGCCCAGCGCTGGGCAAGTCCTTTTTGCAGGTAGGGAGGGAGAAGTCATCCAAGTTCAAGCTATAAAATCCCATTTCAGCTTTCTCACAGACAACGTGTTTTCCCACAAGAGCCCATCTGAAAGCAGTGGGCTTTCCTCCACTCACACTGTGCTCCTTGGAAGGGAGAAGCAGCACCCCTCTCAACCCTGGAACAGGGAACTCTGAAATGAAGCAGCCCGTGGGGGCTCAGTCTTCAGAGCTCAGTTATTTTTTAGCATTGAGCCAGGAATTTGGGACTAAAATTCCTGCCGATGCAGTTTAGCTTTCAGCACCTTCATTTTTCAGGCAATTGAAATTCTCCCTCCAAATTAGCTGGCCTATTTCAGGCAGCACCTGACTTTGGGGGAGGTGGGGAAAGGGCTGTAAAAATATTCCCATGTTTCCAACTCACGCTGCATTAGGAGTGAGGGGTGGGGAGGGGGAGAGGTGCTCTAGCAGGCACAGTGAGGCTGTGATGTGGTTTCCCCCTTGGGTGGCAGGTGATCTGCACATGCTGCTTTCTGCTGGAAAGAGAATTAATTCAAGATGTGAGAGGAATCAGGCTGCAGTTGTCAAGAGATGAAGAGAGAAAGGGTAAAACAGGCATCAAAATAAATAAACTTACCAAAAGCAGTGGTTTAGTTTTGGCTGGTCACCGCCCTCGGCTCTGCCTCCCCCTCAGGTGGAGGATGCTGCTGGCTCCGAGGCTTGCCAGATGTTAGGAACCACTGCCATCACCTGAGGTCACCAGCCCTGGCTCTGGTCCTGTTTCACATCAGGCTGGTGGGCTTGTAGAGTCCAGTCTGCTGAGCAGCAAGAAATGCAAAAAAGCATTTGGTGTAGGGAAAGAGTGACGGCCAGAAACAGGGAAGCAAGATGGGGGTGCTGGAGCATTAATGTTGAGGCATTTTGCAAGAGGAAAAGAGAGGTGTTTTTCATCCTTCCTTCTAGAATTGTTTCTATACTTTTTCCTCAGCAGTTCATTAAACCTAAACTACCTCCTCTCCTCATGTTTCAGTTCAAGCTCATTTCGAGCATTGTTTTCAAACATTATTCCAATGTAATTTTAGCACATCTATCCTGTCCTGCCGAATTTGCATGAGACCTAGTCTGGGAACAGCTCATTTGAAATGACATTCAAGGGTTGTTTTAATATTTGGCTGCAGTTAGTGTGGATGCAATTAGTTGACACTTGTAAATCCTCAGGTTAAAAAGCCCTGTAAGAAATGCAGGAAGCTGAACGCACACCCGAGGCCAAGCCCTCAGTTCCCGTAGGGTGATGAACCTCCCTGCCACAGCTGGACAGGCACCACCTTGCCCTCGGAAAGCTCCTGACCCACACCCATCAGATGTGATGCTGCAGCTCCACCGTGTATTTACACTGACTTCCCCAGAGTTCCTTCAGCCCTGAGAGCACAAAGCCCTTCTGGCTGAGACGGGCTCACAGGTACAGAAGGGATTGGAACGTCCCATTGGGAAAAAACATTCGGTCTGTTTGAGTCTCCTCATTCCCAGATCAGCCCTTTGTAGTACTTTTTATTGTTTTGGACCGAAGGAGCTCAGACTAGCCTGGCTCGCAGTGCCCCAGACACATGCATTTTTAATCCACATCCAGACCAAGCTGCGTTGTGCAATAGGCTCCCTGCTTCCAAAAAACAAGAGATAACATGTACCTCTGCCTAGTCCATTCTTGCCTGAACCAAAGACAAATTAAGACCAGCCCAGGTTCCAGGGCAGGAGAGGATCATTGTAAGGCAAATGAGACCTTGGCTCCTCATGCTTCTCGACTTCAGCAGCAATTAGGAGACTGAAACCCAGACCTGAGAATGCTTTTCACGGTGTTTTTACGGGAGCAGGGGATAAGGGCACTTCGCAGCGGCTTAGACTTGGCCCTCGGCAAGCACGTGGCAGAGCCGGCCTGAGCACCTCCTCCTCCAGCATCCCCAGCAGTGCCGGGCTCCACCAGCCACACCGTGCCACCTGCCCGAGGGCAAGATCATTGATTTTCAATTTTAAAAGTATGCAGCCACGATTCTCTTCTTGCTCTTCTTCCAATCCTTAAGACATTTTCTGTGAAGAAGCCTGCAGTAATCAGTTCCGCTGAAAAGCGCATTGCCACCAGTGTCAGAGAGCTGTGGCTGCTCCTGAGGTGGGGCAGGGAAGCTCCTGGACCGAGGGGTGGCTGCAGGAGAGGTGGGACTGCAGCTGCTGCACGCTGCTGGGGTGTGGGGAGCTGCAGGACAGTCGAAGAAAGATCACACACCTCTTCTCTCCAGAAGATTCCTCAGGTACTGTTCTAAAACTCACTCCCACCTCCCTGCAAACTGGTGCTTTCTCTGTCCGGGTTTGTTATTACACAAGTGACTCTTTTGCTTCCCGAGACCTTTTCCTCGAGCTCTCTGGAGAAGCAGTGTACACATATCCAGGGCTCTCCAGCCATTCCTGACAAATCTACTTTCATCTGTGCGTGAAGTCTGCTTTCCTATTGTCTCTTTAAGTGCTAAGAGCAAGTGTTTTGATGTTAACTTCTGGGAACGAGCTCTTAAGCTACCACCTCACGCTTAATTACAGTTATTTATTAAGTACTCCAGGATATCCAAGGGAGAACGGAGGTTTTCTCCTTCAAAGGGCTTCTGGATGTGGTTCGGCAAATGCTTTTTGCCAAGCACAGCGCTTTTCCTACCCGTGTCCTCTGGGAGCACGGAGCCCTCTCCCCTGCTGATAACCCCAAGGCATGGGGGCCGTGGGGCCTCCCTCTGGCAGCACAGCGTATCTTTAGGGCAGGGAGTGACTGTCCTCAATTGTTCTCAGGTGACTGCAGCCACACTGTCCCTGAGCTCATGCACGCAGCTGGCTCTGCCCCGCATTCCCAGCAGGATGAGCGCTGCCACACTGCCCAGTTCAGGGTAATGACACTAATGCTGCCACTCCTACTGCTGCCAGGTGATGTGGTGGGCATCATCTAACTCTTTTCCAGTCCTGGTGCAAATTCAAACCCAGTACAAAGCCAGATGCTGCAATGCTCTTCCCCCTCCTGAAGCAGGGTTGGGCGATGCTGAGGGCCTGGGATGCAGGCGGGGCAGCAGGAGGGCAGTCCTGCAGCAGGATGGGCAGCAGGTGCCCCTGGCACTGCTTAGTCAGGCTGGCAGCGTGGCCGTGGTGTGGCAGCAGCAGCCAGAGATCCTGCTGGCTCCACAGGGTCAGCTCTGCAGAGATCCCAGACACCGACAAGGCCAAACACTGCTTCAAAGCAGAAACAGCTTCAGCCCTCTTAAAATGTTCCAGAACAAAGATCCTACCGACCTACTGAGCAGCAGGTGCAAGATGTGGATTGGGAACAAGGGCTTGTTAGGAGTGATCATGACGCACAGTTTGCAGCATTTTGCTGGTGTAGGGAAGCAGAAAACAGCTTCAGGAGATCCCTGCCTAGGGACGAGCAGGCTCGCTCCTAGCCCCAGAGTACATGGGATGTGAGAGATGGAAAGAGAGATCCCACGAATCTAGTTCTAGACACCTCTTGGCACAAGATGAACAGTCTTATCTTGATACTTGTGTTTGTTTGCCCAGCTCCAAACCTGTTTCAGCAGCATGAGAGCCTGCCTTGCCCCACTCCTGCCTCCTGTAGAGACACCACCTCTGGTCCCAGAAGCCAAAGGGCCCAACCAGGCTCATCCACTCTGCAGCCCAGGGACTTCCCCCAAAAGATCCCAGGCAGTGCTGCAAGCACAGTACCAGCAGGAGATCTTTTAGGGGATGGGAGCCCTGCCCTGGGGAACTTGGACCTGGATCTTTTCCCATTGCCCTGACTGGTAAGAAACTTGTATATTTTCTTGCTGTATTTTGTGAAGAGGGCCTCAACAATCTCTTTTTCTTGTGTCAGAGCAGTGGAAAGGACTGGAAAGCTGCCTTGGGAGTAGAAAACCCCACCCCAGCCAGCACCCCCATAGCTCAGCTGAACAGATGCTGAAGACTTCTCACCTGGAGTGCTCATGCTCAGGTGCAAACAGGGTCAAGCCACAGCCATGATGATGAAGGACACCCAGCCCTGTGCCATCGCAGCCTGGGACGGTGGGGTGGGCTCCTGGGCAGTATCCATGCACTGAGAGTTTCCGAGGTTATTCCCTGAAACACGTGGTGCAGGCCAAGTGGATCACCCAGCTGAGCTTATCAAACAGTTCATTGTTCCTGCCTGAGTGATTCAGCCCCACCAAAGTGCTCCCTGGCAGCACAGCACCAAGGAGGAGGAGGAGGGAGGTGTGCAGTGCACACAGATAGTTCTCCTGATAGTGGGAGGCAGATAAGCACACGGGAGTTAATGGCTGAGCTCAGATCTAGCTGAGGCAGTTTGACCTTTCTGCTGGTAAGCCTGCCTTCAGCTGACATGACAGACTTTGACACAAGCACTCAGGGGAATGTGTGGCCAATAAGTGAGACTTACTTTCCCCACCAAGTAATATTGATTAGCACAGCGCCCGCAGACACGGCTTGAGGCAGTGGTGAGGTTTCAGGGAGGGAGCAGAAGAGACAGCTGAAAAGCAAAGGTGAAATGATTTGCTGACTGAACCTGTAAAGTGTCCTTTCTGTCTCCTACCATAGCGACCTGTGTGCTGCTGAAAACCTTGGAAGGAGGGAGAGGCTTTCCAGTCTGGGCAGCGGCACTGGAGCTGGCTGGTGTCCCTGCATGGCCTGGCTCATCTCCATCCCGTGGGTGTCCGTGCAATCCAGTGCCTCCTTCCATATTCCTGAGCCACTTTGTCCTCTGGCATCCCTGGAAAACAAACGTCTGTTAGGAGCACTGATGATTTCTGAGAATTTGGGCACGTAGAACTGAAAATGGACCAAGGAACCATCTGAGCACCTGGGAGGGGCTTCTTCCTCTCTTGCCATTCAGGAAAGGCTCTGCTCCAGCAATCCGTCTGTAAAGGATGGCACAGGACTGTGCCAGTGTGTGACACCAAACCCAAACGTGTGCAGCCTCCCTCTGGGAAGCAGTGGGGTGCCATTCCCATTTGGCTGAGGTCCCCATCCCCTTGCTGACCTGTGGACACGGGTCTCCATGAGCTCAGTGATTCCAAGCAGGCTACAACATTATAAGTACTGTGGAGCAGGGAGGGGTTGGATTTCAGCTTCTTGCTGCCTTGGACATCTTGTTGGTTACATCAGGAAGCTGAAACGTTGCTCACGCTGCAGAGAGGCTGCCTGGAGTCTGGTGACACTTAAGTACCAGCAATACTCGCCAGATTCCCTGGGACATGAGGTGGAGACTGCTATTATGTAGTGTTACCTTAAAGTCCTAGCCTAAACACCTCCCATAACCAACTCCTTGCTTGCCCAGGAATACGGAATGGGGTTTTTGAGAGCAGCAGAGTGACCCAGAAGCCCGAGTTACATACAGTCTTTATCAAAGGCACTCTAAGTTATTTTAGAGCAGTGTGTGATAATATGTCAGCACCAACACCGGCTCCAGGAAAACCTACCAAGTATTTTTACTGCTGGGCTAGTTTTTGGAGGACTACAAGGATGCTCCCACCCAGGATGTTATAGAAACTTTCCACCATGCCCTGCACTTTTCTTTCCTCTGCATTTTTCCACTTGCCACTGTGTACAGAAATACAAGGGAAAAGCAGAATTTTTCCACCTGAGATCTCAGAGCAGGACCAGGAGGTGCTTGCCCTGAGCAAGTGCCCACCTATCATCCCTCTGGCCAAGATGTGATCCTGGGCTTTGATGACTGGGCTCATGATGGAAATTCAGGAGTTCCTCAGGAGCTGGGAGCTGGGTGCAGGCTGGTCCCTGTGGGCACATCCAGCCCTGGGGGCTGCAGAGCCCCGGAGGCAGAGCCGTCCTGCGCTCCGCTATTGTGCTGGCCTCTGTCAGATCATGCTGTGCTGGCGGTTTGCAAAGCTGTCTATTATCGGCACGTTAATAACCTTTCACAACGTTTAATTACTTGGAAAGGTAATCAGTCTTGCGGTAGTTCTTTAAAAGGCATGCCCATTTCACTTGCTCTTGGCAGAGAACTCTGCTTTTTTGTCTTTCATTCTCGCAATAAATATGTTACAACCGATCCTGCTCCCAAAGGCAATACCTATTTGTAAAACAAAGAAGAAGATTGCTCCCTGGCTTTCTGGGTACCAGCCCTGCAGCGGGTGTCATGCCACAGATCTCTCCTACCAACACATCGTGCACAGATTCAGGGACACTCCCTGCCTTGGTGGTTTTTTTTATGGATTCTCGTTTTAAGGTGCCTGGTTTGACACTCACAACCAGGTACTCAGAGCCAAACTCTCCACTTCACTGCCAGAGCTGGCCCCGGTGGTTGGGTGCCCATAAAATGACAGCCAAGAAGCCAGATGTAAGTGGCCAGGTCCCCTCTGCTCAGTCTCTGCTGCCCTTCGGCCGCCGGCAGCAGCGCCGGCGCAGGCTGCGACAAGCTGCGATGCCCGAGGCTGGGGGTGGGAGGAAGAAGCAGGAAGACCCAGCAGCTGCAGGAAAAGGACAGGCAGAGATCACCCAGGTGGGTGCAAGGGCCACCAGGGTCTCTCCAAGGACAGCTAACCACGACATTGTGAGGGTCAGGGGTCCAAGACCACCACCAGCCACATCTCTGCTGCATCCAGCACCCCAGAGAAGTGGCAGGTTGCTCTCCTATCATGCCAGGATGCCACCACTTACGACGGGAGGCAACTTGTGCACGTTGCCTTTGGACTTGTGACCCTGTGTTGGAAACTGCAGCAACCATGGAGGTTTGGTCCTCTCCTGGAGCCCGCCGGCTGACGGCTGCATCCTCCTGAGGCACTGCAGAGGCACCCTCAGCTTCCCCATGGCTGCCCCTTGTCAGCCGGGTGCAGCCCTGGGACCCAGGAACCAGCTGGACAGTGGATCTGCCTCGGCACAAACACCCTGTGGGACTTCTGTGGAGGGCACACGCGTGCACACACACACGTGCACATCTGCACGCACAGCTGCATTCACACACATGCCTTTGCACACCTGCACGCACAGCTGCATTCACACACATGCCTTTGCACACCTGCACGCACCCGTGCCCACCTGTGCTGTGTGCCCGCAGGGACCCGGTGAGTGAGAAGCTGCTCGGTCCATGCCAGGGGCCGCTGCTGGGGAGGAGGCACAGCACGTCAGGCCCGGGCTCCCACCAGCTGTGGCCGCTGCCTGCAGGAGCAGAAAGTATTACACGAGATTGATCAAACGTGTCCTTTTCCACTGATGAACTCTGTCCTCTGAACCAACGTTTTCCACTTCAGATATGGGGGTACCCACTTTTGGGGAGAAAAGCAGTAAATGGTATCAGAAAGAGACATTATTCATGAGGGCAGCAAAAGCGTCCAGCATTTTCCTCCTTTCTCCTTGAGGCCAAGCTTGTCAAAGGGCTGAACAAAAAGCTCAGAAGAGCTTTTTAAAAAGACTCTCAGTCTGCAAGTACACCTGTGTGGAGGCATTGGAGGAAGCCTGGTCCCAGCCTAGCAGCCCATCCATGCTGGTGTTTTTCTAATATTCTTGGAAGTCTTCACAAGTTTGTTTTTTTTTTTTTTTTTTTTTTTCTTTTCTTTTAAAAAGCGCAGCTTTTAACAGCCCTGAGGCAGAAGGCTCTGCTTGCTAAATCGCAAGGTTTGCCACACTGAAGTGTAGGGACGTGCCCGCAAACGGGAACTGGCTGTCTTAGCTTTTGTTCTTGACTGTTTGCCAGAATCCTTAAAACAACAGGAGGAGGTTCAGCCACCTAAACATCCCTGCACTGGCTGGCTCAGGGAGCCTGTAAACACGGGCATTAGCATATCAGAGCCATGGATGTGTTTGCCAGCAGCACGGACCGAACGGTCCCACTGCCAGTGGCTGGGTGGCTCTGGGACAAGAAGGAGCAGGAACACCTGGCAGTGCCAGTGGTGTCTCCTGGCATGACGGCGGGATCCTGTGTCCTTGCAGTGCTTGGTGACTGCAGACAGGAGAAAAGTGTCAGGAAACACCACTCAGAGCTGTAATGTTAGATTTTAGGGCCATGTAAGCGATGATCTGGTGGAGATGCTGCTCCACCAGAGACAAGATTTGATTTGTATCGATGTAATGAATGGTCACATTTTTCCCCTCCCAACTTGTTTAGAGAGGGGTGAGTGATGAGAAGAGGCAGCTATGGACCAAAACTTGTAGATCAGGAGACATAATTAGCAAAATGCTACCCTTAAACAACCAAAAAGCAATCTCTAGTGCAGCCAGTGGTTGTAAATGTTCCTCAGCAAAGACCTAGCCCATGCCATTCCACAGCTGTATATTCTTGCCTAACTTGGACAGCACACCTCAGTCCTGAGCTGCAGAGATACTGAGACTTCTATTTCAGTCACAGACTTGGAGACAGACCAGGTGCACACCTCAGACCTTGCCTACAGTCATTCCTCGGCCACCTCACTGTTATGCTAATGTTTATGTAGACTGATGGGGGTGGAGATGACCTAGTAAGGGGTTGAGAAGCTCTCCTAAGGTCCATCCCTCACCTGGGCTCTCAGCAGCCGCCTTGCTGACATTTGAACCTGGGAGGTCTGGGGCATCTGCCTCCAGGCTCAACCCCAAGGTGAGCTCGAGATACTCCAACTCCCTTCTGCTGGCTCCAGTTTCCTTCTTGTGTGTCCCAACCAGGTCACTTCAGAGGGATTTAGGATTTCAACAAACTGCACTGTTCGCCTCAAATTCTGCAAGGCACAAGCTCTACAGTAAGAGTCCTCCAGTCTTCACTGGAAGCATCAGCATTCCCTCGGGCTCTCCTCCCTAAGCCTCTGCACACCTTTGAATCACTGAGGAACTCAGGAGCTCCAAATTGTCTTTGCCTGAGGTTTGCATCCCTCCAAGGTCTCTCTTGGTAAAGTAGATGGGATGCAGCTCAACTCACATGGCACCTAGACATTTCCTCTGCTTTCCTTGGCCATCTGCTCCCAAATTTTCACCGTCTCCTGGCTCACCAGCTGGGAGGCAGCACCCTCACTCCCGGCTCTGCCTTGACCCCGTCCCTTGGGTGAAAGCCAGTGAGCACGTGCAGGTGGGTGCCCACTGGGCCATCTCCTTGAGTTCGCAGGTCCCACGAGGTGGGTGAACCAAACCTTCTTCCCTTACAACGTCACGGCATTAGGTTATAAAGTTCAGCTTGTCAGTAAGTAAGCCAGTCCCACCCACGACTTCTTTCCACATAATTATGGTTCGCGGATATACCAGGAAAAAAGGAGAGCCCCTGCCGGAGATGCTGACGTCTTTTTCCTTTCAGGTTCAATGGCTGCTTTATTGCGGTCGGGTTTTCTTTCTCCCCACCACCCGGTCTTTCTCTGACTGGAACTGTTCCCCTCCAAAAACGTGGTGACTTTTGCTGAAAAGCAATTCTGCCACTTGTGCAGCAAGGCAGCGCTCACGAATGGCACAGTGGTAGTTACGGGATGTGTGGTTTACCTCAAGACGTCACATCTCCTCCCCCTGGAGACATCAGATGGGTTATTGCTCAAATTCGGCTTTGATTCTATAAAGGAAAAAGGCCCTGTGACTTTCACTACTACTTTTAATGTTCTAAGAAACCTTCACATTCCCTTCCCCAGACTGCTTCAAAGGGCAAATAGCTGAGGCACAAGATGTTGCTTTTTGGTAAACATACGCATTCGAAGTGCGGTCTAAAATCCCATGAGTCAAACTGCACTGTTTCCCACCCAGGGAAAGGAACGATTGATTTTGTTTGGGGATTTTTCCCAGGTGAAGGCTGGTCAGAAAGAAGGACTTTGAGTACCGGATTTGCACTTTATGTTCTTAAATACTTTTGGAGAGCAACAAGAGTGAAATAGCTGGTGTGCCTTTCAGTGCCTCTTTCCGTGCTCAGCTGGAAGATGTCCCTGAGGACACACTGCTGAAGACATCCATGGTCTGTGCAGGAAAAGAAGGCACCCTGCTCTGCCATGGCAAACACCAGCCCGGGAAAGCTGTGAACCAAGAGGCAGGCAGGCTTGGTTGTGCTGGACACAGGCAGTGCAAGGCTGAGGTAGTGCACACGGAGAGAGCTGAGAAAGGAAACCAGCAACCAGCCTAAAGAAAAAACGACACAGAAGGTAAACAGCTGCCATCACCTGTGAAACACAGCCACTCTCATCCCCCTCACAGAGGCAGTGGGGAATGGGACAGTGCTGTCCAGCCAGCCTGCTGGTGCTGCAGGGAAGGGTGCTGACAATGACATGGAGATGCACTGCAAATCAGGGAGCCCAGCTGCTGCTGCCCACCCTGGATTTGGTCCTCTCCAGGGCTGTCCTGGCAAGGACAGCTTCTCTTTTCTCACAAGTCATCCCAAGGCTTTAACAACTTTCCCCCTCTGCAGACCCTTGTTGAGCTGAACTAGTAAAAGCACAATGCAGTGATTCCTCTGGGTGTGAGGTTTTGCCCGTACAGCAGCTCACGTGCTTTCCATGAGCTGTTTCAGCCTTGTGTGAGCCACAGAGAGTGGGGTCTGCCCACCCAAAGCCATGAGCATGTGGGGAAGGGCAAAGGTTGCAAAGGGGAACTATGTCGTGGCCTTTTGCTCATCTCAGCTTTGAGAGTGCAACTGTGGTGTCTGACCCAAACCACGACTGAGTTCCCCTTTGCTAAAATAATTTCTGATTTCCCGTGTGGTGCTCAAGGATGGGGTCCCCAAGGAAGGCACAGGTTTCCCTTTATACAGGGACCCCAGGCTATGCCTGATGAATGCAGGGTTTACCCAAGGGTGCCTCCCTCCCGTGTGCCTCACCACGCTGGGACCTGCTCAGGAAATGCAGCTGGTTTCCTGCTGGCAGCTGGGCAGTGCCTCCTTCACTGAAGAGCTCAGCTCGTTCCCCTGCCTGTCACCCCAGCACCAGCCTCTTGGGCTTCTCTGGGAAGGTTCTCACCTGTGGATAAAAGCACTGGTCTAGGGGATGAGCTGTGCTCCTCAGGTGTGGCGGTGAAGTGACCTGGCCTAGGTCTGGCAGCAGGAACTGGACACCAATCTCCCCACCAGCTGGGATGTGGGATACACACCAGGGAGAGGAAAAGGGTTACAACACAACCAGGTGGAAGATGCAACGTGCATGTGTGCATTACAAGGACATTATCTCCTAAGAAGTATGAATAGGGAAGGAGTTCCTTCAACAAAGCTGCCCCAGTGAGGAAAGGCCAGGGATGGGCATCTTCATACCGAGCACCCTGTCTCTGCTGGGGCTGGCAGGTTCCTGGCATAAACTAATTAACTCTTCAATTGCTGAGGAAGCTCAGAGGACCTTAATTTGACAGTCACCATAAAAGCATTTTGTCTGTCAACAGACTCTTTCATCCAAGGATCTCAAAGTGCTTTACAAGTATTAATTAAGCTCACCAAAGTAAATATGAATAATTATTGTCATTGAACAGCGTGGAGAGCTGAGGCCAGACTTGCCCAAGAGCAACTGTCAGGACCCAGGGACAGGCCTGGAAGGAGGAGTTCTCAGATGCAGTTGCCAGACTGCAAACCCTCCTGCAGAGAACAGCCTCAGACTGCACACTGGCTGAGCCTGCTGGACTCTGCTCAAGGGTGTCCTTCCCTAGGAGATCACATTTGAAGAACAGGGGGAAAAAAATAATTTTCATTTGGAATACAATGCAATCTATGTCACAACAAAAAATTTAGGCAAAAATGGCATGAAAGTTTAAACTCCTCATATCAGTGTGTAAGCTTTCTGAAAAAAAGCTTCTTTTATCCTGTATCCTGTAGCAGTACCTTCTGCTGTTTCATTTGAGATTAGTAGTTTCTGAAAGTAATGCATAATAAATCAGGCGTTGAGGAATTAGGGACAGAATTTGAACACTATTTAAAACCTGAAACCTTCATTTATAAAAACATGCTTATTATTTGCCCTTCTTGTTTAAATCTCAGTGCTTGGAACACTTTCATTTTCCTATGCCTCCAACCATCCGGTATCAAGGAGTCTCAGATCAGGGTTGCTTTGGTTGCAAGTTCAGTTATATTTTTAAGGTGATAAAGACTCACTGTCATAATCTAGTCTGAACCCTTGCACAGCCCAGCCCAGAGGAATGTAGCTGTTTAACTTGTAGATAGCCCAGCTACTTACATCACATTATTTGGTTAATTTTAATGGATGTATCTGTAGCTGCTGAACATCTCTCGTGTTTCCCCACCTTCCAAACCCTGCTCCACGCTGCAGGACGAGGCTCCAATACTGGGCTTCTTGTTTGCAGTTTCCTTACCTACAGGAATATTGTGGGAATGAATATACAAATATTGTGAGATTTGGAGATATTAGAGCAGCGGGGAGGGGAGTCATAAATATACCTCACGCAGATAATAGCGGCTATAAATTGTAATGCCTTGATCTGGCTTGGCACCGGCGCCCTGCAGAACTCCTTGCTGGGCTCGCTCCTCTCTCCATGGCAGCTTCACTGTTTATTACTGATATAATTACAGCACTATGACGTCTTCTGGGCCGTTCTGGATGAAAACAGCCTTTTCGCTTTGAAATAAGCACTTTACACAGCAGTGGCAGTTAAACTGAAGAATATCTGTACGAGCTGTGTGATGGTGGTAAACTGATGGTTTGTCTTACGCCAGCACAGCTTTCCTGTGCAATTGTCTTTTGGACAGCTAATTGACCTCTGAGTTCAAACTGAGCCACCATAGCTGGGGCTCTGTGCTGTGAACACTGCCCAGAGTGAAGAAACCGAGTAGGTGGCTCTTGTCACAGAGGATCCTCCTCATGGCTGTGCTGGAGGTGATGGGCACTTCTCCCGCTGTGGAGCACAGCCAGGGGTGGTCTCCCAGAAGGGGAGCCGATGTGGGTGTGCTGCATGTGGGGAGGAAACATCCTTTGCATGGCAGTGGCACTGTGCAGCCTCTGCTCCAGGCCTGTGCTTGGAGGAGCCCTTCCTCTTCCTCTTCCTGCCCACTCCAAGGGCCCTCTGCCCTGTGGCTCTGCCAAGCCAGGTCCCTGCCCCAGGCCCCCCTGCCTGTCCAGCATGCACATGGTGGTGAGCCCACAGGAGCCTCCTGTGACTTTCACTACTACTTTTAATGTTCTAATGGCTTGGGGGCATGTTCCATTGCTGCCGAATCCCCAGGCAGCTCCAGAGAAAATGGACAGGCAGGACAGGGGCACAGTTACTGACCACTTTGTAGGGAAGGAAGATCCTCTTGTTTAGTTCTAGAAACCTCCTCACCCAAGCCATTGCCAGCTGAGCTGAACTGAGTGTTTCAGATCGGTGTTGCCTGTTTCCAATTACATCGGAGCACAGTTCTGCAGAGAAGAGCCAAGGTCTTGATTTATAGGCTTTTGGGCAAGAGAATGCAGTGTTTTTCATTATCTTTATCTCTAAATCTGCTCTTGTTACTTGTTGCTTACAACAAATTTGCAGAGTCTAATGCAAAGGTCTTTTGTTAAGGTTTCCTACACTCAGATGCTAAAATCCTTCATTAAAGCCCAGGCTAATTGCTTCTGCATCAGATAGACAGGCCCATCCATTTCACCTTGCTCAGTGTGCCCTTGGGAAAGGAACACGCATTTTGGGATGCAGAGGTGGGAGAGCTGGAGACACACCTGGGGCTGAGCCCGTGCAGTTCAGCCACGCTGTCCTCCCACCCAGCCCTGGCCACGGCCAGAGCCCGAGCACCTCACAGTGGGAGGACAGTGGGAGAGGCAGCCAGCCTGCTCCTGCACCACTCGCTCTGCACCAGACATTCCTCTGGCTGAATTTTCTGCTGCATTGGCTTCCCACATATTTATCCTGACATCACATGGGCTGGGGCCCTTCCCGCCTCTGCCCAGCAGGAGTTTGCTATGTAAAAAAATCACTTTTAGAAAACGATGTCTTCTGTGGAAGGAAAAGGCTTAAATGCAGCAAGAAAGAGTTTTATGAGCTTTGCTTCAATACTTGTTGTGCAACATCCTTATGGGATTTCATTATTTATGATTTTATCTAACTACAGTCTATGCCTAATAGCTCGGAGGTGCTGTTGATTAATTTTTTCCAGGTCTTTGATGTACCGGCAATAACTTGTCCATGCTATCCTGTGTCAGTAAAGTGGAAATTGCTGTGCCACAGTCAAGGTGTCATGAGGTGGCCAAAGCCAGAATAACTGCCTGTGTCCACAGTAGGACCAAGGTTTAAGGCTTCCCCGTGCCACGCTCTCCCCGCTGGCACTGGCTGAAGGAGCTGTGATGAGTCAGCTCACTAAAACAGCAAAAAAAAGAATCCAACCAAAAAATGCTGCTTTTTTTGGTTTTTGCTTCTTTAATTTTTTTTTCTTTCTGTGTTAGTGAGTTGGACTAACTCCATGTGACCAGGTATGCACTAGAGCCAGCAGGACAGCAAGGAACAGCAAGAGGAGGAAGAGGAGGGAGAAGGGCAAGTGGGGGCAGGCTGTAAGATCATCTTTTGAAACCACACCCTACGTATGGACACTGTCAGTCTAATTCCTACCGTACTGGTTCCATCCTTGATGTTGTAATCTGTTTCTGTGAATCTTTTCAATTAGGTAGTGATTTATTGGTTAGTGGGGTGGGTTTGGACATCTTCCAGCAACAGACACGAAATCCCTTACCGTGCTGAGCTCTGTCCTATTGCCTGCAATGCAAAGGCATAAAACTTTTTCTCCAGGAAATGATTCTTTTTCAAAATGATTATAAGATTATATGACTAGACTGTCATGTGATGTAAACCTGTCTGTTTCCAAAAGCTTTGGTGTAGTTACACCATTTACAAAAGGATTTGCTTCAAAATTTTTAGCTGCCCCAGCACATTAGTTGCTGGTTAACTGGAGGTCTTCCTGAAAAGAGTGCATTTATCAGCATAAACGGACCTGTTTCTTCCCTTACATAGAGGTTTTCAGTCTGCACAACTTGAAGTGTTTGCCAGTTCAAAATTTATTATTTCTTGTCATCACTTCTCTTATAGCCATCACCTCTCTGGTGTTAGTCCAATTCTGTGGATTTGTCAATCACCACCACAAAGAAACCCAGAGCCAAAATAAACCTGGCACCAATTTATTTCTGTATTACAAATGCACTGGCACAAACCTTGTCCACAGAATCTCCTATTTCAGCAAAGTCCTTGAAATCCCATTGACTTCAATTAGTAAGTTAAGCAAGTGCTTAAATGCTGCATTTGAACTGGGGCCTGAAGACCATACCTTGGCCAACTGGATCTGTTGTCTTTTTTTTTTTTTTAAAGTTATGCTTTTAGAGGAATTTCCACATTTCAGTTCAGTCAAAACTTCAAAAATTTGGATGAGATTAAGGAGAGTTGAAAGTTGAAAGACAAACTAAGTTGTCTTCTGGCATAGTTCATTTACAAACTGTCTGTAGTCAGTGAAGCATTAAGGATTCAAGGAGAGAAAATGACAAAATGAGATGTCATCAAAGTTATGGGCTCAAAACTTGGGAGGGGGGAAAAAGAGAGGCCTTGCTCAGCAAAATGACACAAGGAAGGGATTTACTGATGTATCAGAAAAATGTGGGCCACTATGAATAGGCTTTACTTCATGGTAGCTGATGGTGTCTGGCAATCCTGCACTACACACTACTCCTGTTCTCCCTGCATGCAATTACATGGGCATATCAGTGTAATGCATGGTTATTACAATATAACCACAACGTGCTAGGAAGAACATTTCATGCTTCTCAGTTGGACAAGGCTCATCTGGTCTTAATTTATTTTTTTTTTAAGGAACATCTTCTATTTTAAGATTTTCCCCATTTAGCCAATGGATTCTATGTTAATTTGACCTCTATTAAATCAAATTTTTTCCATTATTCTCTCTGGTGATCAAAGAGCTCTGGGGCAGCTTCCTGAGAGGCCAGAATACCTTGCTGCTGGAGCAGGAGGGCTGAGCAGCAGCATGCAAGTTCTTCCTCACCTTCCTGCTGTTGGGAAAGAGGCTTCCAGTCCGGCCACTCACCTTCAGCCCCAGACCCACATGCTTCCCTCGCCCAAACCTCTCTCCCAGGTGTGGTTGTGCTGCCCACCAGGAGGTTTTGTAGGAGGTAGAGCTATTGGGCGCTGCCCCTTTTCCTGCTGGGTTTGGGCACCTTGCTTGGAGCTGAAGGGGAATCCCCAGGAGCTCTGCTGGCACAGTGGCTCCTCTCAGCCACATGAGAGTCATGGTGGTAGCTTCTGCTTTGCTTCCTTGTCTTTGACAAGTCTGGCAGGGATTGGTGCCTCCCACAGGGCCCATTGCTGCAGGTGACCAGGAGATGGGTGCTGAGCACACCTGGCATCAGCTGGAGCCTCCCAAGAGGCAGGTGAAGAAGTGTCCTGGCCCTGGGTGGTGCCAGCCAAGGGGGGTGATGCCCGCGTGGTAGACAGCGAGCCCCAGGGGAAACCCTGTCTGTTCCCAACCAGTGCCTAGAGACTTCCAGCTCTTAGCATTAGTCTGAAGGACTGCAAGCTCGCACCTGGTGACTCGGGGCACGGCCATGCTGGTGGTGGAGTGGGCTGAAGAGCCCGAGTCTCTCGGGGAGGGGCACTACCTGCAGCCTCGTGCCGTTCCTGCACTGCCCTCCTGGGCCCCTCCAGCTCGGGCACAGGCCAGGTGGCTGCGCAGACAGAGCCAGGGCAGCCTCTGCACTGCCCTTCCTGGCACATCTGCTGCCAGGCAATGCCAGTGGGATGGGGCAGGAGACGCTCGGGTTGAGGACAGAGCCATTTCCCACTCTCACAATGACACTGGACACGGCTTCCCCCTGCCCCAGAAAGGGTGGGAGCAACGCTGCTGACTGCAGCACGGCCGGGCCTGGCTCCTGTCCCGCCATGAGCACCCTGGACAAATCACATCCTCGCTTTCTGCCTCAGTCCCTTGTTTGTAAAATGGACACAAATACTTCACAAGGGTGTTGTGAAACCTAATTAATTAATTAATACCTGTACTGCACTTTGATGTCCTCACATGAAAAGTCCTATATAACTACAAAGCATTTTTAATGTTATAAAGCAAGAACTTCTTGCTGTCTTGCCTTGGCAAAGAGGCTGATTAGATGTTATCAGTTCTGCTGCTCACATGCACAGAAACTGCTGCAGTGGGGTTTGGATTCTGGTTTGTTTTTAAAGAGTCCCACAGTAAAATGATGGGAAGAGTTAATTTGGCAGTCTGTTCCCTGTGACTTCAGGGAGTGGCCAGAACTGGCTGTATATTTTCTGTCAACAAAATAAGCTAAATAGCCCCAGAAGAAAAAAAAAAAAAACAAACCCATATCTGACATATCTGTGCATACAGGTGTGTCCTGATGGCACCTGCAGTAACTGGAGCAAAAGGCTTTCTAGCCCAAGCCCGAGAAAAAAGCTGTACCATAGGAGCACCTAATCCTTCATTTAAACAACTGCATACTGCTCACATTTCATAGAAGTGGCTCCTAAGTAAGAGTCTGTTTGGGCCAAATCTCATTGCCTGTTTCTGTTTGTTCCGCTGTTAAGACTGCCCCTTTTGCAGTTTTACTACTTAAGTCAGGAAGACCCAACCTGGGCAGTTGGGACCAAGCAGCCCTGATTCTGCCTTCATCACGAAATGCGTGGCACTGTGCTGCCAGAAAGCACCACTGCAGAGCCTGTGCTTTAATCTGCACTCAGTTGATAATGAATGGTAAGAAGCTGCACTCTGTGGTCCTTCCTTCAGAGAGCTCAGTTAAGTCTGTGTGCTATAGAGGGATGAAAGTGCAGCTTTAAATGTTAAAATTCCCAACAGACCTGTCCTGCACTGCATTTAAAGATGCACTAATAAGTTAATGACAAAATAAAAACGCCTTGACTCCTGCAATTTAGAAAACTGGAGCCAAAGGAGTCTTAATAATCCTGTTTTTCTTTCCCAATTAACACTGTTTACTTTCTGCATTTCCTTGACCTTGAAGAGCAATCCTGCACAATTCCACGTACTCGCCTCCACCTTCAGCCCTTACAGCACAAACACAATACCCAGCAGGGCTGTTCCAGGCCCACAGCAGCACAGTGCCAATAAGCCTCTGCTCCCTCCCTCTCTGGCTGCCAGCACCCACTTTCTCTCCCTTCCCTGAAACCTGGAACTGGCTGTACACCTGGATGGTGCCATTTGCTAAGATGCACAGGTAAATACACACATGAAGCACATTGCAAAGGGCTTGGGCTCCTTGTTTGCTGTCATTTCCAAAGGTTGCCTCAAAGCTTGAGGATGCTCAGAGCTGCCTGCAAGCAAAAAGCAATTGCTCACAGGCACTTTTTGTCTTTTTTTTTTTTTTTTTAATTTAAATGACAACTTTTCCTTGTGCTCACCTGCACAGCTTTTGGAAGACAGCAGGATTCTGTGCATGCCACTGTATCTGGCAGCACTGTGCCTGAGCTGGGTGCTCCCAGCCTGTCCTGCCCAGTGGAGTGAGAGGGGAGGGAGACAAAGTCCAGCTCAGGTGCGAACAGCTGGGGGCAGGAATGTGCACAATGGGAGGAAACTGGGTACACTGCCTTTGCAAAACCAAATAAACAACACTTGGGGAAATTAAAAAAAACCAGCCACCTCCCAAAGCAGCTTGGACAAAATCCTTCGCTTCCCCCAGCAACAGAGGGATGCAGAGGCTGAAGTGTTTTCACACTCAAAGCATGGCATCGTTTGTGAGCTTTTTCTACAGTCGACAAATAAACAAAACCCAGGGAGTGTTTTGCATTCAATAGTTAATCACAGTTGGCTGAGTGTTTTTATTTTTCTTCACTGTAAAGGCATTCTTGGTCCGCCTCCCAAACAGCTTGTTTTGTCTGAGAGATTTAATCTTGAGTGGCAGGACAAGGTGCAAAGACAAACCTCAAAACAATTCTTATTTTTCTGTAGCAAGATGTCAGTATGTAAAAGCTAACTACCCTGCAGACAGGCCCCTCAGGTTGGCATGCACAATGCTTCTTGCCACAATTGCCAGTCGGCCTGGATACCCTGGCCCACAAAGCAGCTAATTTCACTCGGTTTTAACTCTTTCCTGTTTGTGAACTGCTCTTTAAGTGGTCTAAACAACCAGAACTCAACGCAGGTTGGACCAGTTTCTAGCCCTAGCTCCTCCCTGAAGAAGCATCTTGTTTGTATACAGGGAGCACTGGCTCCAGAGGCCCAGCCTACTTTCAAATCCAAACATAGCTTTTCTTCAAAGCAACATCAAGGTACCTTTCATAAAAATGAAGGGATGATGCAAATCATATATAGTGCATCAACAAGTACTCTGCTCAGAATTAGCTTAGGCAGTTACTTAAGAGCACTGTGCTGTACAAACACCAGCCACATTTTTGCAGCCATGCTTACTTAACACAAGTGAATGACTGAAAAAATACTGCATTTATTTAAATTTTATGGCTTCGCACTTTTAAGATCTAAAAATGGTTAGAAACAATAAACTTATGAACTCTCACCACTTAGGCCCTTCATTTTGTTTCCAAGTGCTATTGGCCTCTGAGCAATCTTCAAAGGAGATAGTATCAGTTTGTGCTTAGATCTGTATCACAGGCATTAAAAAATTAATAAAACCATGTCCAAGTTGCCTGAAAGGTTTGTCTTCAGGTCATTTAGTCCCACATTTTGCTTGAAGCAGGACTATCTCCAGTGGCTGGATAGCACCACTGTGGCTTTGCCTACTCCTGGCTCACCAACCTCCAGGGAGATGCCCCAACCTGAGGGGGGCACCGCATCCACTGCGGGACTGCGCGTTCTTGTGGAAACGCTCTCTGCTGCGAGCTTGGTATCCTGGAGATTTGTGCATTTCATGGTGTCACTTCTCAAGGCAGAATTTTTGGCAACTCTTCCCCATAAATGCAATCCAGCAGAGCTGACAGGAAGCAGTCATGAAACTCCCTGCAAACTCATTTCAACAGCTTCTTGCAACTTCCCTTATCCTGTGTATGTAACAGTAGACACAGGGAGATACTTCTGATGTTTCTTTAAGGGATATGCTTTAAAATCAGTACAAGGTCTTAGCAAAGATGGGGGTCTTCACAAAGTCATGCTGGTAACCTCCATCACCCTCTAAGTGTTTGCCCTGAATTAATTTCCCTGCTTCTTGAGCCTGCTGTAAAACATCTCAGGAGAGCATAAATAACACTTCACACAATGTAGCTAATGTGGGGACCCTTTTGCCACATGTATCACAGTGCTCAATACATGGTTCATTTCTGAAGAGAGCTGTGACCCACAATCCATTTCTAAAGCACCACAATAAAAATAATGCCCAATTCAACTAAATGGCCGTGACAAATGCAGAAGAAATACTCCTGCCATCCCCAAGCATGACAAACCAAGTGATTAGATTATTTCTGAATCTCTCTTATAAAGTACTCCAGCAGTGGGTAATGCCAGAGACAGGGAATCGGATTTGCCAGAGCAATGTTCTGACAGATACCACCTCCTCTTCAAACCGGGCACCTCTGAGTGCTCCTTGCAGCCTTGCTTTGAAAAGCCTTTTCCTCACGAGCAGGCATGTACCCAGCTTTGTATGAGCAATCTGGGTTGTTGCTGAACACCCATCCACTGGAGGAGAGGAAGGCAGGACCAAGTTGCGGGGGTTTTTCCTGCAACCTGCCCATAATTAGCCCCAAGCAGCAGCTGAGTCACTCCCAAGAGTCCTGGGTGCCATTAGGACCAGACATGCCACAGCCCAGTGGGTAATTACACACCAGCCACCACTCACTGTGTGGAAACGGCTCCAGTTACTATCTGACCCCATTAGACAGAAGCTGTCATTTCTTCCTGGCTACCAGGGCTGTGGATGCTCTGAGGAAGACGAGCCAAATTCTCACAGTCCAAACTCACTCACCCAAAGTCACCTCCTTCCTGCTGAAACCAGCAGATGCCATCCTCTTTCCTGGTTCACCTGTGAGCTGCCCGAGAGCTCCCCTACGGTCAAGAGGCAACAGCAGCTACTGGATACAAGGGACAGGGAGAGGAGTGCAGAAAGTCCAGGAAACACAGCATGCCAACAGTGTCTGTTTCATCAGAGAGCAGGCTCAGTTGGCCAAAACACACAAGAAATCACCCCTAGCTGGCAGGGCTGTACTTGAGTTGCAGCTGGATTTTGCAGCTGGAATTTGCAGCTGCCTTTTCCTATCAAGGCATTAAGAGGAAAGGCCTGGCTTCAGCAGCATCAGCAGGGTGGCATTTCCTCCTGGCACAGCTCCTGCGTTGGGTACAAAATGAACCCAGTCCCATCTGATGAGCAACCAAAGCCCATTACCTCCTGCAGCCAGGATCTCACAGGCTACACACAGCTCCTGAGCCAGCACAGGCCCTTTTGCTGCTCCTCTGAGGAAAAGCAAGAAACAAGTCTGGGTTTTTGTCACCCCAGGTTGCCAGCCTGTCACACCGAGTTCAAGTGAGGTTTGCTGGGAGGGGTGTGCAATGCTTGGGCTGCTGCTGACGTGCAAGTTCAGAGAAGAAACACATGGCTCCAACCTCGAGTTGCTACTCTTGCACCAGTGCTACATCCCCTTTGAAAGACACACACAACCTCAATGGCTCTGGGTTTTAAACTAGTGCTGAAAAAATTTTGCTGAAAGGGACAGTGGAATAAGGGAAACAGGATGTCAAATTAGGATCAGCTTGAACCATTTCAAATAAACAACGAAGAAATAAAATGTACCCTGATTGCTGGCAGGCTTGAAGGCTTACAGAGTACTCACCCCACCCAAATCAAGGGCTTGAAAAGGAGCAGCAGTGGAACAGAAACCCCTGACAGTGTAAGATTTGCTGTTGCCTGGTACTGCTTTGCCATCCTCAGGGACAGAAAAAGCATCATGAGGGTTTAACTGGAGTTGGATGAAAACACAGCGTACCCCAAGGATCAATTTTCACTGTGGGCAGGTGCAGCACGAGGCATTAATTCTCCACCCTTTCTGATGACAGGAGAAATGTGGGGAGCTGTAGACACAAATAACTTCAGACTTGTAGTGTGTATTTTGCAATGAAATGCTTGCTTTACTTCCTGTTGTTTAAAACTGCATTTATTCCTTAGCACTGCAAGAAAAACCTCCTGTATTATGTACTGGGGACATGTTTAAAGGCCCATATACTGTAGACTCAGCAAGTGGCAGGGCAGCTGCCATACCTTGCTTCCTTTCTGATTTCTTGATGATTTAAGGCCTATTTTCAGCAGCCAATACTGGCTTCCCCCCTCGCCTTTTTGCTTGGTAATTACCACTTTAACAAAATGGTGTTTGTGCAGTGCCTTGGAACCAAGACCTGAGCTTTTTAACAGCAGACAGGGAATAGAATAAGAAAAGCAGGACTAAAATCACCTACATGCCATGGCCTTTCAAGACTCCTGCTTAGAAATACATGGCAAAACCCTTGAGTTCTTGCAAAATAATACTCAGACTGCCAGATTTTTATTTCCTACGTAGCTAAAATTACTTGCATGTTTCTGATATTTGTGTTTACCTTTGCCCAGAACAAAGTTTGAAATTATTCTCTGAATCTACAGAAATCAGTAAATTAAAATATTACAAAAACCCTGCACTGTTTGTAGACATTTTCCAGACTTTTACTGGCATTCCCTGTAGGGACAAATCCTATTGATGCAAAGTATAAACAAGAAAAAGTAGTGCCTGATCAATGCTTTATTTAGGCTTCCTGCAGGAAAGAACAATTCACTGTGCCCCTGCTAATTTGTTAACATGGAAATTAAATGAAGATTTGGTAAAAAATAATGTACCCAGTGCCATCAGCATGATTATCCTCTCTGCAGTAACAGCCTTTCCTCAGAATTCTTCTGTTGTGGAGAACACAACACTTGGCTTAATAAATAAAAAATGGCTTCTACTTATTTTTACAGCAAATAATTCTACATTTGATGTAGGCTTACTAGATGTTGGCATATACCTTGTTGCCTTGTTAAAAAAAAAGAACTCAAGTTTGCTAAAAATAGCAGTAACTAGTAAGGATAAAGCAAAATTGTCCCAGAAGAGGACAGACACCTGAAAATTAAAACTGAAAAGGAGATAACATCAGGGATTTTCAGTAACATTTAAGAAGCAAGAATAACTTCTAGGTTTAATGAGCGTTACAATACATCAATTACAGAGGCATAAGCAATTTAAGGGCAGAATGTTCACTGTCAGTTCAGTTTGGTCACAGACTTAATTTGCTTCACAGGGCAAGGAACAGCACCCCATAATTAAGAATCATGGTCATAAGTTGTGTCCAAAGCTTGCTATCTCCTTGCAGCACATGTTTCTCACAAAGCTAGAAAGGTGAGAAACTCCCTTTTCCACTGACAAAGGACTTGTCCCTTCATCTCCATGTACCACTGCTGCACAGACACCGTGCTAGGAATGTATTTCACACCTGCACTGGTGACCCTCACGTGCTGCTACAGGTTTCTATTGCCTGCTGCTTCTCTGCTTAAGGGTACTGACACTGGGATGTCTAAGCTGCAGTCCCTACTCATCACTTAAACAGGTTTCTGAGCTCTGCTAAACCCCCAGCCTTCTATTAGGGGGCACTGCTCAATGGAGAGTACTCAAGATTTAATCCTCTCTTTCCTGTGTAAAACCACCTGAAGTGAGACTCAAAGTACTGCGCTTCATGGCTAAATCCCATCCACTGAGTCACCAGAGATGCTTCTTGCTGTAGGCTCCAGACAGGATGAGAGAAAGGGAATATACACAGACACATCCCTAGGGAGGGTTTAACAATGCACAGGAGATCTGTGCTAGCTCCAGCAATGTTCTGTTCTCAAAAACTGACTCAAGTCTACTCTCTGTATGAATGGGAGGATGTTCAAGGACAGTGATAATACCAAAATGAGCAGATTCAGCAAATGAAAAGTGTCAATCAACAAAGCAGTGGCCAGGACAATGGAAAGATCAATGAAGGCCAAACCATGTATGCTATAGTTAACTTTTATTTATTCTTCCAGCTGTTTGTCTGGTCTTTCCAGCAAGTTCACAGCAAGTCTGACTTTGAATCCATAAGATTTGGTGTTACTTCTAGCACAGTGGACTGTGTATGCAGATGAATGAAGGCTTGACTCTAAGTCTGTGATTTAAGGACCTTTGGAAAACTACATTAGAAGAGCTTAGTAACTCAAGACTTACTGCATTCTTTCAGTCAGAACTAGGACAGAGTAGAGTTTAGGCTTTTTGATACATTTGCAACATTTCTATTTTTCTCCTGTGTTCTGTGCTTCTCATCATCCAAGGAAAACAGCCTAGGTCTCACTGCTCCCTCCAACTGCATGTATCACACAACAGGGAAGGAAGTGCTGAGAGTCTCAGTGCTGTTAAACTGACCACAATGGAAATTATATGTAGTAAAACAGGAGATAACAGAAGTAACTACAACTCATTAGATCCCAGCCTTCATGGCTAACTTAAATGCCTTCAATGAATACTTGGTGTGATATAAAATTATTCCAACTAACCCTCTCTTCCAGAATAGTATCTACATGGCAATTCTTCTGGAGAGAAGCTTTCACTCATTCCAGTGTCTCTCCTTCAACACCCCATTTGGAGAGCTAACACCCAATATTTCTGAGAACTATTAAAAAGGGATCCACAAAATACCATGTAGGTCAAAAAATGCATGGTGGCCTTGAAATAAAGAAAATGTTAAGTGTAACAAAACCACCTTTTCTTCTAATCTAAAAATTGTTAGGCTTATGTTAAACACAAACAGTATAGTTTTTCATCTTTCTACCTTGTTTTTTTTCAAAATACTACCAATTGTAGCATGACATTAAAATTTGAAACTACTGATTTGTTTCTTTGTATGCTAGTGAAAAGTTGGTGAAACTGTTGAATTCCACACAAATTAATTGCCGGTTTAGGTTTTTTGTACCCTCAAAATATTCTCTTACACAGCTTCTAAAACTCTTTAATAATAAAGCAGTTCATTGTCCAAAATGACTAGACTGAGGTGAAGGATGCATTTTTGGTTGAGAATAAATCTAAATTCTGAAGAGTGGACACCTTTTCAAACTACTGTGCAATTGCTAGCCTTTGAATGATGGTAACTTCTGAAAAGATAAAAAATTACTGGTGCCACTTGGGCAATCAGTTCTATAAAGCACACAGTGTTCATGGGGCAATCACTACAACACTGAATCAAAGGCAAAATTATAAAATGTAAGATTCCAGGAATGTACTGATGCAACTTAAGGGTTTGGTTTATACCTTTTGAAGATGGCTAGAGATTGTTTCTATCAGATTTTGAACACTATGAGAACAAATGTTTTTCATTAGCCACCCTCCTTCTCCCACCCCATTCACAAGGTTGGCTTACTCTTGAGTATGTGTCTGTGGCTTTGGCTTTTACCTGAAGAAATGCAGACATGAGATCATCCTAACATACTAAACAATATTTTGTTCTTAGTCACCTGAGGTTGTTCAGTTATGGTTTTTCTATTCACATAAAACCATTAACTTCCACATCTGCTCTAAGCATGCAAAAGCCTCATGCAATGTCTCCACAGAAGGAATTCAGGCTCAGACCTTTGAAACTGTTGAGAGTCCTCAGACAATGCACTGGGCGTCACAAAGGGGTGGGTCACAGGACAGAATATGCCTCCTCTGCAGACTTAAAATAAAACTTCTGATTTTATTTGCAGCTTAATTTTCAGCCAAGAACCTCAGAATTAAACATAAATTAAAATTTGCCCATAAAATAGCTAAAAATACCTGTAGTTTCTAGAGGCGACTTATTTGCATAATTCTTAATTATTAAGCTTCACTATTCAAAATCCATCTGTATTTCCTAAGTGAATATAAACCCTGGAAAGCACTATTTTTCATGTGAAATAACAAGTTATAGAAAGGGTAGGAGAATACTGCCAATCAAGTAGTTTGATGAGATTTCCTTGCATGTGGTGCTATAGTGAATAATTTAAAATTAAATATTTTCCAGTTCCACTGTATCATCTGCATGCTATTCATTTAGTTCCTTGTATTTAGCAGAAGTAGGGCACATTTTCCAGATACCATTTATAAGCAACATACTCTGTTAATTTTATTCCTTCCTGGAAAGTACCTTGGTCTATTCACAAATTAGTTGGGGAAGTGACATCGTGACCATTAGTCCCAACTGGTGTGCCTGACACAAGCAGGAAAGAAAGGATGAATAGCTGGGATTTTGCATTTGGCATTTCAGAATTAGGGGAGGTAATGTTTCCAGTTATATACACTTATAAATAATTTCTGAGAAGATATGTTGAACTTAAGCATTAAGCTAAATACCTATAGCCCTACATTATTTCATCAGTTATTTTCCAAGACATCATTCATTCCTTTGCTGAAAGTTTGCTTCTTAGCAATATTTATCTTATTTGGAAAAATCACAGGTCTATGAAAGAGCTTTATTTTGTTATACTGATTTATGTAACTAGTTACTTGCATGTTGGTACTTAAGAACTTTTTTGTAATAGCAAGGGGCGCTCATTAAGAAAACACCAAAATTGTACAACTGGAAATCGAAACAAAGCATAGAAAAGCATAAAAGCCTAACATTTCACATAAGATGAGCTTTCAACAGAAGTATCAGAAAAACCACCAGACCTCAAACACCTTGCCATATTAACTTCAACTGGAAAGGCACTGAGAGTTTTAGTGTGCAACTCCTATCCATACCTGTGAGAGTACCAACCACAGTGAGACACAAACCTCCAAGGCAGAATATGGCACTGTACAGTCCATGAGGCATTCCCAGGACATACAGCAGTTTCATGTTCTCTTAGGATAAGCTGCAAATGTTAACTAAATATACACATTACATCCTATTTCCATAGGGGAAAAAAAATGCAATTTAGACCACCTGAAGACAAGGAAACAAGGCATAACATACAGGAAATTGTTGGCACAAGAAAGTGTTATCCTATCAAAACACACCCTTTTAAATTTAATCCAACAGATGCATAAAGGAATGGTGGTGGCAGAGACAAAAGGGCCGGACTAATATCAAATATTCAGTTCTAAGCATGCTAGTGAGGTCTTTGTTTCAAAAACTGAAGCTACTAAAACCACTTCAGAGGCAAGAAAGCACCTATCAAGACAGTCCAACCCATTTCCAGGCATTCTTCTTCTGGGCTGACATGTGCAGGCTGAAGGATCTGTCCAGTATAGTTTCCATGCCCGAAGCTGCCTAAAGCTTCCCATTAGCAAATGCTGCCTCCTGGAACTGAGGGACAAATGTCTTGAAATATGTCCTAGTGAAAAGAACAGAAAATATATGATTAGGAAGGAATAATCTTAAAAGCATGAACTGAAGCACTTGATGTTGCCCACGTATCCTATTTCCCCTGCGTGGAAAAGGCTTCACAAATGGTATGAAAGGCCCAAAGACAGACAAGGCAATGGAGCAGGAAAACAGTGAAGTCAGAATACGTGCAGGAGATAAGCTCTTTATCTGTCTCCTAACAGAAACCTTGACACAATACTGTCACTGCTGATGGCAGCAGTTTACATAAGATGTAGCAAATAAATACTAGCAACATTGGATGAACCGTAATTCCTTTTAGTAAACTTCAAATTTTATAGGATAATGTTCTTTTTGAAGTGTGCTTTGTGTATTTCGGATCTTAGTCTATCTTCTTTACAAAGGATCAAATGACTCGTATAGTTAATCCTACATATCCAAAACTGAGCTAGATCTGTACCTTTGAGTTTTTTGTGCTGAGATACTCAACCATGTCATAAATGTATTTTACATGTCCCAGGGATGCCCTTTATTTGCCAGTTATAGTAGAAGTTGCTTCATCATTCTGCCTTTAGTTTCTGCCTACTGCATTTTGCACCGAACTTTCACTTTCTCTTTTTTTTAAAAACTTTTGTTTTCTATTTGTATCACTGGTCTCTATAAATTTCTCCTGTTCTCTTCACCAAGAAATCACCTAAAGTGAGAATAGCTTCAATGTCATTTATTAGATTCCTGATCTCTCTGCTGGTTTACCTTCTGAAGGAAACACACAGTGACCAGCTTCACAATCATAATGTGTTTCATAACTGCAGTAGAAGCGTTGGCAATCACTGAACAACAATCATACTTCCTCACACCTAAAAACGCTGCAAGACCACAAAGAGAACACTCCTCTCTCTTTGTGAGGAGGCAAATTAATTAACAGATAGCTGCAGTCAGCTTTTATGCATAAGCTGTAAACACACACGTGATGCTGTCCAAGGTTAAAAGAGCAATGGAAAGTAAAAGCATTTCTGGACTATGGAGCTGATCCCAGAAATGGAAACCAGAAAGAGGACAACCAGCACACACACACATTTTATAGCGTATACAGACTGGGCTGTGTATTTACAGAACACACTCTGTTTTATTAAAGCAAAGTTCAGAAAACAACCCTCATCATCATGCCCGCAGAAGTGATTGCTCCTGCTGGCACACACTCATACATAAAGCAGCTGAGAAGATCTGCCTGTCCCCTGATCTCAACAGCTGAATGCCATTTCTGTATCTGTGTTTTTTCCACCATACCTTTGAAATTGTAGCTTTTGTAAGTCCTGGTCAATTCTACGTATTTTGTTAGCTCAAGGAGTATCACCTGAATGTTGTCAATGTCAGGATCTATCCCTTTTACTCTTCCTTGCTTTATCTGTCCTTGTATTTAATTATGCTTCTCTGCTTCTTATGTTAAACAGCTTCTCCCTTCCCCTTTGATAGCTCTTCTGCAGAGTCTCTTCCAGGCACATGATCTTAACTGACTTGATAAATGTCACTTAAAACTTCCCTCTTCCAAAACTGTAAAAATTCTTAATCATTAAATGGGATACAATCAGAATTATTTTCCTACATTTTATTTCTTTTCCTCTACAGCATGTCTGTGCTTTGTATTAAACCCACACTTACTGCATTATATGCAGTAATTATACATGCCTTTTCTGTTAAGTAAATTCCAGAATGAATGCTTCCGATACCACAAACACCCTCCCACACCAACTTTATCTACACTTGCATCCTTTCTTTTCACTGATTCCTGCAGTAGCTTGTATCCTTTGCTGCAAAACTACGTCCAACACCTCCCTACATTCTGATCAGATGTACTGATCCTTCCAAAGACAATGTTATTTCATTGGTAGCTCACATGAACCTCTTGGTGATGTTGCATACACTACAAAAATTCCTTTAGTACTTCATCATTTTAAATGTCTACTTTTTTTCTTTTTATACCTTAAAGTGCATGCTTAAAGTTGCCCTTATCATTTTGGTCTTCCCCAGACTGAAGCAAATACAGTGCCACAAGTGTACTCAGGTTATGTTCCTCCATTTCTGTCCCTCTCCCATACACCTAAGATATTTCAGATGAAACAAAATCAGAGATAATTATGGTTCATCACACATACACATAAAAAATAAATTAACACCGTTCCCTTAACCCCTCTGAACCAAAACATAATAGGCCCTGCTAAGAGATCCAAAAGTCCAGCATACTTGATAGGACTGTATCAGCTACAGCACACTTAGTAAATTGAGAAGGAAAGGGGGAAGTAGGAAAAGGTAAATGAAACTCCTTAATGAACACCGGCAATTTTTTTCTAAATTTTTTCTTTTCATCCAAAGTTTGGGACAAAACCATGTGTCAAAACACCTGAATTTCCTGTGAAATGGAAATTACTTTTTTTTCTCCCCTGCGGAGATTACGAGTAAGGAGGAAGAAAAGTGCCAATCACCTTCTGAGTAAGTTTCATCTATCAGCCATCTGGCATTGAAGTCACAGTGTTTGGGTTTCTTCCCAAACAGAACCTTGACACAAACTACTATGTCACAACTGATGATATGAAATAACTTTAAGACAGATATAAAATTTTTTGAAGGATGATACTCAGCTATAGACTGCATGGTAAAGGCCTCTTTCACATGGGATACTATTCCTTATAGAAAGATTTTAAATCAAGAGACAACACTCATACTCAAGCATCCTGTACATACAAGCACAGAGAAACATTGAATATAAACACGAACTCGGGAAAGAGATACATTCCTCATACCCTATTCACATTAAAAAATTCACATGAATTTATACCCTCAATAACTATGATCTGTGCTACACCACAGGAATTCATATAAAAATATCTGAATTTTTTCTTTGGAAACTTTCTCACATTATATTCTTAAGCTATCTTCAAACTATTCTGAAATTATTACTTTTACATACACTAGATATGTTTTTCAGCTCTGGAGAACTGTTATTAAAAAAACCACCAACAGTAATTTGGGTACCTGTTGAATTACACTGAAGATGAAGAAAGCTAACTTGACCTATGGTCTCTCAAGGCTGTGTCAAATGGCAGAAATCAGCTTTTGACCAATGCCTTTTCTCATTTCTGGGAAAGGTGGAGATCCTTCTTTCTCCTGCTTTCATCTTCCATGTTCTTGGTGGGTCTGTATCACACTGACCTCACACCAAGCTCAGACGACCTGCATAAATTCTCCTTTAAGTACAGAGCAACTCATTTGTACAAAGTCCACAGACACTCTTTATGTGAGTGTTGAGTACAATCAACATTCATGTAAAGCAGAACACACAACATTGAGTGTTGCATCCTTCTCACAATGGTTTAGATCTCAGCTTAAACAGTGTTTAAAGATTTGCTTTCTTTTCAGCCTAGAGTGGGTGCCAATCTTCATACATTTACACAGGCACATGTCTAACTCTTTGCTGAGCTTCTTACTGTAAGACTCCATTGTTTTTTGTCTATTCGTTTTTGTTCCCTCAAATGGTCATTTACCAAGTTCAAGGTAGTAGGTTATGAGGTTTCTATGGAAATTTTTCTTCAAAACTCCAGGAAACAACACATTTTGCTGTAGTTAACCACTATATATACTTGACACAGTACAATGAATTCCAGGTGCTGTGCTCAAGGACATCTGTTGAGAGTAAAGCACTTCTTTTTCCTTCACCTTATTATCCAGTGGAAAGAAAGTCTTGCTATTATTGCAAGTGGTAAGTATCTAAAAAAAGGTAGAATTGGCTCACCCGCTGTTTACATATTTTCTAGTGATATGAAACACTGAGTGTGGTACAAGGTCTCCAGAAACCCATATATGTCTAAATCCCAGGGTGTGGGTTTGCCATGCTTAAAACATACTTGACTCAGAATTCACATGCTTTTGTGCAATTTCATTCTAATTGTACAGTTTTTTACCCAGGGTAACTTAGTGCTGTGTTTTTTAAATGCAGTAGTTAGAAAATCTGCATTGACCACTTGATAATACCTTTTGCCTCTACATAGCTATGCTGAAAATCTGCAAAGATTTTAAATTACAAAGCTGCAATCTCCCATCAAACAACACTTCCCACATATTTATGGTGAAAACATTCGAACGCACTCGATTTCTGCTGTTGCTTTTGCTGGACTGGTACTATAACCAACTATACAATTGTGTTCTGGTGTAATAAAGTTAAAAGGGTTGTTTAGCTGTTTCTACTTCTGTTAAAATCTTCATGTGGTAAATTTATAGCAGAACACCACGACTCAAACTCTGTGAGGAAAAAAACATACACAGTGTTGTATCAATGAGATTTCTGCTTTTTATGTCTGGGGCCTGGACAACCATCATGGGGTGATGAATCATCTTCCCAAGTCATTCAAAAAATAGATTCCCTTTAAACTCCTCAATTCACGAGTGCCAAGTTTTCCAGCAGGCTGATCTCAAATTCATCCACGCTATCCCTATTTGCACTCATGTTTTATTTCTTTCAGCTCAAGATGTGGGACTTTCAAGTGCCTTTTGCATTAAGAGATGATTTGAGGAAAATAAAGGGGATGAAGTAATCATGATGGTCCACATCAAGAACAGACTTAGTAGTACAGCAACACTTCTACTACTGGCACAGTGACCTTACTGGCAAATTAATGCTCTTGAGCCACAATCTTCATCTTTTCACAAAGACACAGAGACCTTATCTCACTGCATTATGCACATACATTGTGTTCCTTCTCATCTGAAGGCAGGCTCAGGTTATTGCATTTAGATTTTTTTCCTACTACTGGCTTTGAGAGCAAACTTAATTCTTAAATACTACCCATTATTTCAATATTTTAATTAATTCTTGCTAAATATTTTAGTAAGTACTGCAATTGTGGTTTAATTCTGTAAATATATGGCTCTAATTATAGGCCCTTAGTGTATTCAAAATCATAGCAGCCAGCGTATTTGACAAATACATCCATTTTCTCCTATTCTAGGCAAGGCACACAAGAAAACAGGAGTTCTTTTCTTCAACTTTTTCAAGTTAATAGATCTGACTTGGGCAGCCACTCTTGTAGTCATGGTGATCTCTAAACAGTTCTACTTAATCCTTCCAAGTCTTCTGAAGTAAGGTCTGTAGGTGATGCCCCATTCTCCTCAGTAGTTCTCTATTGTCTGAATTGTCCAGCAGGTATATTCAGTTTGAATAATCCTGTGACTGATGTAAGGACTGAACTGTATCCTGTCCAGCTGTATTAGATACAACCAAGAATCCCAGGCATTTGCCCCAACTGCTGTTCATTTCTTTTAAAGGAATAGTACATCTAGGACTTATATAGTTTTGCATCCTGTACTTCTTTCCTGCTGTACCCTAGAAGAACTGCTTCAAGATATCTACAAGTTTCTTCAAATCCACTGAATCCTGACAGAAAAACATCAACTCCGTAGATGACTGATCTTCATAAATTAGCTAGAACAGCAGTGTTTTACCCTTTTCCAATTAAATTTGGTGAAAACAAGAATTAAGAAGGGTGTAGGTCAGAGTGAAGGATAGCCTGAGGCTTCTTGAGGGTTTTGACCTATTCCTTCCAGACTAGTATTATTATGCTGACACTTGGCAATAAAATCTTGTTATATAAATTATTTCAACAGCATAGCCATATTAGAATTATAAAAGAGCTTCTCCAGGCTTTATCAATGTCACTTGATTATTCACTTTCTGAAGTACAAAGTATTTTTGCATGGATCACACATGCATATGTAGCGTGCCTTTGTATTTTTATGTTCCTGTTGAAACTTGTTTAGACACAAAGAAAACTTGTTTTGAAAATAGTGAACACCTACAACAATACCTTCTGGATGCCAGATGAGAGGATTTGTCCTACTGTGACCACACAGGCACATCCAGCTGGTTTGGTTCATGTAACTCCCAATAATTCACCTCCTGTACAGAAGGTATTCACCGTAACTTTCTAAGATTTTCTGTTTCTGACAGAACAAAATCAAGGATGCCAACCTGTCTTTTTTTTAAAATATATATAATTGTTTTCTTTCTGAATTCCTTTTGTCATGACCTACCTAATTTAACATGATTAGCACTAATTAACAAAAGGAACTTAAGTTAATAAATCGTTGCATTAATTCCAACAGTGGGTATGTATTTAGGTCATAATCCATACGACTGCTCATTAGGTCCTTAACCTGTACTTATGCCTTCCTCCAGCATCTCTGTGCCTTGCACTGAACAAGGGCTGAATGCAGAAGTGTGGAAATCTACTGAAAGCCCATTCTTTTAATAGGCCTCACGCCAACGTCTGAGGCGTAGCTTTTTCCTTTTAAACTCAGACATGAGACATTTGAACCTCTTTGCTATTTTTACTATATATAATGCATTAAAAACACATTTCCACTGGGTGAACCATGTTGTCTGTTTATTCACAGGCACTTCCATAGCATTCCTCACCACGCTAAAGATAAATGAGCACTCACAGCAAAGCTGAATAACCCCACCTCCTGCTTTGGGATAACTATGGGCTAACAGGAGATTAACTCTACATTAATTCTACAGAAGACATTTCACAATACCTGTTTTAGGAGAAAATGATCATTCTCTCCACATCTAAGATGTTACAAAAACTGAAGTGACAAATAGCTCTCAGCACTCTAACTTTTGATTCCCTGGCTGGAACTGGGCTTGTAGCAGGCAGGCCCGCAACAGGGCTGGGTGCCAAGTGGCTCAGGAGCTAATGAAAATCAGGACTTATGGAATGCACAAGGCACTCAGGAGACAGCAGCATTTCTAAACCACCATTCAAATCTGAACATCACAAAAACTTATCCAAGCACAGCGGCAGAATGACATAGGTACCTTCCAGGATTTCTTTCTCACTTCAAATATACATAATGAAAGTTGGCATGTATTCATGTTTCTAAAGTAAGCTTCTTGATGGTATGCTCTTTGGGATGTGGTTTATAATTTCCTTACTAGGCAGCTTTATCTATGGCAAATATTTTGCTTTTATGTGAAACACAATGTCTACACAGTTCTCCATTTTATACATCTCCAGAACTGGTGATGCCAAGCAAACATCTGAAGTGTTTATACAACAGAAAGACAATAGTTCTTAAATTACTGCTACTGTAACTGCCTAAACACACAAATGTATGAAGGAGTCAGTGCACAATGCCATTATGCTGCTAGCAATTTTTTTCCCATGTGCCAAAAAAAAAAAAAATCATCACAATCCCTCTTCCTCTTCTAATACTTCTCTCTCTCTACCTCCTTTTATTGTCAATTACCTAAAAGGAGATTAGTAAATTTCTTATGCCTGATTCTACCTGCCAGTCTAGGCAAGGCAGTGAGTGTGCAGCCAGGCTGATGGACAGGACAGTAACTGAGCATCGAGAAAACTGGAGGTCTGCAGTGGGCAGCCATCAAAATGCAAATTTTAAAGAAATAGTTATTTTCAGCTCAGTTTATAATATTGCACAGCAGAAACCTGTCTCCAAAATTACAAACAAACCAAAACGTATTACCAAAACCATAACAGGAAACAGAAGTGGCAGAACTAGTGAAACCAAGTACATATCAGAAGTTTAAACATTAAAATTCACTCACATCCAAAAGCTGTTTTCTGTATTTTACTAACAGTATATTTTTCCTCCAGAAGTTCTCTCTGGAGGTATTGCCATTTCTGATTCAAGTCATCCAGAAAGGTACAAGAAATGGTTATATTTAGACATGTTTTTCAGCAGTTTGCTGATTGCAGAATTAACAGGTGGCTGCAATCCATATGAAGCAAACAGAAATAAAAACTAAATTTTCATTTTGTTACACATTTGCATATGTTCCAAAAACCTATGGTATCAATTGGTTTTATAAATAAAGTGAAGAATTCAGCATTGGTCTGCTGAAAAAATTAAGATGACTTTGCTGCCCAACTTACCATAAAGCAAAATGAATTCTGACAATCTGTTCAAAGCATGAAACAACCATAAATATAACAATCTGACTAAAAGCAAAATATAAAGGGAGGGAGTTCTAGGGAACTGCTGTCAGCCAGGATTGCATATAATTATGTAGGCTGGCAATTAATGTTTATTTTAAAGTAGCAGCATAAGTAGGGTCATCACTTTGCAAAAGATGCTAACTTTGGTTCCAAGAATATACATGTTCCTAAATGCATGGACCTTTACTGACAATTACAGATAAAAATTACAGCTACTGGACATAATCAGTTCATACAGACCAAGGCCAGTAACTATGAAAGCAATTTTTAAAAGTCATCTGGAAATCAAGATTCTGGTACTTAATGTCTCACACATTTCCAACATAGATATTTAAAAATTTACAAAGGTGTCTTGCACAGACACAGGGAATCTGTGTTCCAAAGCACGCATAGAAAAATGAACCTCTCATTTTGAAGCAGTTTCATCAAAGCCTTCTGCTTGCCAGTCAGTTCAAGAGATAAAACACTTCACTTCCTTCACCTTCTCCACAATGTACATAAATAGATTTACTTCAGTCAGATGAAGGCTTGTGGTCTTAGATCATAGCACATTTTGCTTCTGCTTTCTTAACTTCCATTTTCCCCACAGGGAGTGTCAGTGAAGGGTACACTGGAATATCTCTGTCACAGCATGGTCACTCCGTTTCCTTATCAGTGGATCATGAGAATGATATTCCAAGGCCATCATGGAAAACCTCAGTCTTCATAAAGTCTTTTTAAAAACAGTGTTAATTTGCAGGAAATTTCCAGTCCTATGAGCTACAGCATGACAAGTCTGCTCTATTTTTCCTAGTTGCTGAAGTGCCATAGCCATATTTTTCCACTCCAGGTAAAGGTTAACTTCTTAAAGAGATAGTGTTTATTCAAGATACATATTATTTCCTCTCATCTAGCCTACATAAATGCACAATGAGCTCTACTATTGGAGAGCAATTATTAAACAAACTCTTTATTAGATGTGAAGGAGAGAGTCAATGTGAGACAAGATGCAACTAGGAACTTCTTCAAAGCATAAAAGGCAGGGTAAAGAATGCTTGAAAGTAGTGATGATATAAGTAGTAAGAAGCAGAAAAGACTGGGCAAGAATACCTTCAGGATTGAAGCTCGTAAGGAAAGACAAGTGTAGAGATGCAAGAAGAGAGAAGCTCACAGCAGTAATAATAAAATTTGAATGACCTTAAAGAGATTATTGAATCCCTTAATTGTAGTTCAGAGGCAGAAACGAAGAGTTACACCACAGATGCATCCATAACAAGTCTGACAACCGGCATCCCTGAAAATGAAGTTTGCTTGCAGGTGAAAGCACTGACTTCATCATGCCATCCACTTTGCCTTGCCAGATTGCTTATCAACAGGGGCCAAAGGCAACACACCAAACCATAAAAGAAACCTCCTTGGATATTCATTAGGACAAACCAGTCAGAAGGAAAAGGATGAGATGCCACACATCTGGGATTATATAAAACATAATAAAGCAGCTGTTTCTCTGCGCTATTGAAAATATATATATTTGCTATTAGAAGTAAAACTAAATGCTCAAAAGGTTGGAGACCCCTCCGGAGGGGAAAACCTGACAGAAACGAACCTTAACACTAACAGGAAAAAACAGAATAAAACAAATAAAAAATTAATTTTAGGAACAAATTAGCTCTGGCCCTTAAAATGAACACTTGTCAAACAGTCCAAAATGTGGTCAAAATGTAAAAAGAATGCTCAGGAGAAATAAAGCCACAAAGACTAAATGAAATGGAGGTGCCTGAAGAGGCTGCCATACCAGAATCCCGCTTTCCAAGAGATGTACCAAAAGATCTGACTCATGCAGAAATGTCAGCCAAAAAGGTAACAAGTAAATGAACAAAACACAACCAAATCAGGAGCCCCAGATTAAATTCACACCCAAGTTCTAGAGAAACTCAAGTGTGAGAAAGTTAAACTCTTAAATAGCTTGTAACCTCCTCCTTAAAACATCTTGGTACCAGGGAAGTCTGATGTCAATTAAAAAAAGGTCTGGAGGTCTGGGAGGATAGAAGGAACTCAATATGACCCAACGATTCTTGTGTCCATACCTTACAAATTGGTAGAGACTGTTAATAGAAACCATAAATTCATAAAAGGTCCAAAATTAGTGGATGTGAGTAAATATGATATATTGGGTAAGAGCCAAACCTGTGCTTGTCAAGTCTCCTATTTTCTTAAGGTATCAAAACCACATGGACAAGAGAAATTCAAGTGACACACAATGTTCAAATTACCTACAGGTATTTGGGAAGGTTTTTCAAAAGCACAAAACCCCCTGAATTACCGCAGAAGGAGAAAAGATCCATGAGTGGATAAACAGCAGGTCGATACAAAGAAAAGGACAGGAATAAATCATGAATACCATTAGGGCAAAGTCACCTGGGAAATGGAGAGAAATGGGTGTTCTGTGATCAACACAACAACACAGACCTGTGTTGTTTGCATTCCTACATGATACACAGAAGTGAGTAAAGAAAGATGGAAAGGTTTGTTAACGCTAACAATTTAGTCAGGGAAGGAAAAATGAGGCACAGTTACGAGGAACTGCAGATAGTTCTTACAGTACTGGAGACTGGGAGATAACATACCAGATGAAAAGTCAATATTGACAAACATGAAAGGAGAAATATGAGAGGAGGAAGATATGATTTCACTTACACAAAAAACACAGGCTCTGAAAAACAGATAGAAAGGAGATGTTGGTGCTAAAATGACACTGTAACTAACCTTCATCCGAATGCAAAAGGCCAAATCAGATGTTATTAGAACCAGAATAGAGAGTAAACCAGACAATATCACTATGTCACCATATAAATGCACGGGGAATTCATCATGAGTAACATACAGCTCCCTGCTTCAGAAGGAAAATCACAGAAACAGTAAAGGGAAAAAGAAGTGGGACAAGAGTGATCAGAAACATGGAGAGGTTCAAGTGTGCAAAGCAAGAGGAAAGGTGACAAAAGAGACATGAAGAGGTTTATAAAACAAAGGTTATGGAAGGGATCAGCAATTTAACTTTTTGCTGCCTCTCTTCATACAAGAGATAGAGGGTAACAACTTGAGCTATGAGGAGGGAGGAATGCAAAAAAGCCATCAGAGTTTGTTATTCACACCACACCTGTGGGATCCCTTGCCACACAATTTTATGATGTTATGATTTGGTACAGAAAGCAAGCAAATAGAAGGAAAGCTAGGTAGGATTACTTAAGAGAAATGCACCAGTACTGGATAAAGAAATCTTTGGGGATGGAAGGTGGAACATCCAATTTCATTGGTGGAACATCCAATGAAAATAGGACTACATGCTCTGCCATGCTCTTCCACAAGCATTCACTACTACCTATTGACACAGACACGACAGTGGGCTAAATGAATGCAGAGTTTTACCTAGCTTAATGGAACCATTACAAGTATTACTCAAAAGACAAGACTATGGAGTTCACCTACTATTATTTTTATTTAGCTGTTTATTTTGTAACTGATCAAGCAACAGTATTTATCTGGGCTATTAAATCTCAGCTCCTTCCAAACTCATGTATTTCTCTCTACCCTTTCCTCTTGAGAAAGGGAGGACATTTCTCTGCATGAGTTCCTAACTGTAATTTCATGCTCTAATATAGAACTAGCAGCTTTCATAAATGTATAATGGAGTTCTCTAATAAAACCAAATCAGACACTGACTGTGTTTCGCAGTATTTCTAGAACGCCACTTAATCCCAGTTATCCAAGAACCACCTACATTAAATTCTAACCTTTCATTCCTACAAAGCAGTCATCTTCCAGCAAAGTGCTATTATATTCCACTTCTACCATGCCAACTTCTCCAATCTCTTCTGTGCATTTCTCTTGTCAATATATGAGAATACTTTTTTTCAGAAAGAATATTTACTATATATCAAAATGCACATATGTACAGTTCACACATATACAGAGTATGTATACAGAATCACAGAAAAACTAATTGCCTAACAGATTTTATTTCTATGCACTTCCTATAGCACCTATACTCCTCCTCTTTAAATAGTTGTTTTTCTTTCCTACAGTCAAAGCTTTAATGAGAAGTGACCAGAAACAAATACCCAGGCCCTTCTGTCTTGGCTGAAATCCACATAATGCATGACAGCACTGAAGATCCCTGGCAGGCACCTGTCAGAAACTAACATACCATAACTTAAGAGTCAGACTTAATTATCCAGGGAGACATTTAAAGAAAACGACATGAAAAATATGACTCAAGAAGTGCGACTATCATGTGTATGTACTATATTCTGTAGTGTATGCAGAGGAACTATGTAAAAATAAAGAAATGTCCTGGGAAAATTCTAATTAAAAGTCCTATCTACTTCACCTATTATATCTCACAATCAAAGTAATTTTGTTGTTAAGTTTTGCCAGTAAATCAACTGCAGAACACTACAAGCACAAGTGCAATCACTAAATATTTCAACAAAACACAGCTTTTTCTGTTTTCCTTTCTACTGTTCCCATATAATTCTGATCAGCTGACACTCCCACGATTTTGATTTAATGGTCTATAAAATCAAATTAACTTCTTCATAAGCTTCACACGTCTGGGTCACCACATCTCTTCTCGTTATGGCTGTCACAGTATATTGGCCCTTTTCTGTTCTGAAGAGTGGCCCACCAGCGGCAACAAAATGTCAGCTTTACTCGATTTCAGGCAAGGAAATCACTTCTGTTCAGTTTCTGATGCAAAACTATCAAAAAACAGAGTTAAATGAGCGACCCAGCTCACCACCTCAGCCTTTAGCTGTACCTGTCCTGGTGTTCTTCTCCAGAAAGAATCCTCTGAGCCTTGAAAATGTTGGAACATACGCACACACACCTAGGGAAGAATGATGTCCCTGGGTTTTATGCTTCTGTTCCTTACTCTCACTTTTATGAAATTCATTTTAAGGTAACATGCAACAGAGACAAAGATTGTCATGAAAAAAGCTTTGTGAGGTGAGTATATGTAATGCAAGGAAGTTAGTTTTTGGAAAACTGCTCTTTAAAGATGACTAATGTGCATGAAAATCACATCATACAGGCAAATACAATTTGATATATTTTCAAATAAGCATAGAACTCTTAAATACAACCCAAAGAACAACAACAAAAAAATTATCTTAATTACACCTATCAAGAAGAGAAGATTGTAAAAAGGGTGCAATATTTGCATGTAAATTTTATAATGAGATTCATGGTAGCACAGCTGGAACTCAGAAGTTTCAAGGAAATTGTGAAACTTGTTATTTTAAAATAATTTGAAATATAGTATAGATATTCTGCCTAAAATGTGAAAGAAATCTGAATAGTAATAAAAAAATGGATGAGTTGAAACTGCTTAATGTCAAAAGAACAAAAAAAAAAACATTAGGGCACTCAAAATTTACTGAATACAACAGCAATTCTTTGACATACTACAACTGATATGTCTAAACAGCAACACAACAACTATCCTTTTTTCTTTTCAAATATCCTCTTATTAGACTAAGAAATGCAATTTTTAAAAATCTGTAAATGTAATCATAGAATCACAGGACTGTTCAGGTTGGAAAAGACCTCCAAGTTCATTGAGTCCAACCATGAACCCATCACTGCCAAGCCCACCACTAAATCATGTCTCTAAGTGCCACATCCAGACACCTCTGAAACTCCTCCAGGAGTGGTGACTTTACCACTTCCCTGGGCAGCCTGACTTGACAACCCTTTTGAGGAAGAAATTTTTCTTAATATCCAATCTAAACCTCCCCTGGTGCAACTTGAGGCCAATTCCTCTTTTCCTATCACTTGTTAGCTGGGAGAAGAGGCCAATCCCCCCCTGGCTACAGCCTCCTTTCAGGTGATTGAAGAGAGTGATAAGGTGCCTCCTGAGCCTCCTTTTCTTCAGACTGAACACCCCCAGCTCCCTCAGCTGCTCCTCACAGGACTTGTGCCCCAGACCCTTCCCCAGCTCCACTGCCCTTCTCTGGACTCGCTCCAGCACCTCAAGGTCTTTCTTGTGGGGGGAGCTCAATTATTCACATGATACACATCATCTACTTTGATGATACTCAAGGAAAAGGTATTGCTGAGGCTGGAAATGCTATGGCCCAGCTCACCAGCCTGACACTTGCCAACCATGGCAGGCTTGTGCTGAGCACAAACTGAAGCTGCAGCCGTGCTGGGGATACATATGTGAGTTGCACAAGATGGGCCTGCATATAAGCTGAAGATGCACTTGACCTCATGGCAGAGCAACAGCCAATATACAGTTGAGAGCACTTGAGCCCTTTTAAGCTTTCACCCTCTGAAAGCCCTAAGGGATATGTGTAAAATTTGTACCACATTCAGCAAACACTGATGAATGGTCAGGGATAATCTTATTCAGAAAACTCTTTAATCAGCAAACTTGGAAAAAAAAGGAATATGAACCCTTGGAAAAACTCCTTATTGTGATACCAGTTTTCCATGCTCCTGATATTTTTAATGATGAGTAGGTGGATTTATGTAGGATAAAACAGTAAACTGAGTTTTAACTTGCTCTCCCCTGAAGTATAACCTAAGTCTACAGAGCAGCACTGGGTCAGACAGAAATTGGGCCAGAGTGCATCTAAGAACCGAATTGCATTTGTATAAACAAACAAGCTTTATTTACAGTATTCCTTCATAAAATCCCAGGCTTTGAATCTGCGTGTTCTTTAAAGACTCCATTTATGTACACTTGAATGCCTTTTTAAGCAAGAAGACAAGAAAGCTTTCCCATGGAAACTGCACAGAGATGTTTTACTTCACACGTACACCACAAACAAGGCTGCTAACTTTCCATAATTTACTGTATTTTCTTAGGCTTGCCATTGTATTTTAGGACCAAATCTTTTGGAGAAGCTGCTTACGCAGGAGGCCACAGACATATAAATAAATGACCTAAAAGAGGCAAAGCCTGAGATACCAACTGAGAGGAAATGGCATCTCAGCAGCTTGCAAGAAAATGTTAATGTTTTTGGTTTCCCTGTTTCTAGCTGGAGGAACAGGTTAAAATTTTGTGTTAGCTGAGAAACAAGCAATCTGGAGGCAATTGAAATCACATTATTAAATCAGGACTCGATTCATCCTTCAGAATTAAATAAAGCCAGAGGGCAATCCCTGGGCTAAGACAATAGCAAGCTTCAGTTACCAGATGCTATCTCTCAGTGAAGGATCTAAGTCAGTGGGCTGCAAAGGAGCCCAGTGATTTTAAAAACTGCCTAAGAGGATGCAGAAAAAGAGAGTTGGACTTCATGGACTTTATCAAGACAGATATAAATGGGTCCAATTACTTCAGCAAGAACATGAGTACTTTTTCTCTCCGAATAAAAAAGATCCAGCAAAACTGATACTCAGATATGGGAATTTGCCTTTTAGATTTAGGTGATACGTCTCTAGGTGTGAATGCATACAATCTACTTTTATATGTATGCATTTTAGGGGACTAATTTTGCTCCTACCTATAGTTACTACTGATTATCTCAAGGCTACAGCAAAGGGTTAAGTCCTGACTTCAAAAGAGATGCCTACTTCTGCTGGGGGCCACAGAGATAAGCAAGGATACCAAGACTTTCAAGTTTAGGCCCTGCACTGAAGGAACTGGATGGGCTCACCTGTTTGGAAAAAAAAAAAACCCAACAACCCACAGCAAAACAACCTTGGGAGAAGGCTGGGCACAGAATCAAAGTTGCTTTGGTATGAACTTATGACAGCTCTGCCCATGAATAAACAGGCTGCGTTGAGTTGCTGAAAACAGAGGCAGGGCTTGCCAAAATTGAGGATGAAGAGATCTGTGACTGATGCCATTTTAAACTTGATGATTCTTCTACAGTTGATGCAAGAGCTAGCAAAAGCTGTTCTTGACTGTGTCTTTAGCCCCAGTGAGGAAGATAGTGTACACTGATCCCTGAAGTCTGAGAAGAAGGGTGCAGAATTTGGTCAGATATGGGAACATCAAGTGGGAGAGCCTGTGGCCCTAGAGCAATGGCCAGGAAGATAAACAGAGATGTTTTGTCTCAAAGAATGCTAAGCACTTGGGAGACCATTTTGCTAAGAGGGAAAAACACCATATATAAGCAAAACCTAACTGACAGTATTTAGGAACACAAACAAGTTGTCTCTGATTTAACAAGGGCTAAATTTACTTCAGCAGAGCTGAATGACATTGTTTCTCGAGAGTAAATCATGTATTCGTTTTTCTGTTTTTATTTGGGATGTTTTCATGTGGTGTTTGAACTAAAACATTTCATTAGAATGCTTTCCTATATATCAACATATATTCCAATAGAGTTGGTACATAACATGTCTGTGGTAAAAATAAAGTAGAATAAGAAGTTATTTGGTTGTGTTGGAACACACTAACCTATTCTAAGAAGCCCTAGCAAATATTTTAAACACTGTTTACATAAGATGCTCAATTGTGTTAAAAATCTTTCTTAAAATATGTTCACACATATCATAACATCATACTTTTCTTGATCCAGATTTATTTCTGGTACCTCTTCAGGAATCACTAGCTGTTCCTGCAAGCGAAGCGCTTTTAACTGGAGCAGCTCCTCTGTCTCTTTGCAGCTCAATGATTGCTATTTCAGACATCTCAGCACACCGCCTTCCCCCGCTTCTCATCATCCTGCTCGTGTTACGTAGCCAATGTAGAACTCAAATGCACAGGCTCAAACGTAAGAGAGAATAACCTCACCGAAAGTACATGTGATAGTAAGTGTACACATTTAGTGCTTTTTATGAGAACTGTTGTAATACTTCTAAATTTCAAGTGCAGGGCAGAGAAGTCCATTTGTATACACCTACTCATAAGTGAATGCACTTAGCAGACAGCACATAGGCACTTGTAAGCTTTCAGCTACAAAAGAAATGCATTTTGGAGTATGGTCATAAAAAAAGCCACAGTAATGCTTCCAGCTACTGTTTCTACTTTTTTTTTTTAATAAACAAAATACTCATAATATCCTGCTAGAGAAAAGAAGCAAGTCCACACACACACACACACACACAAAATTATCAAGAAATGATGCTCCTATAAACAGTAAGGTGCCAAAACCAAATACTATCAAAAAATTTTTATTACAGTGCATCAGAATCCCAAATCAAATATTACTTGATGTTGTCCATAGAATTTAAAATAGTATAAAAATCTACAAATACATCAGTCAATTGTTGTTTGCTTCCATCATTTCCAAATTACAGTCTCTGACCATGCCACTCATTTGATTTACTCAGCCTGAACAATTTTTTTTTCAACTCTTCTTTATGCATATTTGCTGATTTAATTTAATCTTCTGACTGTCATTCAAAACGTTCATCCCAATACGCCTTGTGATTTATGTGGTTTGATGCTTTTACATGCTGAACAACTCATTATCAGCCTGCTTAAATCTCTTGCTGTTCCAACATTTTTATGCTCTGCAAAATCAAAATTCTGCAGCAAGGCTGCTGCTCGTATCTCCCCATTCAGGTAAAATCTCTTCTGCTTCATGAGAGGACAGGGACAATATCTAGCTTTGGGGACACCACTGTCTATGGCAGCTTGCCCTTGCAACAGAGCCTATCTGTGAGGCTGCCCTGTTATCATTAACTAAAGGGGTACACACACTGAAGTGGTCTCTCTTCAGCCCAAAAGGGCTTGAAGAAAAAATGCAGAGGAAAGACATAGAGATTCTCTGTTTCCAACCAACAAAAAAGCAATCAAGCGAGAGATATTCAGATTTTCAGATAACTTTCTCAAGATCTGATGGGACTGCCTCCTATGCTGGAATGGTGGTTTGCTCTACCCCCTCCTGCTCTTCCATGTCTTTTCATTACAGCCGAATTCCAGATCTTTCAGGTTTTTCTTCCTTGCTCTCTCCAGCTCACATGCTTCCCCCTTCAGGGTCCCCTCAGCACCCACACAACCCCAGGGAGTTACCCTGACTGACTGCTACCATGCAGGTTACTCCTGCTGGGGGCTATCTCGTCTACTTAGACTGGAAGTTCTCTGGAGCAGAGACTGTCACCACCCCGTGCCATGAAAGAGCCTTCTTTTGTTCAGTCCTCTGGCACTAAAGTAATAAGCATGAGTATCTGCCTACGCTCATCTACAGGAACACCAGGACTGTATGAGAACAAGAACAGGCTCAGCTTCTATAACGCTGAAAATGTAGTTATACCCCTGAAATTTCTCCCCACCAAAGACCATGAAACAAATAGAAAGCTTAGTAGGAAACAATAATCTGACTTACTTTGCTCTCTTGGCCATTTCATTGCCATCCCATCGGGGGCTGTATGGGTAATTCTTCTGGGCCTGGGAGTACAGCTGGCCACTGTTAGTGAAGTGGTAGACAGATTGAAACGTTAGGGTTGGTTGGTCTCGAGGAAAGTACAGGGGTAGGTCAACTGCAATTCAAGAAGAAAAAAAATCATTAAAAAATACACCAGTGTGTTTTTTTTCTTATTGGGAATATATTAGACCATTCTATTGGTTTAAAGGTGTCAGAAAAGGAGAAACTGATGGTTAGTTCTAAAACATCCTGCTGCATTTCTTATAAGTAATGATTCCAACCTATTGCTGTATGGGACACTTTGCTTTACCAAAACACTTTTGTAAAGTACATGATTTTAAAAAAGTTTAGCTCGTGCATTGCTATGTTAATCACAAAATTTCCATGAGGATTATTTAGTTATTAAAAATAATTACTTTTATAGTGAAATCTTACCTTTCAAAAATTCACAAAATACGTTCTGTTATGCTTTCCATTAGAAAACCAAATTTATCTGTATCTGCTTTAACCAGTATATTTTATTGTCCCCATGGACATCAAAAGCATTATCATTCTCATTTTACAGCTTGCCCTACAGTGGTCAAATGATTTGATATAGAATGTAGAAAGATTCAGTCATATGAGCTGGAAGAGATTTCAACTTGCTGTCATCTGCTAGACAAGAGAACACCCACAAAACCAAAAACACACTGCAAAGTCATTAATACCCAAAATATCTCACTAAAAATAAAAATCAGAACCTCTTAGTTCCTTTGCTTATCACAGTCTCATGATCAGCTAGGCTTTGTGGAACAATAAAATAGTCTACAGCAGATAGAAACTGTGTATGTTTTCATGGTCAGAATCAACTTTTAACTTGTTCATCATTAGAATTATAGTTTGTATTTTCTTGGCCTACTTTTTATTTCAGGAGGTTTCAGAAATATGTAATTAAATTGAGTTACGACAAGACCTGAATTACTAATATTAAATGTCCAATCTAACACCCAAATTAACAGAAGAATGGACATTTCTTTTAAAGGTGTAAGCTTCATTTATAAAGCACCTACAATCATACTTCTTGCTATCCTCCAAACCACATTTTAACAATTCTGTTCAGTGAAAGAACACTGCAGTGGAACTGTATTTTAAATACTTCCAGAGATTCCAGCACTTCCTATATCTCTGCTCACAGACTGAGGTATCACTGTAAGGCAGGTTTTATTTCCCAGATTCCATGCTCTCATCCTGCTAGCTCCTTCATTTTTCAGTTTATCTAATGCCATGCATCAGATGTGCATCAGCTACACTGTATCTCCCTCTTCCCCAAACTGCCCTCCAAACTCCAGGAGTAAAAGCGTTTGTAGCCACGAAGCACACTCAATGAAATGTGCTATTGCAGCCATAATGCCAAACACAACAAAAGCTGCTGTGGAGGACAGCCTTGCTCAGTTCCTGACCCAGTGTCTGAGCCACACGTGACGGCTCCCAGAGTCCGGGTGACTCAACCCACACAGCAGCTTCCAGCAGATATTTCAGCGCTAATGACATGGGCAGAGTTCTGCTAATTCGAGGGCAGATCACTGCTTTAACAAAGGTTAGATTCAAAGATTGCTCTGTCGAATTCCCATTTATAATGTGATTACTGAATAACAACCCTGAAAAACATTGGTGTAACGTGGCCATTTATCAGCAGGCAAGCTGTCTCCTCCCCTCACAAATGGTGTGTGTGCCTCGGTCTCTGAAGGACTCCACCAGGGAAAAGAGTAAAGAAACAAGGAGACTGTTTCTCTATTTTAATGTTATAAATATACTACTTCAGCTCTGAGTGCTTACACTGCTTCTCTAGTGCACCTTTTTCCTTCTTAAGTACCAACTCCTTAAGAGAAACCAAGTCTGTATACTTTTGTATTTTTTCGCCATGTGAGAGGAATAACAAACTTTAGCAAAGCATTCAAGTAATAAGTTTAGCCCTTCTACTTAACTTTTTAGGTGAGAATTCCTAACTTCCTTTCCCTATTAACTTTCCTATTCTCCATTAACTTTCTCTTCAGAACTGTCATCTACATAACACAGGTAAATAGCAACAGTCTTTTCAGACAAAGTATCTAGCACCAGAAATGCTGTTTAAAATGGATAATAAAGGCAGTGCTCTCACTGCAGTGACACCTGCATTTGTTATGAGAAGGTACCACCAAAACATATTCTATTAACCAAAACCTGCATAGGAATTTTCAGGAATTACTTACATTATAAACTGATCCCATAAATCAGATAATCAAACTAGATTCAAAATTGTGCATCCTACATCTGGACAACAGCAGTATTACCCTGAACTGCAAGTAGAGTTTTGAAAATTTAAACTGCCTTTGATTTGTAACACTACCCTTCACCTGAAAAAACCAACCTTCCAGTTTTCTAACCCAAGTGTTTCCTTAATACAAGGTGTGGATGAGTCCAGACCAAGTAAAAAAACCTGTCCCTAATTCTGGAACACAACCACACCTAAAAGACCAGTAAACAGGAAACAGCCTTGAGTTTAAAGTGTTATACATATCTCAAGGTAGCCAGCGATTATTTCAGCAATAGGAAAGGAGGCAAGAACTTGCTTCCGTCCCAGTGGATGCCCGTCCACTGACACTGTTAGTGCACAGAATGAAAAAAACAAGCAAATACCACTGGTAATTAATGCTGGCAAGTTGTGTTGGACACAAAAGGTCAAATTCTGGCCATAGTCACACACAGTTTGCTAAAGAAAATGTTTCTTTTTACCTGGTCATGTGTAGGCAGTCTGACTCTCAATCTGTACATAAATACAAAATCAGATCTGCTTTTGTGCAATATCTGAGGTGACAAAGGTATTACTGTAATTACATGCAAGACAACATTCACACTTTGCCATGAAAAATTCATCACAGTTAAGAACAACACATCAATTTTGTAAATTAACACCTGAACTAGGCAAACTGTAAAAGCCTGTGTTGGTTTGGCATGCTAGTTACCTAAGAACTACAAAAACGTATTCATGTAGAATACAAGTACTATTTCCAAATAACAGCTGACTCACAAAGTACCCTGGTGATATGTCTGCAGAAAATAAGCAAATGACTCATGTCTGTAAATTCCTGAAAGTACCAATAGACCCCTTGCTTAGTCATCTTTTGCTTGGATGCTGGGTTCACGAGCTCTGTAAACTAATGAGAGATCTAGCTCTTAGTAGGACTCTCTCTCCCTTTTTTCCTCTCTTCTAAACACTGCAAATTATCTCCCTAAAAATAACTTCATCTGCGTAAGTGAGTCACTTCAACTAGCAAGCTTATACAAGTCATGCAGTTAAGCAGTAATATTTGGTTATGAAGGTAAAAATGCTGCTGTCAAACTCAAGATTTAAAATGAAAATTATGTCAGAGGAAGTCCCATTTACCCCTTCTCTCGCAGAAATAGAAACATTTCCTTTGGAAAATTTAAACAATTAGCTCATTCAGGAAAGTAAAGCTTTCTAATTTAGTTCCATGCTCGAAGTAATTTAAATCTTATGATTTCTTACTTTGGCTCTCCTAAGCATCACACTGTTAATGTAAGAGGAACTCAAAGAAGCAGACTGGAGAAAGAAGCCAGTAAAACACTGCTTTCAACTACATTGCAATTTACAGATCATTTTTAAAGTCAATTTTTGGACAGCCATAGTGTGGGGAAAATCATGTCTTTATGCAAGCTCTACATGAGCAGAACTTGGAGGGCTGTTTATGGGTAATTAAGCATTGAGTAAATTCTTCACTGATTGAACCCTAATTTTCCCACACAGTTCATAAGAAAGCAAAAGAAAAAGGACTTGCTTGTTGAGAATGAGTCATGTCGTAAAGAAACTTAATTACAGTTTATAAATAGTTGAAGTTGCTCTCTTTTTGAAACATAAGAAACTATCTAGAAGTAACACACAAATTTGCTTCTCTTGACTTAGTATTTAATGTGTACATATATATTCAAAGCACAGTTATCTTAAAGCCAAAATCCTGGTTTATTAATAAGTAACAAACTGTGCAAGGTATCTGTAAGGTTGAATTGTTCATTTTCTTAGAAAACAGCAATCTGAGGCCTGGAACAGGTTACCTAGTTTGTTAAGCTTACGTCAACAACTACACAGTTGATTTTGACTGTCTTATTAACTTTAAAATAGTATCTTTAGCATCTAATTTTACAACTCGTTTAACAGGATATGAAATGTGGGAGGAATGTCTCAGAAAAAGCATGTATCAGTGATGCTACAGGTTTTCTGAAAGAAAAAGGCTCAGAAGAAAAGGGCAGCTTTACCAAAGTGCCCTCCTCTCCACCTTTAAGCACTGGAGAAAAGAGATGGGGAAACAAAACCATGCTTGAAATGCATGCTGACCATTAATATATTTCAAAGCACTTAGTAACACTTACAAATTTTTCCTTATACTGTTCTCCTGTTCTAGAGAAAAGGTTTATTGATCCTTTGTATGGCACTGGATAAATTTAGATATTTGTTTTCACAAAAGCCAACATTTACTCACTGAATTCATAGTTTTAATCCTTGGGTGCTGCTATACCGGTTATCTTACTAACCTTTGGGATGCTTGAATCTGCAGCAGTTTATTGCACCTGAAATTTGTTTTGCACTCATGAACACTGCGTGATCTGGATATTTTATTGCTGAGATTCCTACTTCAACAATATTTTATGGCCTGCACAACCTTAAATCAATCCATACTTGCTTTATGGAGCAGCCTTCAAACAGGAGATAACACAGTATTGTTTCCAGTTCTGAACAGTCCTGGGCTGCACAGAGATGGCCAAAGGAGACACTGATCTGGCTTTTCCCATTTGACAGACCCTTGCCCTCTGCATTTATTTACTGCACACCACTGAAGCCTTGCTCCAATTAAATGTGTTCATTTCTGTATGAGCTTTTCAATGTCATGATTCTAATCATCATAAGAGTGATGGTAGCTACAAAAAATATTTTAAAAATGGTTTCACAGCACACTCATGAGCCAAGAGGTTCTTTAGGGATTCCAGATCAGGAATGAAGGAACAAGGAAAGAGCAGTTAACCTGTCTACTGATGCTGAGTACCAGCCTATGGGATGCAATTGTTCTGAGCCTTAATAGTAGATAATACTTTATATAGCCAAACACAAGTCCTTCCAATGCTGACTGCCATAGTAGATACTTCAGAACCAATGATTACTGGACATGTGAGAAGTTTTGTTTAAATTATTTCACCAGAAAAACAAGAAGGCTATGCCAAACTCAAATCTCCAGAGAACACTGAAGAATTTTAGCCCGATACTAGCCGTTCTCTTCCCGAAATTCCCTGACTCACTCCTTACTTATCATCCAGCTTTGGCAAGAGATTGCCTCTGCACTGAAGTACTTCTGACGAAGTAAGTAATGGAAACAGGAAACACATATTCCAGGCTCCAGAACTGCATTTCTGTCTCTTATTAGCACATATTCATCATCTTTCTGCTTGTTCTTTTTTTGGTTCACTGAATTTCACATTCTCTCTGCCTTACTTGCAATTGAGCTCCCACTGCCGGGAAAAACAGTGGATTTGAATGCACTGCCTCAAACTGAAAAGCTCCTTGAACACAGAGCTCTGCAGTTTTCACGTGTTGATGTGCATGAGACCCATGTGAATTTACAGTGCAACTCAGTGACCACTACATACCATATTATATAGTATCACTTACACATCTCACAAGCTCTATTTTAAAATAAACCTTCTAGTAGATTTTCTGACGTGACTTCTCCTATGAGAAAGCTGTTTCAGACAGTCTGTCCAATGGGTGAAAAACGTTTACCTAACTTCAAGAGAAAGAAGCTATCTTCATTTTTACATAAAAATTCCAGTGCAGAAGGCCTTTCAGGAATCATATTGATCATGGTTCCTACAGAGAAACCTGAATAGACTCAGCCACAGGCATTTTGGGGACTGCAGTGTCTAGCACAAAGCTCCACATGGCAGGATTTCAACTACTTTGCCTAGTGAATCTTTCCTTGACTTGTGTGTGCTGAAGACCTTTGGTCTACATTCTACTGGCAAAAATGAAAGGAGGAACTTGGCTCAAAACACACAAAGAATAACTGAATGCCACAGCTATCCTGCTTTGGTGTGTGATGATTTATTCTTGCAAGAATGAGAGAGCAAGGATGACAAATAACGTATCAATTACATTAGTGTGGGACTTTAGGTTAACAGAGAGAAGTCACAGGAATTCGATTGTTAAATATCATTTGGGCTGACATCCTTTCTGGAGAAAAACAGATTCTTTGCAGGAAGATGGTATTTTGAAATCAGCATTTCAAAATTTCAAATCTGAAAGGAAAAGCTGTTTATGGAATTTTAGCTGAGACACTTATGGCACTTTGGGTGTGTTGGTAATCACAGCTGGTTTTGAAATAATTAGGTCTGCCCTTGCTACGGGAAATATCCACCCCATCAGCAAAGTCAACACTTGTGTAGTAAATGAGTAAGATGAGTTATGTACAAAACGCTTCCAAATAAATACTACAGAAATACAAGTAAATACACTGAAAAAAAGAAACAACTATTTTATTAACAGAACATACAATACTAAACAATAAAAGACAAACTGCTGCAGGCAAAATGGAAACAATGAATTGTGATGGATTAAACTATTACGACACATTACAAAGTAGATTTGTTTAATTAGCTTTCTTTGTTTTGGTTTGTTAGCTGGTTTTGTATGTTTGGGTTTCTTAAAATAAAATGTAACCCATTTTTATTTGAGGACTGGATGACATTTCTGCATCCACCTTATGGTTCTCCTTCCACTGATAGCGGGAACTATAACACAATCTAGGCACCAGTGGCTACAAAATTTATAATTACAATTGTTTCAATTTTCTTTCAACATAGGCATATTGTATGCTTGTAAAAATATGCCATGTCTTTACTGTAACCTCTAACTTTTTTTTTAAGTACTCCATCCTTCATACAAACCAGCATTTTTTAAAAAATGTGGTAAAAATAGTTTGAATGACTTCAGTTACAGTCGTGCTTCAGACAGAGTATCTCATAATTTGTTTAGTTTTACAGAGGAATGAAATAACAAATCAAATCAAGATAGTCTTCAAGCAGTTTCCAGCCATGTGGTTAAAGACCATGCTAAAGAGATAAAACATAATCTGAAAGAAACTTGACATCTTCTTGCTTTTGAGTGTCATTGCCCACCCCATCTATGTCATACTCCTATTGGACTTCTACAGCAAGACTGGACTACCTCCTAAAAACATCCTGTGGAATATCTCATAATCCCATATTGAGCCCAAAGAAATGGCATAATGGCCTTACAGGTCTTTTCCTTCTCTAATTTCTGTAATCATATTTTTCTTAATTAAGAAAAAGGCTTCTTATTTTTACATTACCAGCTTCAGCTACTTAGTTATATTTTGTTTTATTTTTACTTCAAATTCTCAAAGATCTTCATTCCCTCCTCCTTCCGTTTTTATTTCCTTTTATTGTTTCTGCTGTTACAGTTTCTATAGTAACTTCTCTAAGTGCTGATGAGATTGATGTGACTAAAAGCTGTCTCTTCTCCTTCTGAATTGTTTGACGCTTGAAACTTAAATACATTTGCAGTTGTTATGGGTGTAAAAAGCAAGCCATGCCCTTTCTTGGCACAGGCTGGTGATCACTGTAAAAAATATTCCTCTGCTTTCCAAGCAGAGATACACTGCTAATTGCTGAGGAGTTTTACATTAATTTCCTACTGGACAGGAATACTTCATGTTTTACCTGAAAAGCAGATGTGCAAAACCATTGTCTTCTCTCACCAACATTTTAAGATTATGAGGCTTGCAAATTAGTAGTTTTTTATGTTTTACATGCTGCCTGGGATTTGAAAGGAAACTATTTAACTTCCTTCTCACCTGTGGTCAGTGTGACATTATCCTGCAGGTCAAGAAGATGCTCTGTTCCCACACCAGCTATCCTGTTCTGTCAACCTGTGCTTCATGAAGGCTTACAGATTTGAAATCCCATCCCATGTCTTGCCCAACTTGGCTTAGCCAACTAAGCCACTCCAGATATTTTTAAGTGCAGTACAGGCCCATTGCATCTTTTCATTCCTGAACATCACAATTATCACTTTTACTCTTGAAGCCACCTTACACAGTTCTAAAAACTCATCTTTCTATTATTTTTTAATGACCTATAGAACTACCTTGTGGAACATACTCTTCTATTACATGCCTTCTACACTCCCAGCCATTTCTGGTGCTCTTTTGTGAATGCACCATTTGAGGATGACGTAAAACAAACAGCAGCATCACACCCTTAAGCTTCAGGGAGCAGACTTCAGGCTGTTCAGGGATCTTGCAGCTCCCATGGAAGACTCCTATGGGATAATGGTCCTGGTGAGAAGATGGGCCCATGATGACCTCCTGCCAGCTCAAGAACAGTCTATCCTAGTGAGTAAAAGGCAAACAATACCAGCAGGAGGCCTACATGCATGAGCAAGGAACTCCTGACAAAACACAAACATAAAAAGGAAACACAGGAGATGTGGACACTCCCTGAGCATGCAGAGACAGGACTGGGAATGTCAAAGCTGACCTAGAACTGAATCTATCAAGGGGAGTTAAGGACCTCAATATGGGCTGCTACAGAAACAGCAAAAGGATGACTAGAGAAAAGATGGGACTGCTGCTGAATGGGGCAGGGGGACTGCTGACAAAGCAGTCAGAAAAGCAGCTTAAGCACTCCCTCCTACTCCCATTTTGACATTTATGCATGTTTGTGACCAGTTCCATCTCTAAACCAACATGTATTCCTTATTATTCCAAAATAAATTATATTTATCTGTTTCATAAAAGCTATTCAGCAGTTGCCTCTGTGTGCTATTGCCATGTCACATATGGATTCTTAGAAATAATTTATTTTGGTGACTATGTAATTGTCACTGCATAGAAAGAGCAAAGAAAGGGAAGAATGATTCAGAAAATGTTTCTTATCTTGATGCAGCTCTTATTTCTAGAAATTTCATATCTCTAATAATCCTGTGGTGTTGTGTATCATCCTGTTTTTTTTCTGAAAGCATTGCCTGTTACTGAACCCAGGACTCATCCAAGAGACCCCTGCTCATCATCTCCTTTCTGGACTAAAAACAAGATATTTGCTTTCTACTTGCTACTATGAGCAATTTTGAACTTGCTGCATGTCACACCTTTAAAGCAGTTCTCATCTTACAAAAAACCTATTTGTAAGTTACCAAAGCATGTAGACACAAAAGCAGACATGAAGTAAGAAGAATAAGCACCACAACCTGTACTCAAGTCCTGCCCCTGTCAATTGCTTTTTGTAACCTAATTACTTGTTTTCAAAAACTGAGTGGATAAAATAGGATTATATCCTTTTTCCATGTCAGGTACCTTTTCTGAGAATTTTAGTTATCTATAATATAACTGGGCACAAAGTACTCATACTCTAGATATATATATCAAATAAAAAAAAATCAACAGTTCACTTTTCTGAAAAGTGCAATTTTGTAAGAAGTTATTACAAAACCTTTCAGTCCATTTGTTAAAGTGCTTGTAGTTGCTGGAAGAACATCAATTAATGTCTGCAGCAATATACCACAGTTTTAACAGTGTTGCAAATACAAGCGCTTCTCAGAAATTAAAAAAGTAATATCAACACCAAAATGCCATTTTAAAATACCTTGCCAGTCCACCCACATCAGGCCATCTATAAGATTCTTATAAAGCCTAATTAGTAACACAACTGTTGTTTCCAGTTTGTTTCTGTCCATACCAAGTTTTATGAATTGCCTGCTGCCCACGCTCCCTTTTTCTGCAACTACAAATAGGAACCTACAACTAGCTTATACTGAGTGATATGAAAACAAAATGAACACAGAGAAACAGAAAAAGAGGAATAGAAAACCACTTTTCAGGTTCACTTGTATCCATTATGAATACCTATATATAAAAAAATCTCACTTGGCTCATGCACAACTAAATACCCAAAGTGGAATCAAAGGAACAAAATGTTTAAAGTACTCTTAGTGTCAAAAATAAAATTACCAGCTCTCAATAAAAATTTCAAACTAAATCTACTTGGCAGTATCCCTTAGAAATAAAGGAGAAAAACATGCCATGCAGAAAAATGATCAGCAAAAGACTCATTAATTTTCCAAATGCTACAATTCAGTCCTGTGATTAGCCCCTGTCTAAGCCCATGCCTAGCTTAGTGCAGAATTGTTTGCCTGTGACTCAGGCTACTTTTCCATCACACTGCCTCATCCACAGCACTGCAGTGTACCTGCAAGTTTTCATTGACTTCAGTAAGCAAGACACACTTCATCACACAGGAAATGTCAGAGAGTGCTTTGCTTTGAGTGACTGAAACAATGTACAAAGTTTTGAAGAAACCCCCTCAGCTGAGGGTGTATTTTGCTGTAGGCAGAACATGCTCTCAGAAACTCTCAAGACCAGATTCAAAGAAATACATGCAACCAACTAAAAGTGCTGAGTCAGAGAAGACTGCCAAAAAAAAGACACTTTTCTGCTTACTCCCAAGAGTAAGATCCAAATGGCTTTTGACTTTCTCCAGCCACTTTTACTTCACCAGGGCTGATTGTTAATCTTCAGTTTCTTATTTAAGAATGAAGTGACAGAATGAAATGAAATATAATATTTGCAGACTGTTTTGATCAGCATTGAACTTCTCATTCTAGACTCTTGAAGTATTTATTTTGTTATGCTTGGCATTTCTACTGAACTATCCTGCTTTCCTGACAGGACCAGATACCACCTTGTTATCCAAATGGTCACGGTCTCTTTTACCTTCTTTAGTTTTCAGAGTCATAAATTCCCATTTTCATTTAAAGAACAATGAGAAGAATAAAGTAACAGCACTACATAAGAAAGTCAAAACACCTCTTTAGAGAAAAGCTCACAGAAACAATCTAATGTAAATATTCCACTCAATACTTGGCCCATTTTTTTATGGCATAGCTCAGGCAGACAAGGTTATATTTCCGTATTTTTTTCTGAATAGACTGACAGACGTGTGCAATACCCAAACAAGAGTGCATCAGGAGCTGGCCTTGATAACTTCCACCAAAAAAGCCTGAATCCAGAAGCACAAGTCCACTCAAAGCCTGATACTCATAGGTATAGTCTCCTCTTAGCCAATTAATGCCGTAGGTCCCTTGCTGGTTTCTCTCTTCTGTTTCAGAACTTTCTTCTTGCTGAAATGCTGCCTGTTTCTGATCTATCCTCTGACAGAGGCAACCACCTAACCGCACAGACAAGTAAAAGGGTGGACAAAAGCTTATTCTGTTGGCATTCCCATAGCAAGAAGGATCACCAATTAAACTCGAGCTTTTACATGACCAGCACTTTGGAACTCCTGGGTCAGTGGCATTAGCCACACAGAAATTGAAATCCCTTACAGTTAGCCAAGGTCACTTCCACCAAACGTTCCCACCAACTTCACCTTGACTGAGATCCCATACAAACAGGAAATATAAATGCTGGCATCCTCCAAAATTGTCCATCCCCTGAAATATTGTTCAGTGAAACAAACCCTTTTTAGTTTAATGTTTGTCCTTTTCAAGACATCTTAAACAACCACTAACACAAGCAGCATTTCATTAACTATTGAAAACTGGTCCAGCTTCTGTCCACCTCCTTAGGGCTGATATCCTAAAAATCTTGCAAGATAAAAATTTATCTTTGGAAAGTCCAAATACAGGTTGCTTCAGAGTTGTACTCTTGTGTTTATACAAATAATGCTACCTAATTTTTAATTAAGCACAGACAGTGTAACTTATGTTTTTATCCAATATTGATCTCATAAGAGCATCAATGGCTGGACTCGATCTTAAAGGTATTTTCCAACATAAATGATACTATAATTTATATATGGTATAACTACACAGACTGTATACAGGAACAAGAATACGAGGAAATATCTGTCTCCAAAAACTAATCACAGCTGATTTATAAACAAGAAGAGAAAGTCTATTGAAAAGAGTGCAGTCTATTGAAGTTTACTTAGAAAGCTTCATACTGCGACTCACTCATAAACAGTATCAGTATCAAAAGCAGTAAGCCTGATTAACGATTTCCTTTCCCATGTGGATGCATGAACTTCTCTAAATGTTTATTTCTTCTGTCTTATATTTGAAAGCACTTGATTAATTCTTAAAACTAAACCACTAAAGAAACAGTTCCTTTGACTAGTCTTTGATCTAATATAATAACTCCACCAGCTTCATTAGTCTAATGATTAAGTGTGCAACTAGGGAGCTCCTTGGTGTTTTAAGGTAGAGTGAGTAGACTCTGCTCTTCATTCTGTAACTACAGCACCAGTCTTTTTCTTTTAGCATGTGAAACTGTTCTAAGGATATTTGGCTTTGTTAATTCAGAACTATTTTTCTGTTTCTCTCTTCTTTAACCCACTTTACTCAATAAAACTATTGTGAATAATTTCAACTTCTAATGTTGTTTGCTTCCTAGTGTCCAAACCACTTTGTAACCCTCAATGCAAACAGTTGCAAAATAATGCCAAAGTTACTTTTGAAACCTCTGAATCCAAGTTCTAAAGGAAATAGGACTCATGTTAGTGTTTATAAATCTCACAATCTCAAACCTAAAATTTTAACCAAAATTTAGATGCCAATAAAATTTACTATGGTTCCTTTCATTTGATTTGCCATAGCACTTGCTGTATAACTGACCTATTTATTCTCCTCTGAATACTTTATCTGCATACTGTAGTAAATATATAAAGTAGAACAGTTTTCAACTTATTGCTATCTCTCCCAGACATTTTATTAGACGCTTGCTAAATATTCAACCATAATATACATAGTTATGCCAGTGGTTAGGAGATGAAAGCCTACATTACTTCACTCAGGAAATGAAGTGCAGGTTTCGGTCCCTTCATTGCAATACCCTTCAGTGTATGGAACAGAAATGCTTTTGCAGTGAATTGTTCAACAAGTGAGTGATGCAATGGCTTACAAAGCTAAGCCACTGTATGATTTCTAAGGGCCACAGGGTTAATACATAGTGATAAACTATTCAGTTATAATTGTAGCTTTCATACCAGTTTAATTGAATACTATGAATATTACACAGTTAAAACCTGCTCTGTTATTTAGCAGAAATTTGAATTTTGATTCCCCTGAAATCTAAGTGATTCAACATGTATTAAGGTATGCTGTCCTGCAGCACAAATCAAATCCACAGGAATTTTAACACTGATTAAGTTAATCCAAGTATGCTGGGAGTAAGAAAGGTAGGAAACCTTCAAGAAGGCTTTACATAAAGAAGTGTCATCTCATAGAAGACAAGTGTCCAGTGACCAGTTCGCAATTGAAGTCTAAGTAAAAACTTCATGAGGATTATCTTCCCAAAGATACCACTTTAATTCTTTTTTCTCCCCCAGCAGAAATCCTAATAATATGATGGAAGTGTTTTAATTTCAGGTTTGAGTTTTCTAGACTTCTTAAGGTCATTAATGTATGGTAAGGCAATCTTAGGTGATGTAAGGAAAGGGATTAGTGAGACCATTTTTTATGATCTCCACTAGAACACAGGGTGATTGTTGCTCTGGGTGATTCAGGGGTGATTCTCCGAACAACGGCAATCCTGATTTCCCGCATTAAGAACTCTGAGAGGAATTTCTGTGATGTCATTAAGACAGCATTAGTTTTCCACAGGAAAGGCTAGACCACAATAAAAAAATTATGCAACCTGAAAGACTCCAGTGCTAGAATGCTATCAAACACCAATGCTGCAGCTGCCCAGATTGCAGTGTAATAATTTTAAACATAAATAAGAAGTGTAACCATCAAATCTAAAGAGTTACATGACTGAATTTCCCAAGACCAGAATATCTTTGATACCTGTTCATTTCACCTTAGCAAAAGGAAAAACAGAAACTTTAACTTAAGGTAATATGTAAAAGGCACTATCAAAGCCACATTTACTAATTTCCTATATATTTAAATTAAGAATGTCTTTTTGATAGCAATAAGATGTTTATTTAAAAATTTTAAATGAGAGCAAACCTAGCCACATTGTTAGGACAGTTTTGCCTACACAGTTTCAGTCTAGGAATAACTTTTGGATCCTAATGACAATATGCTGTTGTTTCTTAAAATTTTCTCTATGTTAAAGTGTCTTTACAGTTGTTATCAATGCATTAATTCCTTACAGTTACAGATGATTTTAGGTATTCCTGGGCTGAGTATTATAAAAACAGTCCTCATCACTGACACTTGTGAAATGCCAAGTTACAATAGTGAACTTAAGCTTGAGTCAAAATACCAGAAAATATTCCCAGGACACTTCTGGGATTCTATAAAGCCAACATTTCACTATTGGTGTGCATCCTCTCCCCTTCTCCAAATACAACTGAGATTTTGTGTTTACTAAGTCACATCAAAAATAGATTAAGCACTGGATAAAAATAGCTAAAACTTTTAAATTGTTTCCTGTAATTGTACATTTTCCCTTTTGAACTTGTATCTTCAAGAGAATAGACATTTAAGCCTGAGGCAAAGTGTTACTCACTGTGAACAAGGAAGCAAAAGTCTTTCCACATCAGCAACAGAGTAAGCTTTGTGAATCCTTCTGCATCATATTCCACCACACCACTATCAACAAAAAAAACAAGTGAATACAATTTTTATATTCTAATACTGAATGATGAATACGTAAATTTTGTAATACAGGGATTGTTATTTTGTTTGTTTGTTCAGAAACTTCCAGTATTTGCTTTATTAACAGTTACAATTTTCTAGCTAATTGTAAATTAGATTAAACTTTTAATCTTAGTAATCATCTTAATTATGCTGTGGTATTGGAGGTTTTCACTCAAAGACAGGCAGCCATTTTCAGTTTAAAATACACTTATAAATGAAAAGAGACCTGCTACCACATCTGCATCCTAAACTGATAAGAAGTGTAAAGACACGAATTCCCTGTATCTTACTCAAATTAAGATTATTTATTATTTCTGTAAAACTGAAAAAGTGTAGGGTGAGAAGAGTTTAAATTTGAGAATTGGAAAGAGTATATATAAAAAATACAAGACATGAGATCATAACAAAAAATTCCATATAGAACACTTGTTTGATAGATGGATTAAAAGTTTCAGCCATCAGAAGCTGGTATTCTCTAAATTTGGGTGCAGGCTAGAAGCCACCTGTTTTCCTAGCCTCACTTGAGAGAACTGAGATTTGAAGGGCTCCCAAATACCCATGTCACTGGCATCACCCCTTGGAAGCAGAAACTCCTGATCACGATTAGCTAAAGGCCTGGATTCCAGCTCAAGTCAGAAGTTAGGCAGGAAACCAAAGTGCCAACCCTTCACAGTGCCAAGGTAGCCCTGATTAATTGATTTCTGAAGCTGATTTGTCATCATGCCTGGCCACAGACCTTTTATCTGCAGGAATGCAACATGACCCAAGAGCCTCGTCTCTTTAGAGACAAAATACTGCTTGGTGGTGGGAACAGCTGGTGCCCAGTCCTGACTTTAACACTGAGCAGTGGTTTCTGGCTCTTGTAATGCTTAGAACCATACCTGCTTCCCCATTCTCCCACTTCAGTCACTGCCTATTAGTGTAAGACCCCTCAAGTAATTTATTCAGAAAGGAACACATTTCCTCAAGGAGAAAATCCCTTCTGTCCCCTTCCCATCATCACCTGTTTTCTAGAAAAATCAGATTGGCAACTGGCACAGAAGTGAAATAATGCTGAACTGCATTCAAGTACTGCTATAGAGAGAGAATCTATACACACCATTCTGTGAAAAATGACTAGATTTCATCTTATCCAGTGGACAGCAGCCACACAACCACAAACCATGTGCAGAAAATGAGTTTCCCCCACACTCCAGAAAAAAAACATCGAAAGAAAACTTACGTTCCAAAGTGACTCAGGAAAGCTGCAATGTACTCTCTTCTCTTATGATATCCCTGAATAACATATTGTACCTTAAAAAAGAAATAAAACAAATCCAGAGCTATAAAAAGATTAAACACGCAAAAGCCCACTTTGTCATATATTTCTTGTTAAGGAAGATTCATGTTTGACATGCTAGTAATTCTGAATCCTACATTTAACATGATTTCCCTAAAGAATCCTAAAATGCCTTTAAAATAAAGTCTGGATCTTGCACACAGGGTATCTTGTAAAGAAATCTCTTCAATCACTTCTGAGAGAAACTCAGTCTTTCACAATAGATTGAAGCACTGTTTACCCATACAAGACAAAGACTGGAAGAAATGCTCAGTCTTGCCTTACTGAAGTTTGAGTGCAAAGCTGTGATAGGCAAATCAGTTATCTGAACTGACAGCAGGCTAAGTGTCAAAATAACATTCTGCTTATGAAAGAGAAGTAAAAATCAAATATCTTTCACAACTGATCTTTGGTTTCTGAAGACTGCACCTCCAACAAAATCTTCTGAACACTAGGCTCTTCCACTGGTTTCATGCCGACTCAGGGAGCCACCTACTCGACTTTGAGCGTCGATTTTTGAGGCATTCTGGGTTTTGAAAGACTTCCACCCTGGCACGGACAAAATCCAACAATGCTAAATTTGGAGACCTAAGGCAAAATTCTCCTCACACCATGTATGTTGATTTGCATGGCATTACTTAGGAGAACAGTGTGAGCAGGGTTTGACCCGTAACAGAAACAATGCATGTGTCATCAGGCTGCAGGGACGTCTGGTTTACAACTGGTGACTTGGAAGTGCTTATGGTATGGTTCTATATGTGATTCCCTGTGTAAATTCTTTTGCTTTCCAGAACAAAACCTAGCATTTTAGGAACCTTTTTTCCCCCACTGAAAAGGACAGGAAGAGTATTTTCTTGGCTATGGCAATACTAGAATTCCGTGGCTGGCAAATGCTTTCCTAAAATTACTTAAAAACTCTTGATACAACCATTCATGAGAGCTGTCTTGTATAACTTGAATTCTGTTTATAAATTGAAACATTTTACTTTATAAAACACTGTGATTATTTTGAAGGCTTTGTGTAGGATCTGAAATGTTATTCTGGGAAGAGGAAAACATATGTTAAGTTTGCTTAAGTGACTTTGTTTAAGAAAGGATAAAAACAGTACTGTGTACTTGCAGATCTTAAAAACAGAAAGTAATTTTAACGGAAAACCACAACAAAAACAACTCTAATGACAGATTCCAACAAAATTATGGAAACACATTCTGAAGAACTTTTTCTAAAAGATAAAATTATTTTCTTCATTTAGACAATGGAAGGTAAAAATAATATACGAATAGGAAGTCTGTAATACGCAAATTTCTAGATGTTGATCCCTAAGCCTTCTTTTGAAAATTACAATTAGATAATGGAGAAACTTTCAAAATACTATAATCAGTCCTTTTTGTTCAAACAGTAAGCTAACTGGAACACAACCTTTTCAGCAACCTTAAGTAGCTATTACTGTAAAAACATCCAAAGAAACTGCTGATTCAGTTCATCTGGAGGAAACATCTGAGAAGAAAAATCACGGAAAGTACTGAAAACCTACAATAATGACTGGGGTATGAGAACTTGCAACTAGAAACATAATATGCAAACTACACATCAGTGTTTACTAAAAACCAGTATACTACAATGCAGTTTTGTACAATAACGTTTTATCCTAAATCATACATGAGGCACTAAGAAAAAAACTGCTCCAGGATCTGATCCCAAACTCACTTGTTTACCTAAAGGAATCATTTTATTCAATGTCATGCTTAGTTGCTCAGCTCTTACCAAGAAGGTATAGTTCAGCCTACATATGTAGTCCCTGTATAGTTCAGCCTAAGTATGCCTTGCTTAAGAGTACCTGGCAGAAGAATAATGATGTCTGTGGAAATGCAGTACAGTGCATAGAGGAAAGGAAAACTGTCTGTCTCTAGCAGCTTACCTTGTTTGTTAGCAGCTGGCATACTTGGGGTACATAGTCGATGAGACAGCCTCCACCAGGAAAGGCTGGGATGTGAAGGGCAGATGAACCTCCAAGGGCACTAGAAAAAGAAGTTAATTTAGCAGTACATTAGAGTCCCTGGGATACGAAAATTATTTCTTCACAGTCCTCTGTCCCTATGCTTAAAGTCAGAGGGCCACGAGGAAGTGCATTTTATGCTGTGGTGATAATAAAAAGTATTGAGTGATATCATCTATAAAAACAGGTTATACCATGACCCACTGTAAATTAACCACTTAAATCGAGAGTATCACTAATGCAAAACATTCTCTCAGGAAACAGCTTTTTCATTGTGAACAGTTCTGTTTCTCAGCCCTCATCAGTAAGATGTGGAGTACTGTAGTTCAGATCCCTTGTTAGTGGGGGAGGAGAGGACTTGAAGTCCTCATCTATCCCAAAAACCACCTTCAGTCAAACCAGGTAAGAATAATCAAAATAATTTGGACTGAGGAGTAATAGATAGCCAGATGCAAATATCCATCATATCATCTATTCCAGTTTTGGACTTCCCAATAAAACACAGATGTTGACCTGCTAAATCAAGAGGGTAGTAGGTCAGAAAGATTACCAAGGACATGAAGATATGAGGATGCTGAAAGAAATGGGTTTGCTCAGCCTTAAGAGAACACTGCAGAGAGGGGACACTGAGGAGGGAAGTTGAAGGCATATTGAAGCCTTCAATTATCTAATGGAAAACTATAGAGATGATGGAGTCACAGGCTTCTCTGAAGTGGGGCTCAGTGGTGCTCTGTCCTCAGAGGTGCTCATAGCTCAGCTGAACAACTGGCACGAGCTGCCCCTGCTCTGAGGAGTGGCTTGGCCAGAAAAGCTCCTTCTTGCCAATCCACATTGGTTTATGATTGTATTCCATGATTCTATGATGTTGTTCATCCCCAGTAGGAAATAACAAAAACAAGGATATTAATTCTGTCCATGAATGTACTGGATATCTGAATGGTAGGAATCCACAGAAATAAGGTAACTTCAGAGATGTATTTAGGCAGCTTAACCATTTGCCTTTATCAAAGAACAGAAGACTGAAGCACACCTGCTATTACTCAGGATAATGGCTTCTTTGGTGTGGAAAGATCTAACACTTATTTAAATGAGGCTGTATAAGGCAACAACTAAGTGAAGTCCATGCTACTTCCTTGTAGCAGTACTGACCTAAATCTTTCTTTATAGTCCCTTACCAAATCAAAATTTGCATTACATGCTGTGGATTACATCATTCACTAACCATCCAGAACCATCTTGGACACTATTAAAAAGCCTCAAGAGCTAAGTTACTTTGTGTGGCCTGCTGTTTACATGCTGTTTCCATGACAAATTACACTGGCTAGAAAGAAAAGTTTTTCTCTGCAAAATAAGGCTCTTACGCTCCAACGGGATCTGGCCTTTTATTTTCCTCAGTACTTGATAAGAAATCACTTTGGTAGGTATAAAGGTCTACAGTCATACATCCCTTTGAAGGAACAGAGCCTACATAAATCAAAAAAATCCCAAACTCATAATGAGGTATATGGAAATCTGCTACTCAGGCAAAACAGTCTGGGTTTAGCAGACTGTTCACCACATGGAACAGTTCTGCAGGTCTGGATTTTGCATATGCAATGATGAAAAAAGAAGCCTTGAGTACACCACAGCTACATAAAAACACAAACAAACTTTTCCAGCGAAGTAAGACTTCAGAGGGATTTTTTTTTAACAGAATTCAGTTTCCTTGCTGCTACCCCATACTAAAATTACTCACATGAGAATGTAATTCTGCAACTTGTGGATAGTTGAAAGCAGTGAAGTGTGACTATGAGATGATTAGAAAGTTGGAACATTTCTGAAACAGTAGTTTGTTCTTATAAAATTGAAAATATAGGGGGTCCATCAATCTCTAACATTGGAGAATGGAAGACTTGTCCCTCCTGATCTGTTACAAGTGGGTTGTGAACCTTACTTTAAGATCCCGATTTTCAGTTTATTACACTCCTTAAATATTATGCAAATATATCCATAAAAGCCTTCAATCTCATACACAGAGCAACTGGTACTGTCCATTTTGCATCCTGCCTTGCCTCATCGGACACCAAATCCAAGTTCCCTTTCAGTATGGACACACCACTGAAAATGCTCAGATGACTGCAACAGGAATTACAGGCTTCCCTCTCAGTTACAATAGCAGGTAAGAAACTAAGAGTCATCGCTAACAGGCTACACATGCAAAAAAAAAAATCTTCCACTTTTACATCATCAGCTTACAGTACATCTTGCAGACTGAATTATTATGATTTGTGAGCAAGGGTTTCCCATTTTACCTGTATCCATCTCTTGAAGTAAAACCCATAAAAACGTGTTGATATAAATGGGAATCCAGTCCTTTTTAAATGAAAAACAGACTGCTAAAAGGTGTGGCTTCTGAAAAAGAGGTCCCTCCACAGAAAGAAGGCTGGAATTTCTAGTATAATTATCCTCTGAAAACAGAATAAAGCTATACAATATGTAATTTATGTTCTGTAGAAACAATTATGGGAAGGGAAAATTAAGAGTGGACAGGCTTCTTTGTTCCCTCTATTGGGTCAGAGAATCTGCTTATTAAATATTTTAATAAAATATTGCATTTGCACAGGACCTTGCCTCTGACCATCCCAAAGCTGTCTATAAACATTTTGTAATTAAGATTAATCTGCCTTATTAAACTGATATTTACCTTTTATTTTTAAACATGTAAGAAGCTATTGCTCAGAGTTTGATTTGACTATGCTGTCCTACAATGCCTCTGTCATGTTAAAGGAACATATTTGTAGTATCTCACAACCCTGAGACCAGGCAAGAGGCCATAATAATTCATTTGACTTATAATAAACCTGTAAATGAAGAAAGAAAAGACTTACACAGTGTCAAAGAAGAACCTGAAAAGGTGCAAAATGGAGACAATTAGGCAAGGGAATGTCATCATGCAGCTCAATATCCAAGGCTGCTTTCTCAGGTACCTCACAGTCCAATCAAGAGAAAAAAGCCAAACAAAGTGCTACAAGAAGCCTTTTGTAGCCAAGGATATTTCATTTGCCAAAGTATTTCACCAGCACAAGCTAAATATTGCCGTTTGCCAGATCTGCTTTCCAAATAGTTGGGCCTCTTGGAGCACAGATCTTAAACACCTCTGTCTGCAATCAAGCTTTCCTTCTCAGTATCAGTGTTATGCACATCTTACTACAAACCCTGTGTTCATTTTATCCAGGCAACAAGAAATGTTAAACAAAAACCATCAAGAAATATGATGAGGAAGTTATTTGTTTTTAAACACAGACAATTGATCCCCTACAGCTGCCAGAGTAACACTAGTTTGAGCATAATCAATTGAATTATGTTTGATTTTTACGCTGTTTTTTCCAAGAAACTGCTACTTTTTAAAGGCTAGAATTCTAACAGTCTGATATTTTCTGTAATTTTAACAATTCATGAAGCAACAGTCTTAGGGGATGCTATTTCATTTGGACTAGTACCAGATGAAGATTAAATACATGGCAGATCTACCTGTCTCATGCTGGAACAGAGACCTGTTGGCCTCAGAATTTTATTTGCTTGCTCTTACTCTAAACCTACTCAGCTCTGCAAACCAACTTCATACATCTCATTTCAAGACAGAGCAGAGACTCCTTTGCATCAAGGCCCTGTCCTCCTGGGTTTCCAGAGTCAGACACAACGTGGTTCTGACCCATGGTCTGTGAATTAAATTGGACTTTGTAAGGAACTCACTACTGAACTCAGCAAGTGCAGCAATCAGCCTGCATTACTAGAAGTTTTGTTCTGTGACATGCTGAAATACAAGTTCAGAAAGCGTAGCCAGAGTATGTTTACATTTCTGCTGTTGTCTGATGTGTTCCAAGTGACTTGCTCTGTCTCTCAATGGATCTATTTATTCAGGCTGACATACAAAATGCAAAATTCTTTCCCATTTTTTGATAACTTATAATTAATTAAAGTGTCTTTCTCAAGAAATGATCTTTGAATAATGGCATAGCATTCATTCACAATTTCAGAGAAGTAACTGTTTTTGTGCTTGAGTATTTATGTGTAAAGAACCACTTATTTACCCTTCCTTAAAAACATCACTTCATTAGAGAAGAATGGTACTTCCAAGTTTCAAGCTCAGAAGACTGGGTGCTTTAGCAAGGCACACTTACAGGCATGTAGAGGGATGCACTTATTCCCATCCCTACCCCCTTCCCTACAACTCTTGGGCCTGCCTAGTTGCCCTTAACTCTTTCATCACACCACCTCCTCCCTGCAATTCATTTTGCTTCCCACTTTCTCCAAAGAGAAAAAAATGCAGTTTGCTGGGAAACTTTTGAGCTAAGTCTGAAAAATGAGGATTATTTCAGACTACCCTCTACATCACAGTTTAAAAAGTTATGTGCTAACACAGGTTATGCTACTACAGCTAAGGACATGTGCACACATAATACAGTTTATGTTTTGTGCTCCCCACCTTACCTGTTCCCATTCCCCATTTCAAAAAATTGCATAAGCTTTTCTATGAAACAAGTATCACAAAGAAAAGAACATCTACAGAAAAGTTACACTCTTAAAAGATGATACCTTACCCAATAGGAGTCTGATTTTTTTAGGGAGAGTAGAAAATGTGTATTTGGGTAAGGAGGTCCAGAATTGTAAGAAGAATCATACTTATCCTGAATAGTGTGTGACATAGCATTAAAGAGCTTTATAGCCAAAGAAAATAGTACATAATAATGACTGCACTCAACATTTCTAACTCCAATATATTCTTTCTGCAAAACACACAAAAAACAAGGAAATAACAAGTTCAATGATTGTGAATGATGGTGTTATAGATTTGCCTAGCTTTGGAAATGTGAACAATTTAAAAACTTGCCTCTGAATGGAAAGTCCTTTTGTAAGGGTTTAAAGCAGCTACAAGCTTTTCTCTCAGTGTGGCCAGTGTTAAAGCACTGTCAAATCTATGTACTAGTGGTGGGAAGTAGACTTTAGACTTTATAGAATACAGCCCTTTATTTTACCAAGATACACCCTTTTTAACTCTCTGTAATACCTGCTGTATTTTGAAACTGAAGCACACTGCAGACCATCACGAGCATTTAAAGGGTTTATTACTCATTATGGCTTTATCCAAGAGTAGCCTCAAGCAAGTGGAAAGAAATTCCCTTCTTTTTGCTCTTTTTTCCTATTTTGAGAGGCACGTTAAGGGCTTTGATCTCCTTCCCTGTTCTCTTTCTCCTTTGTTGCTGAAGTGAATAGTTGACTTTTTTTTCTTTTGCAGTTTCATCACTTTAGTACATTACACCATTTGGCACAAGAGACACAAGTAACCACATCAAATAAAAGCACGTGACCACAAAAGCTGCCTTACCAACCATGATCCCAGATTTGCTGTCAGTTTACCATTTTTCAGACTTGCTTGACTGTAACCAAATCCCTCCTATCACACAAACAACGTGGTGCTTGGCAGAACTCTTAGCAAAGTGCTTCGATCAGCAACACAAAGCTTAGCAGTAAAATAACAGAACATTTGTACTGAAAAATTGGACAGTCTAGGCTGGAGACAGTATTTTCTTCCCTTTCTTGTAATAGTCCATTTAAGGCAAACATAATTAACATATTGCTTGTCCACTCAAATCTATCACAAAGGGAAGTGTGTCCAAAAAAATTTCCATTGTATTTTTAAAGAAAGAACTTTTACTTAGAATTACTTGTACTTCAAGACTGGCAAAACAGAAATGTATGCTTTCAGATAAGAAATATAATCTGAGGCATCTATATTATTCAACATACAGGGAAAAAAAACCAAACAATCATAAAAAGACCTAGAGGGAAAACTATGCCAAATCTACTTAACTGAAGAAAGAATCCTGGTCAAACTCAGACTCAGCATCTGGCCATTAGAGCTGAAAGGATGATACCATCTTTTTTTTCCTTGACCTACTAGAGGTTCAGAGTAAATACCTCTGAGCTTGTCCTAACTAGTGACTGGAAAAAATATGAAATAATCACTGTAAAGAGCAAATACTAAAACCAGAATGTATTCTAGTTCCACAGAATGTGCAGAAAACTGCAAGTCAGACTTACTGAGCTTTATTTCTGTTCTTCTGCTGACTCTGTATGTTCTAGCATGTTGTTTCAACCATTCTGCTTCTCTGCTTGCCCACCTATAATGTTCAGATGCTCATACTGAAGTACATGGAAGTTTAACAATACTCATAGAACAGTACAAAAGCTGTGGGATGAAGACATCTGTAAGTGCTAATATATTGTATGTTTGGGTTATTCCAACTTCTGTATTCTGCTGCAGGTAAAATTCTAAGAAAGAAGCAGTTCTCTATAATGTATTAGCCATTTTAGACAAAGTGGTTATACCAAGGAAACTTACATTAAGTGTACAGATTCTAGGTTCTACCAGACTTACATGCAAACCATAGCTAGAGTGATTCAATACTGAAAGATTTGTGGGGATAAGAGCTCTGTCCCCAGGATTCCACTCTTTCTCAAAGAAAGTAACTCAAGAAGCATGAGATTAATAGATGGTTAACCCTATAATCACATTAGAATATGTTTTTTTTCATGCCTTCACCGACAGTACTCAAACCTGGAGGGATAAAGAACAGATACTCTTGCAGTATCAAGTTTTTCTTACTGCTATATGATAGAATAAAAATCTGAAAACCTTAGTATTTCCTCTGTATTTGATAAACCAGGACTGAAAGGATTTTTCCCTTGCTTAATGAGTCTTTACACACAGAAAGGTTCTGCATAAAGGGGACTGCCAGATTTCTTCTGATGTGTTAAGTGAGTGAACACCTGGGCTGCCAGTGCTGGAAAATGGGAGTTCTTCACCATCCTCACATCTCACACTCTCAGAAGAAACACCACCATGAGAGGGTAACATTTACTACACAGCTGATGGGACACTTGATGTCACACAGTGGTACCACGGGGCATGCAAGCACCCTGCCTGTGACAGGCACCACCTTGCTTTCTTCTCTGGGTGACAGAACCCACTTTCATAAACTGACCTGTGGCTAACAGCAGACAGCTGGGCAGGTAGGCAGGCAGCCCAGCACAATTGATTGCCCTCTGGCATCTCCAGCAGATCTCAATCACAAACCTGAGGAAAAGTCCAAGCTACTGCAACTATCAGTGAGGCTTCAAAGTGTACAGGTTAACTTAACTGGTGTCAGCAATATCACTCTATAAAACAGTACAAAAATTATGGTCACTTATTCATTCTGACAATATAAAACAAAAGGTATAAAAGCAAGTACTTCAAACTATTTCAAAGTATTAATACAGAATTGTTTCTCATAATACACTACTAAGAGGCTCAAAAAGAAAATATGAAAAGTTTCACAGGCTATAAAAAGAGTGTGATTCTCTTTAAGGCTAAAAATTTCTGACAAATGTTGCTTTTGTGTTGCAACTTACTGAACTGGTGTTGCCCTTATTTTTTCTGCAAAAAACACCAACAGCAATGTGTATTGTAAATGTACTATACTCAGTCAGTTGGGGCAGATAATAATGAGAACTCATAACATAATTCAGAAGAAATAAATTTAGAGACACTTCTTATGATACCAAAAAAAAGAACTTTGGTGTATCCTTCCCTCTCCCCCACAAAAGGTACTGCTAACTAGTATTAATTCCAATTAATAATATTATTTTTTTTTTGCTAAATAGTAATTTATTAAAGAATATTTACAGGAAACAGGTACAAGAAGTCCTGATTCAGTTGCTAGATGCCTCAGAGTTTAAACAGGAGGGCATGGTTCCTTGTCCCAAAGAGCTTTCACAGTCCAGTATTTCACACTACACTGCGGAGAGAGGAGTTGAATGAGAGGGTAGGAAGCACATACATTGCAGAAAGGAGACTTAAATAATTTCCAAAGCATTTTGCTTATTTTTTGAAGGTTGGAAGCAAATTAAGAGAAACCTAAGTGAGAAGTAAAGAAACGTCAGAGAAGATTTTCACAGAGAATTTGATGCAATAAGGAAATAACAGCAAATGAAACTCCCAAACAACCAGGAAAAGTTGTAAGAAAGAAACCCAGACAAATAGAGCAGCAGCAAACATCACTGAACAGAAAAGGTAGATAAGATAAGTAACATGGGCAGATAAGTAAATAAAGAGAGCACTGTTCAGTCCTGTTTTGTTTTCATTTCCACAGAAGTTGAAACCTGTATAAATGAAGATTAAAGAAATTAATTAAGATGTCAAGAGAAAGACCATGTAGCCTAACCTCCCTTCAGTTTTCTTCTGCATAGATCTCAGAAAGAAAAGCAAATGTGTGAGGGGCTAGAGACTCATCACAACTATGACAAAACAAGATTTTGGCTGAAGAAAAAGTCAACTCTAACTGAATTGTAAACTTTTCCATCCTGCACTGGTTTGAGACGCCAACATAAACCCAGGAATTGGTTTAAAATTATGCACTATCCCCATTTCTCCTTGTCATGAATTGTGAAGGAGGAAAGTTGAATCTGTCATACGAAATTTATTTTTTAAATTCCTATTCTTCAGAAAGGTAATTTTAATGTCAAATTCATGTTTTGTTGATACATTTATAACCACCTAAACTGTGAATATATTAAGGGGCTTCGAAATAGCAAGTAAAATAATACTGGGCATTGGCTCTTCTACTTTGAGGGGAAAATGTAATGACTTTGAAGAGCTGTGCCAAAGGAACTAAAAATGGCATAGCATGAGGATGGGATCTAGGAATTATAAACTTTTGCATAAAGAAGAAAAAGAAAGAGAATACTGGAGTGTTGGTATGCTGGGAGCAGTATTCTCCTCTGAAACAATAGGACCCAATAAAAAAAAAAAAGAACCTAGGATTTATTCATTGTAAGGATCCCTGGAAGTCCCTCTCCGCACTGATGCCGGGCTGGTATGTTACACAGTGCTTGACAGCATTTAAGATACTGATCTACTCTTTTAAATCCACTCTGCTTTAGTGATGAAGATCTCCCAAACAATTCAATTGAACAGAATACTTATCACAAATCCATGTTTATTTTCTCTTATTATCCATCAATGAAGTGGATAAAATAAAATAATAACTGCTCTAAGACGGTATCAGTTACATGTACAAACATATGCCCTATCTATCTGTAATTTCTGATCACTACTCCAGCATGCATTCAGTAACATCCAGTTTACTATATTGTGACTGTTCACATGGCAGGTGATTTTCCAGTACCCACCTAACCAGCAGTGTCCATCACAAAGCAGGAAAACGACTCTCAAAACCTACATGACTCTATTGCCTTCCCTGCCTACTGTTCTTGCCTTTTTCTGAAGAACAACAGTCATTTCCTATGGCTTGCAGCCTTTTATGTTTTGAGACTGCACTTGCTCATATTGTTCCTTATTTTATTTATGTCCCCTAATCTACTTGCCAAATTACAGTAATTAGATCTTCTTGTTAATCTTTTCCTATATTGCTTAATGCCTAACACTTCCAGTGACATAGTAATTTTGTAGAGCATTTATTTTTTGCCTCTGTGCTAAAACACTGCTGTGTTGTAAACTTCTCTCATGTAATTTTTTTCCATTCTCCTTAGACCAGACAGTAATCCTCATTCATGAATCTCATCTATCTGGAGAAATATTTTATGTGAAACATCCTGTCCTCTGCATCATCAGCACCACATTTAATTAGCTTTCATGAAGAACAAGAGATACATACTGAGAGGGCAAGAAAACTTGCAAAAAAATTGCAGAAGTGAAATGAGAGCAACATGCTGGAAAACTTCTGGATATGAAGCTGAGCATTTGGGTCATTGATAAGAATGCCTGAGGGAGACAGAAAGTTAAAGGAGAAAAATGTTTTTCTTTCATACATCTGGCTTCTGACACTGATTTCCATGTGTATGCAGCATGATTAAAGGGCATTCTTGCTCAGATCTTGAAATTGGCTTTATCTTATGTTCACAAATGATGTGGAATGCTACAAGTCTGGTCTGGTGCTCCTGCTAAATGCTCCAAGAGGCCGAGTGCACCCTGGTTTTATGTAATCCAAATACACATGTGGACACAAGGCAAGAGAACATCAGTTTTTCATGTAAACACAGCCACTGTGGCTTGACAAGCTAATATGAACCATGTTAAACCCCTACTCATTTAACAAGGTGATATCAATCTGCTCAGACAGTTTTTACAGCCCCTTTCAGAGTCTTTACCACAGGAATTTGTGTAAGTCTGTTTTGTTCCTATGAACACAAATAATTCAAAATTCATCTTAATACATTCTCTTCAAAACAGAGGGAAGCAGAGCTATGGATCATATTGCACAAGGGCTGCCTTTGGTAGGTGGAAAGACAGAAAAATTCTCAGGAGAAAACACAGGCACTTTGAAACTCCGGTCCTACACAAGAAATAACAAAGGTTCCTTCTGTAAAAAGGCAGACACAGGTCTACTTTAAAACAGAAATGGCAGAAAATAAACCCACAGGTTTAAAACTGAAAACATCGAAGCAGGGACCCCATACATACACAAGACACGGGAAATCTCCTAATTTGTAATGTGCAGCAGGATTTAAGTTGGTCAGAAGGTGAATACAGATATTCCCAGGATTTTGTTTAAACTGATGCCTGGATTTTGGTCATGAAGCACATTCATTATAAAGCATGTGCTGCGAGGCAAAGACTGGAGCAAAAAATCCTTTTCACAAAGACTCTGCTCTTCCCAGAAGAGATCATGAACGTGCATAGGGCACATCCAGACACCAGTCAGGCCCTGTGTCAAACACAGACCCTTTCACCCCCTAAACCTTCTTTAAAGCTGTCCCTCTTTCCCTCAGAAGCTGTGAATACTTACATGGCCACTGAAAGAGAAAAATTCCACCTTTACATTAGTATACCTTACCACCTTTTAAGGATTTGAGTATTAACATTTAAGATGTTGAGTGGTAAGATAATGGGATGACCTAAATGGCACCTGCAAGTAGATGTATTTACAAATAAATACTGGATGCTTTGCTAAACCAGCCTCTTTAGTTGAAGAATGACATTTTCAGAAAGATTGACAGCTTTTAAATAATTTCTGTTCTGTGTTTTAGTAAGACTGAAATATTAGGATTCTACATCTAGAACTGCTTCCTAAATAAAGTCCTCTCTTTTTGGAAATTATATTAAGGCTTTTGAGTCATACAGATATGTAAAAAAGATCAGACAATTACCAAAAATAAAAGCATTGTAGCAGTACTACATGTCTTGTTGAAATACCTTTTACTCTAAAAATGCAAAGTGTTTTAAGAACACATAATACCATTTGTGTATAGTGCTTCTACAGATTGCATCAAATACATTAATACACAATCCCTGACATGACTTATGTCAGGGAATGAATACTACTGTGTGCTAATAAAAGCTGAGCAGAACTCACAACTACTTCAGAAGCTGAGAATGACCAGAATTTCTCCAGCAGGTCCTCAGCATCTTTCACGGCAAAGTTTACTATTGGGTCATTATTTCAGTTTATCCAAAGTTCTGCCTTCCATCAACAAATAACATCACAGTGTCAATAAAATCCCTTGGATGCTTGCTACTCAGGCAGGTTAACTGCTTTCTCATTTCACAAAATTTAAACAAGATGTTGCACACTGTCTCTGCTATTGATCTGTAACCACAGAAGTACACAATTTCAGACCGAGACACCTACACAAGCTTTTTTTATTATGAAGATCTGTCGCTCATGAAAAGTTATTTTTGAATTGACTAACGAATGGAAAAAATGAAATGTTCCATATTATTTAAATCTATAAATAGTGTTTTAGAACTCCAGTTTACCTGGGACAGAAATAGCTGATTTGGGGTTCCTGCATGCTTAGGTTATTATTTTGTTATGAAGACAGAAGCTCTCAGAAATCATATGCTCTTTGCTTTTTCTACCATTTCCTGTCTTCATGATACAGGCCATTGTTGGATATTTTAAAGTGAATTATAATGAATGTGCTAGCTTATGCAGATTTTAGGTCTGCTGAAGTTGGAGTAAAAAGAAAAAAACCTAACCCTACAAAACCAAAAAAATACAGTAGTGAGTTTAAATTTAAACTTTCCTGTATACAGCCTGTGTTCATTTGGCTTCCTTCTTGAAAATGACTGAAGGCTTTTCCTTTAGTAACTAGTACTATAGGTAATGTTTCTTTGGATACTGGTAATTTTTAATTTCTTTAAAAATCGCAGGGGTTACACTGACAGCAAAGAAATCATCTCACACTTTCAGATTTTTTACCTTTCACTAAGAGCTCAGGGCGATGACGCAGTGCCAGGATACTGTATATGCCCAATTTCACTTCAGATTAAGAATCAGGCATAGGGTTTTAAAAAAATCAGCTATTTTGATACAAATGAGGGAATGAGATTTGATCCTTTTTTACTGAGGTAAATTCTTATCCACCTTGGTTCAAAATAACAATGGAATTAGAACCATATGATTTGGATCTACTGTGCCTAATATATTGTTTTCAAGCTAAAAAGAAAGCAATAGTATGATGAGAGTCTTTAATATTATTAATCTAATTCTGACTTCACAAAGGACAGCCAATCCAAGAACTTCTCTTATTTTATCCTTTTTCTTGTTTGCTGGTTCAAACTTGGCATTTGTATATCCTGGATACAATACACTATTTATTTATTTCAGTTACTACAACCATGGACACATAAATCCTTATCTGAATGTCTCCTCAATAAAATGAGATATTGCCTTTTTACCCCTATAACCACCTGCACCTCATACATAAGCTCATATACAAGATGCATAATATTAAATCAACATTTCCCCCCCTGCCCACCCAAACCCCCAAAAGAATCACAATTTCAAAGTTTTGGTTCACACATCTACAGTGATTTGATCCTCTTCCGCACATGTGCTATAACAACACAACGTTACCAATGCCAACGTCATGCCAATAGATGGACATGACCTAATAAAGGTTGATGAATTACTTCTTTATGAGTTTTATGTATGTAAACATCAGCTATAATATTCCATGGATGTAATCTCTGTATTTCTTTTATTCCTATCTCCCTGCCAGTCAATGTTTACCTATCTGTATTGGCATGAATCAGGACTATTCACAGGACAAGGAAAAAGGAAGTTCACGAGTAGCCAGTAACAAAGTATGATTTCCAGTGGACTTGTACAATGCCTCAGAGTGACTTTTTACAGGGGCTGTGTAAAAGCCACAGCACAGCATGAGTTCAGTCCTTGTAAACATCAGAGAAACCACACTGGAAAGATGTCCTAAATGCCTTTGCCAAATGAAAAGCTTCAACTGATGTTCATGCCTTGCAAGATATCAGAGAATTAATTCAGGAGAGGAATCTTGAGAGAAGAGAGGCTTTTTTCCCTGAATTCTGATTGAAACACTTCCTAAGGGTATAATATTCATAATTTATTTCTCCCATACTGACTCTCTGGTCACTGAATACAGTGAGCTTCAGCACTGTATTCTGCACTGAATACAGAAGGACTTCAGCCTTTCCTTCAGGTGGCAGTAACAGTATCTGCCTCTTCTTAGTGATTATATTCATGAAACTATGGGAATTTCCTATTTTCAAGACTTCTATCTTTCTGTCTTTTTTTTTTTTTTTTAATTGACCAGCAGACTCAAAAGAGTTAGTAGGACAAAAATGACAGATACCTGTGTGTACAGACAACACGACCATATTAATTTTATAATAAACAAAATCAATTTTCCTAGGAAGTAGATTAAAAAATAACCCAAACTGCCCACCACACAATGCATCTAGCGAGGAACTGAAGTCCTTGGCAGAGGTAACCAGCAGGAACAGAGCCAAGACCTTAAGCTCTGTCTATGCAGAAAATGACAGCAATTCCAAGACACCCACCCCCAAACCAGCCCTACTGATTAACCTGAAAGCTTAAATAAAAAATTGAAAATCAACTGATTAAACTCACCTTGCACATGCCATTCAAAGAGAGGAACAATTTTTCCTCCGACACTTCCTGAATAAGAACAAGCATAGGAAACTTCATCCCATTAGGTAAATCATTTGTCAAAACCACTGTTCTGAGAGCTTCTACAAATGCCTTCTTAACCACAATCCCAGGAGTGCCAGTATAACACTAGCAATCTACTTTCTTTACCATTAGTGCACACAGGTGCATACTCAAAAGAGTAAGTTCATATAAAGTTCTATAAACCTGAGGTGCTGAAGGAAGGTACAACTTGACACTGCCACAAAAAAAAAAAAAAATTGATGCCTCTTGAGGGATAGAAACTGAATCAGTAGGACAAATATGTTAGTCCTAAGGAAGCTTCAAAACAGGACTCATTTGAAACAGCTATCTCATATGGAAAACCTCAGCCCGCAACTGAAAATCTTTTAAATACAAGAAACAAAAGAAAAATATTTATAACGGAAAACATGAGGCAATTTCCAATTGCAGCAAATTTCAAAGGTTGTTCGCTCTCTCAGCTTCCAGCTTTACTGGAAAGCAGGAGTTGCTTAATACCACTCAAAACATCTGACAAAGGCCTTTTAGTCTAAGTTTAGAGATATGACCTTTTTTTTCCTCAAAGGTCCAGAGCAGGAATCTATTAATCTTTATAGTTTTGGACATGTGTATTTATGAGTCTCTTCTTGGGCAGTACCCACAGTGTAAAATTTAAAAGATTCCATCAGCCAGTTGGCTTATACTTCTTTTTTTTCTTTAAGCTGGGAATTTGTATTAGAGAAAAGGCTCTAAAACTTCTGGTAGTTTCACAGAAAGTTTACTAATCTTTCTTAGTGGTTAGGAAAAGAAGGTGAATGAATCAACACAAGGAAAATAATTGTCAAAATACCAGAATGTTCACTGGGTATAGCAGAAAATATGGAAGCTTTACCACCACTTCTTAGGTTAGAAAATATTTTCGTACTCTGCCCATCTCCTCCAGTTAGAATTTTAAAATCTAATGCAAAATGCATGTGTCAGGAAAGGTCCAGTAATGCCAGAAACCAATTCTTCTACAATCCAACCCCAATGTCATATAAAAAACATTGTACAAAGAAAGACCTATTAGCACTCGTTCTTGTTGCCCTTGTTTTTTCCACCACTTGACTTCTCACACAACTCTGAGCAAATTTTCCTGTTCTTCTATGTTGAAAATGGGGGAAAAAACAATTAGGAACCTGCTCTCAGGGAGTTTTGTTTAGCAAAATTTTCTAGTCAAAGCTACTCATCATCTGATTTGCTACTGATTTACTGTAAAACAACTGCCTGTTACACAAGGGTAGTTAGCTCTTGCAGGACAAAAGCCCTTGAGCAAAAGTCACTGCAGTTTAAACTCTTTTCATTTGGTGAGTGCACAGGATACTCCTGAATGTAGTGCTACTTACTCTTTTTCAAACTTTCCTTTATTTTCTCATAAGGCTGCTCAAAGCCTGATCATCCCTTGTTGGAGTCAGTGAAGATCATCTCAAGCACTGTGCTCTCTGTTGTACTGATGATGGGCATCACAACTCAATGACCATTTAATATTAGCAAACAGTAGCTGAAGAGCCATCTGTACCTGCAGAATCATCACCACAGGTTTTAAGCAGAGCAAAACTAAGGTTTTTCACTCAGATAAAACAAAGTCAGAGGAGGTGGCTGTGGAAATGACAAAGACACGATAAAAGCTGGGGTTTTTCTCCTGTGAGGACTTCCCTAAATTTTAGACAAATGGGTTCATTTCAGAACCTCCCACCCAGCACGTGTGTGTGCACAGGCACTGTGCAAAAGCTGCACTGACTCCTTTGCAGTTAGGGGTCCGTCCTGTCTCGCACGTCTATGGCAGATCTTAGAAAGAGTCACTAAGAAGCCTAAGTAAATAATTAGCTCTAACAGTGGGGTTAAGTCAGCAGGAGGGTTCAGTGGTGACATGTGTTGTTTAAAATGTTTGTACATGACCTGACAAACTGGTGAGCTGCCAGCTGCAGTTCAGGGATGACAGGTTATTGAGAGTAGCCAAAACAAGCTCCAACAAGGAAGAGTAATGAACGGGCTTTGAAGCAGAGGAACTGGATGACAGTAAGAAAGAGGAGATTTAACACAGATGAGTATGAAGTGATACAGGCAGAAAAAAACAACCCTAACCAAAAATGTAAAATGGACACCAAGCTGAACATTCAGTGGCTCTCAGGTTTATGACCAAAGTTCAGCTGAAATGTCAACTCAGCACAAAATAAAAAGCCAAACCAAGAAGTATGGGATTATGAGGAAAGAAGTAGAAAGTCATCTGGAGCATAACTCAGTCTGGAAACCAGAAAATGAAGACAGGAGACTGATTACCATAACATGATGAGTGATGTTGAAAATGTGAATAAGCACTGACTAGTTGCCGTCTCTTCCAATACAAATGTAGTGGCCAGCATCACACCCAGCTAACAGGAAGAGCTAGTTTCTTAACTAAAAGGAGGTACATCTTAATGCAAGATGTAGTGGAGCTAAGAAATTCCCTGTTGCAATATGTATGCAAAGGGTAGTCTGGACAAGTACATGAAAGAAAAATTCATTCAGGATTACACATCAATCAAATTTCCTCAGCCGCCAATGGCTTAGGGCTGGAGAATTCTTAGGGCAAAATATCATATGTGCTAGCCCTGTTTCTATGAACTTTGTTATCATATTGCACATGCACGTGATTTTCTAGTGGGGTAGCATATTTAGGTTATACTGCAAGGCAATTTATGGTGCAAAATTTTAATCATAAACATGTATCTCTCTATTTACATTAAAAAATTTAAAAGGATTGTCACAGTATTATGTGATTAAAATAGATACTAATCATTTAAATGATAGCGTTTGCTTAAAATTGCAGTAAAAGGTGGTTAGTGTAACCTGAAGCAATGGGGAGAAAGAGGCACAACTTTAGAATGGTTACATTTTCTTTTCCCCCAGAGAAGGTTTTAAAGTAACTAATTTTGTGATCAGCAAAATGTGGTATACCTTCAAAGAGTTTTAGATTTAATGAAATGAATGAAACTTTTAAATAAATAAAGATCCTCTTCTGAGAACTTCAATAGCTCTGCTGCAGCAATGACCTGACTTGTCTGACATGAACTCAGGCTGGGTGGAACATCTGGAAAAGCACCCCACCTCTAGTGAAGGACCCTCCCTCTTCTGCAAGTACAAGTGATATGCCAGGGATCACAATGATTTTAAAAATGCACAGCTCTGCAAAACACACTGCGCTACCTTCCCCACCCCAGCTTAACATACAATCCCTCTGACAATATCAACAGTTGCCTAACATGACATTTCACATACCACCACGATTTGGAAGGCATGTGCTTGAAAGAGAACTTGAAACACTAACACTTACTGTGATGAGGTTTAAGAGAAGATTGAAGGAAGTAAACTGAGAATCAAGATTACAAAATGTCTCTATTCATTCCTCTGTGGGGATGAAACAGTATGAACAAAACAACCAAACCCCACATGCTATTTACTTTGGGAAACAGGGTATGTCAAACTTCTCAGAGTGGGTGGAGTCAAGTAAGGACACAATTAGCCTAAAGACACCACCAGCAAATTGCTGCACACAGCGATATCCCTGTGCACAGGTACGGCCAGCTGCAAGATGCCAAAGGAGGAGGACAGGCTGTCCCTGCAGAGGAGTGGGGGTGGGGATGCACCACCTCACAAGCAAACCCCATCCCCCAAATATGGCTGTGATTTAGAGATGCACTTACGCACTAGCGAAGATCCACTTACAGGCAGTGCTAGAGTTTTGATTAAAGGCCTCTCACCTCTGTTACTGAACAAATTTTGTAATTAGCTAAACCTGCTGCTTGATTCTATTTGTGTGCTCTTTGTTTTCGAGCCACTGCAGAATAAAGCAGAGATGTGGGTGATGAGATACAGCTACCTCTGTTTAGTCTTTTTTTTTTTTTACAAGCTTGCGGAGAGAAAGGGAAGAGAACTACAAACATTGTACTTGATGCAATGCTCTTCTCTTTTGCTTGCTGTTTGGGAGAGTTATAATGCAAACTTAATACTTGAGGTCATTTTACTAAAGGGAAGTGAGGTAAAAGTATTAGCAAGTGTAACTAGATAGTCCAATTTACTTCATTCTTGCAAATCAGCTCACCTCGGTGCTGAAATCCACAGTCCATGAAACAGCATTCCATAGGACAGCAACAACAAAACAATCTCATGTGAGGCCTCCAAACTTCAGATAAAAGCCTACAGGAAATTTGTCTAAGTACAGGAGGTAAATTTAGTAGCTATGGTCAACTTAGTCTTTGGCTATTTCACTGGGAGTTCAAACAAGATTTGTCAGAATTATAGCACAGAAGAGGTTATCAATCCAAAGGTCTGTTGATGAGAATTGAAAGATAGACAACCCACTTCCAAACTATCACTCAATTTCTTTGCTACATGTAAACCTAACAGATTCCCCAGCCCTCTCTCAATTTCTTTGCTACATGTAAACCTAACAGATGCCCTAGCCCTCCCTTTCTTACTAACTTGTTGTCACTCCTGATCACTGTAAAAGGTTATTGAACTGAGTCTACCTTGCTAAAATACTGCCAATGTCCCTGCAGTAAGTTACCAGAAACTACCTACTGGGAAAGAATATAGGTTGTACTTTTAAGCACAAATAAGATCAGGAAAAAAAAGAATACCAAAGGGGAAAAAAGAAGACACTTCACGTTTACACTGAAGAAAGAACTGAAGGTGGGTACTATTTGAGAATCGTCTAAGTAAGAGGCAAGGGGAGGGGGGGTGTCACCATTTGAGACACTTCAGATTTGTAATTACACTGAAATCTTTTGCTGAAAGGTAAACGTGGTCAAGAAGAATGGAACTACTTCATTCTTTTATGAGAGGCAGATTTCCTGAAAAACTGTGCTGCTTGTTTTTAGCACCTGAGCTACACAAAACCGCACTTCTCAAACACATAAAGGAAACAGAAATGATTTGCATCTCTGCTCTGACTGACCTGACTACCTGAGAGTAGCTTTTTGTTAAAAATTAGCAGTTGCAGTAGTATTACTGAAGAGGCTGGAGGTCATGGTTATATACATCACAAACTTTTCAAGTACTGCATACTAATATCTAGATTGTTCCTTGTAACTAACCCACCGCTTTCTATTCTTCAAGACTGCCAAACCTGTGACACACAACTGTTACCAACTGATTTAGCACACCCATAAGTTTCTAATATGATTGGCACTGTACATAATTTCAGAGCATGAAAGACAAAATTGGTTGGGAAACATCTAGTTTTCATATTTCGACTTGACAATACATGAAAAAATAGCATCTGAAATGCACAAATTTATTGCCTAAGTAAGTGACTTCAAAATCCATGTAGTTGCTGGGAAAAAAGAAAGACACCCAGGTCTTTACATGTCAAACTTACACTCCTATGGCTTGTGTAACACCTGCTCCAAATTGCTTTCTCTTTGGAGACCTACTTCGGAAAGTGACATGTCTAAAGCTGCATTCAGTACTTGGAAAAGGCTATCTAGCCTTCAAGGGACCATGTATTTATTCAGTATCTAATTAGCTCAGAATCTGAAGAACACTGATGCAAACCTGGCTAGGACTAAAAGTAACTAACTGTAGCTCTTCCAATCAAATCCTGGGAAAGGTTGGAATTTATCTCCATGGTCTGATTTAAGAAGAAATAAACTTCCAGTACATCCAAAAGCAAGGGAAGCCTGGAGAACAGCTGACTATAAACTATTATTTATCAAGTCTCAGGGTAGATGTTTCATAATCCTAAAGATACAAAAATTCTTTTCATTTAAAATGACATACTTTGCCTTGAAAAACCCAGCACTCTACTATCTGTCTACCAGGAAATCCCCAGAACTGCTTAATTATATTGAATGATCTTGAGGACCTGTTATTTTCATCTTTTCTTCAATGTAAATACACATTAAAGGGGAGATGAAACACAGACAACTCCAAAAATAGTAAAACCTGGAGAATAAAAGAGCAAAAGCTCCTCGTTGGGGAAAAAAAGAACTATACTTCAAAAAAGTATTTGTGTAAGTCAGAAGAACAAGACATAGTTTATGTGTTGGTTTTTTTAAAATTTGTAACTTTACTTAGTTTTGTTAAAAAAGCGCCCTAAAATCCAGAACTCCCCCTCCTTGTGTTGCTTTGTACACTGTTTTCCCTATTTCATATCATGCCAAAACTAGACAAATGAAACAGATATTTCTTCTCCAACAGTTAATTCAAACAGATCATTTGCACGTTTTCAACACAAACAAGTTTTAAATAGCCAAGTTTTAAATGACTCCATGTCATTGTGACTGGTGTCCTAATCAAGGTGCAAGTCTCCTCCAGCAGGTGCAACATCAAGACTGCCCAGACACTGCAGGAACTTCAAAGGACCGAGTTAATTTCCAAAAGATACTTGTCTTTTTCCTTCGTAAGGATTTAGGTTTCACACTGCATGTACAAAATTATAAGCTGAACTTATCAAGGCCTACTGCAGCATTCTGAGGAGGACTGAGGTTGAGTTTATGCTATGTTACAAGTGTAAGAAATGACAAATAAGGCATGTCACAGGACCATAGACTGGGCTGGAAGGGACTTTAAAGACCACCTAGTTCCACTCCCCCGTGCCGTGGACAGCCAGGGACACCTCCTACTAGACCAAGTTGCTCAGAGCCCCATCCAACCTGGCCTTGAACACTTCCAGGGATGAGCCATCCAGAACTCCCCTGGGCAACTTGTTCTATACCCTCACTGTAAAGTGAGTTCAAAACTCTTTGAACATCATCACCTGTGAATTTCAGAACTACTTTCCCAAAAGCTCCCTATGAGTTCCTGTAACACAGCTTTACCTTCCCAAGTCTTAGCTATTTTTGCCACTTCAAAAAAACTACAGTTGCACAGAAAAGCAAATTTTAAGTTGCAGATAGATTTTTGACATGCATTCTATTTCATGGTACAATCCAAAATAGAGATCCTATTACCCAGTATACACTACTTGAGCTTTTTGAAAAGTTATGATAAAGGAACAATTTGAAGTCATTTCCCCTGGCAACACATAACAAAACTCATTACTTTCCCTGTAGAGCACTGATTTTATGATTAAATAAATTTATCCAAAAAACTTTTTTTTATGATATCCAAATGATAAGCTAACTAATTCTACTTCCACCTCCATGCCAGGTGTGAATGAACACACTGACTGGAAAACTTACACTTCCTCAAACTAATTATTTCTCATTTCCAAACAAAGGCATTTAGCCTAAAAATGCCACACAAGCAAAAATGATACAGCATTTAAAAAGAAATCCCCCTCAGTCAATACACTGGAAGTCATCTCTGAATCATCACTGCCCATCAGGTTTCCACATACCCTTTTTCACCTCCATTAGCAGAATTCGGATCTGCCAAACCTTAAAGTGGGAAACAAATTCTCCTTTTGTCCTGTAGGATTGAAGAGTTATCCACCTATCTATTTACTGGTATAATAAAATAAAAATCTGGGTTGAGAAACTTACCACAAGATCAACTGTAAAATATTACTATGGTGGCTAACAACAGTTTCTATGTTATTAATCCAATCAGACAGGTCTATGCCTGTCATCTTTGCCCAGATTTGAACTCCTGTTGCCCAAGAGAATAGAAATTGGTGATGCAGGAAGAAATGCTTAACTGTACAGTATTATTTGCTTGTGGCTCAGCAAGCACTTAACCACATATGTGAAGCTCTGCCAAGATGTCCTCCTACAACAAAAGAACTTATGGAAAAAAAAAAAAGAGAACACAAACACAATCAGTAGTTGGCAGATTTTGGGTGGAACATTATTTACCTACTAGTTGTTCTTAAAATAGAACCCAGTATTTCTACAGGTTTTAAAGACTGAATTAAATTAAAAGATCTTTTCTGCTTAGCTGAAGATATAATTTTAATCAGCTTGCCAACTGCATTATCTATTTATCATGAGGTTACTGAGATACACAGGTGGGGTTGAAGCTCAAAAACAAACCAAATTATTAAAAAGATCTTTTTCATGGTAGAAAAAAATGTACTTCTGCACATACCAAATTTTGTTATTTCCATTTCTTTAGAGGACACAGCACAAATGACACCAATGTCGATGCCAGAGGAATCTGTATCAGTGCATCTAAGTGTGGATAGCCTCAAGACAGCCTACACTGTTAAGGCAGGGCAGTTATTGAGAAGGGTGACTTAGAAGACATTTTGCATTAAAAAAATTGACTGAGAGAGAAAGAAGACATTTCTAAGTCTGGCAACATTTATCTGGTACAGAGTGAGATTATCAAAGGGAGTCTCTATTTGCTTCTAGTATCCCAGTCATGAAGTCTTTCCGACACACATGGGTACATTCACACATCCTGACAGTATTTAATACTATCTTATCCCAGAAGAGTACCAAGAAGATAAACAAATTAAAGTTTGCAAAAACAATAAAACATTTTATCAGTGGAAGAGCACCAAGGAAATGGTGTATACTGTATCCCATGTATAATTTCAAATCAAGCCTGGATAAAACTCCTAAACATTTAACAAAAAAATCCTTTCTGGTACTGTGGTAATTGGAATATTCAAGGGATGGCTTGTAGTCAAAAATAAAAAAAAAAAAAGCATTTTAGACATGAACCACCATTGTCAATTTGACCACCTCAGAAACGTGAGTTCTTCTTTAGTCCCTAAAAGAATGGTGAGAGAATGGTGCAGAAGACTTTCCCACAGATCTTCTCAGTTTCCTTCCGTGGCTTAAGAAAATAAGTTCATGGCACCACAGACTAAAGGGCTATGCACGAGCAGTACAAACTTAACCTGTCCAAGATAACTGTGGAAGAACAAAACGATATACACACATATAAAAATGAAAAAAACCACCCCAAACCACGTCCTCTACCAGGTCACTTGTACAAAAGACACTGCCGCTAGCACAGTGTGCTTATAAACCCTCTACACCCCTACATTCTTGACTTTAAAGGGAGTCAGCTGTTGGACTTCGTTAGATATTAATTAAAAAAAAAACAGGGAGTTGCCTTGGTGAAAAGTAAACAGCATTCCAGTTGCAGAATCTGATGTAACATGGGTGGTTGCATATAGACTCTACCATTAAACTATTAAACAAAATATGCCGAACAGATTGGTGGATGAACAAAAATAGAATGCTAGGCTTTCCTAGCATTAGTATAAAAAACAAAATCAGGATAAATTCTATCCTTTTTCTAACATTTTAAGTGTACTCAGTTTTATGTGGAAAGTACTCAGCAATGCCAGTTGCATTGCCAGGATCATTCACTGCTAGTGACTAGTATTCTATTTCAGGGTATTTATTTACTTTTTAAAATTCTGCTATAGTATATGAAATTAAAAAAGGAAAATACAAATTAGCATCTGTGTATTGAAAAGGCAACTCGAAGCTTTCAGTACACAGAGCCAAAAAAATAACGTAGAAGAGATTTCTCAGTATTATGTGCCTTGGTGTTATGCAAGGCACAACACCACCCATAATACTGACCCAAATTCTTTAGCATTTGGTCCCATGCACTGCTCTAAGTGATGTCATGTACCAGCTAGTCCAAAAGGACTATGCATTTGTGATAGTTGTCAGAATGCAGCAAATTCACGCCCTTGCTACTCATGCTATCATTTCACTGTGACAGCAGTGAGATAGGAACTTAATTTAACTTTCTACCAGCTCATCATGACCTCAAGCCAGAGCAAATCCTAGAGAGGAGTATGTCCTTAAGAACTCACCCTTCAATGCTGCTGGAGAAGCATGATGTGACTAACTAAAAAAGCCTTTGCTTCCTCACTACCACAATACATTGCATACTGCTAATGACATTGTATAACACTGCTCCAACCAACTGCACAGCTTCAGTCTGAAGGGACATTTATGTACCAAGGACTGGGACAACTGAGGCCTTGGGATTCTCAGACTGGACTTTCAGAAGAGGTCCTCACCTAAGGATGGTGGCAGAGCAGCAGACTGGCTCCTCAGGGACCCTGTAAGCTCTCCACTGAGAAATGTTCAAGACACAAAGACTCTGCAACACAAAACCTGAGCTAGCACTGGTGGTAGTCCCATGCCAAGCAGGAAGCTAGCCTAGATAATTCAGAGTTCCTCTCCAACCAAGAGTTCTATGACTCTGATGTGAGAACTACCACTTACTTCCTGCAAAAGAATTTTCTACAAAACCACTCCAGCTATCCTGGGTTAAGGAATTTGGTATATTTTAGGAATTGATGTGACCTCCAAAATTTTGACACAATACTATGAAAAGAAAGTAAAGAAATTCACAGTAGTGAGAAATATCATCTTTTTAATACTGAGACATGTAGTCTAAATAGAATACTATCACAGGGGGGGAAAAAAGTTTGTTCAATTATATGTAATCCAGGCTTTGATAAATACGATGTAATAGAATGTTTTTGCATTCACTGCTGCATTTAAGTCCTCAAGGGTTCATTCCTTTTAGAAATTGAAACAATTAATTGTGAAGTGAAATACTGTTAAAAGAAATGTAAAATAAACAGTGTTTAAAAAAACCTAATGTTAAAATGCTTTAAAATAATGAACAACAAAGGCACTGAAATCATAGACAAGGATAAATGATTGTTCTAGACATGCACTGCTTCTGTATCAGACAATTAAAAGGGCTGTTAGGATTTTGTAGATTAAATGTTGCCTAAACCTTCAACAATACTTGCTCTGTCAGGATGTACATATATCTTTCAACTCTCCTTGCAGTTTCTACGTCAATGGCAGGAAAAACTGCTGCCTGACATGCAAAAACCAGAGCCTCACTTCTTGAAAATAAACAAATTTTCAGAGATTTCTGCAGAGCTGAAAAAAAACCCCAGCCAAAACAGAAATCAGAAAATAGAGATGGGATGTAAAGAAATAAAAAAAACAATGGAAGGCAGTATGAGGAACCTAAGTGATCAGGAAATTAACAAAACCAAGAATACCAATTGATAACAACAGGATTTGAGGAGGTAGAAAGCAAGTTGCACACTCATTACAACTACAAAAGAAACACAGTGTTTGAGCCATGGAACAAATTAGGAGGATCACTGTGTAATTACACATACATGCCATCTAACCATCTTCCCATTACAGAGCAAAAGAAAAAAAAAAATCTGGGAAGTTGACCAAAAACATGACCTGAAGGAACTACCTCCACAGAGCGTCCCAGAAAGTCCTGCCTGCCTGGAGAGGTCTAGGGAAGAGCAGTGGGCTGCTGCTGCTGCTGTGGCACACACAACCACCCAGGACAGACAGAGGTTGCACAGCTGTTTGGGTTAATATCAAAGGCGACCTCCAAGAAAGGAAAAGGAAAGGAAAGCAAGCAGCAACCACACTGAAGAGCAGAACTGCCTCGCACGCAGTACTTAACATATGGAATAAACAGTACTGAGGCAACACAAGGGAACAATTAGTCTAAACGGTTTTGTAAATATCTTGGACAAACACCAGAAGAGAAGAATACTGAGGAAGACACTGACTAATTCAGGGGAGGGAAGGGGCCTCGATGGCTTTTCTGGCCTCCCTCTGTCCTTACGTGCCCTGTATTTATATTTGAACACTTGCATTACCCAGCATATAGGCTATTTAAGGTCAGGAAAGCATTGCAGTAGCACAGCTGCCTCCAGCAAGTAGTGCTTGACATCACTAAACCACACAGAAGAGCACAGCCCTTTCATTGGCTTCAACAGCAAATATCTGCAAGCAGAATTGTTTCGCTCTATTTGTACAGGTTTTTCCACTGCACTGTGGTGTCTGCAACTTCAGTACTAACAGAGTTTAGTCCACTGAAATTGTTAAACAGCTGAAGTTTCCTCTCCATGTATTTTTAGTGGCCCCTGACCAGAAACCAGCTCAAAGAATTTAGTTTTAAAATCTAACTTAAAAGAATCTACACTTTCATCATCTAAATTTTCAGTTCTTGCCAAATTTAACTTGTCTTCCTCTGTGGGATGTTTGACACGTACTGCATGCACAATATCAAATATCACACATGAGATCTCTCATTTAAATTCTGTAATATTCTTTGCTGACACACAAGTATGTTTTTCCAAACTATACATAAAGAGAGTCACATTCATTAACACAATGGCCACATGATTTGTTGCCTGTAATTCACACTTTCATTTAAACATAGCTGAAGTTTAATATAGTTAGAGGATGCCTGTGGCAGGTTCAAAATTCAGCAAATTCCTGTGATTTGTTAAGGGGACCCTTCAGAGTAAAGCTCCTAGGAAAGAAGTTCTCAATATTCTTGAAGGGGAATCTGTTATCTAGAAAAAGACTATTCAACCAGAAAGTCTCACACTTGATAATGTCTTTTATACGTTTTCTCCAGGCAGGTCCTGTGTGCAAATGCTTAAAAGGAAAGGAGCTGGGGTTTCAGCTAACATTCACATCAGCCAAGCAGCTTGTAGTATTTAAATAGCAGGACGGACTGTGACTGTCTCATATGCCTTAAATAAAATAAGAAACACAATGAATCACATTCTTGACAATAATTAGGGAAAAGGAAACCCCCAGAAATTCTGTAGTCACATTTTAAAAATCAGCCATGATTTATTTTGGGAAAATGGCATCTTCCTACAATGGATAATTAATGTTCCTTTCAAAAAGGCATCAAGTTTAAAATGCCACTGATTATTTGCACGAAAGATGGGAGGCACAAAGCAAAGGAAACTGAGAGGTGGTACCTAGTACTACTGTGGGTCAAGAAACTTAGGGGGAAAAGGCAAGGTGGCAGGGGAACCAGCCTTTCTGGTAATGTCAAAGAATGCACTACAATCCTTTATCACACAAATAGTAGGGTCGAGACCCCTACACTTGTATTCTCCCTCCTGCCCATCAGGGCAGTTCCTCTGCAATACTCCTCAGTTCATGCTCCCTGGACCACCACACTCCCTGCTGAAACTTCAGTAACAGGACTGTGGTTCCTAAAGGTCACTACCTGCTCTCCCCAAAGTGGGGTATAGCAGGCAGAGGGAGAAGATAACAGAGACAATCAAAACTGAGGTCTTCCACATACAACAATTCTGTGTTTCACACTTGTCAGGGGTAATACATGAAAATCCTTAACTTTTCCCTTCCCAGTGGTCAGAGGATTGTACCAATTGAATGCAGCCATCCAGAAGCAAGCATTAAACAGTAGCTGAATTTTTGTTAATTGTTTTAAATAATAAAACAGAAAAAGTCTGAAGACAGAACACTAATGTACAGATCACAAACAGAATGAAGTTCTCTGAAAACAAATGATTTAATCACCATATTCAGAAAGCAAACCACATATCCCAAATATGCAAAAATCAACTTGAAGAAAGCGTACTTTGTTAAGATACCACATTCTGTAGTGGTGGGTTTGCATTTACATCAAGAACTGGGAAAAAAAAAACCCACGCAGCAACAAAAGTGTGTTCAAAGTGTACTCTAGGAAATCTGAATTTTCATAACTGTTGAAATAAATGTGCCTTTCCACACCCACTGCATTTTCTGCCAAGGTTCTAATTAACTCATTTAACTACTGTTTGACAGTTTTGGTAATTAATACCCAGTTAGAATGAATGCAGTAGAACAACTGAATCTCAGCTGTGATCTGAATGAAAATCCTTCCATGACCTGCTCGTGCCACCTTCCATCCTTTGCCAGCAGTCCTGGCAAACCAAGGAGGTCCCAGCGGATTGGATTGCAAATGTAATGACCATCTATAAGAATGAGAAGGAGGATCTGGCAACTCCAGGCTTATTTGGCCTTGTGCTGGGGAATGGAGCAGATTATCTTGAGTGTCACCACACGGCACGTGCAGGACAATCAGGGGATCAGGCACAACCAGCATGGGTTTATGAAAGTGGTCCTGCTTGACCAACTTGGTCTCCTTCTGTGACAGGGTGAACTGCTTAGTGGATGAGGAAAAGGTTGTGGATGTTGTCATTGACAGCCTTTGACACCATTTCCCATCAAATTCTCCTTAGACAGGTGCACTCTTCACTGGGTAAAAAACTGGCTGGATGACTGGGCCCAGAGAGTGGTGGTGAATGGTAACCAGCTGGTGGCTGGTCACTAGTGGGGTTACACAAGGCTCAGAACTGGGGCCAGTCCCATTAAAAAACTTAATGATCTGGGTGAGGGGATCAAGTGCCCCCTGTGTGAGTTTTCAGATGACACCAACTTCTGTGGGAGTGCTGTTCTGCTGGAGGGGCAGGAAGGGTGTGCAGGGGGTTCTGGACAGACTGGATAGATGGGCTGAGGCCAAAGTATGAGGTTCAATAAGGTGAAGTGCTGGGTCCTGCACCTGGGTCACAACAAGCCCCTGCAACACTACAGACTTGGGGAACTGTATCTGAAAAGCTGTCCAGTGGAAAAGGACCTGGGGCTGCTGGTCAACAGTGGCTGAACACGAGCCAGTGTGTGTCCAAGAGGGCCAGTGACATCCTGGCCTATATCAGCAACCATGTGGCCAGCAGGACCAGGGCAGTGATTGTATCCCTGTACTCAGCACTGGTGGGGGCACATCTCGAATGCTGTGTCCAGTTTTGGGTCACTCACTTCAAGAACCACATTGAGGTGCTGGAGCTTGTCCAGAGAAGAGAAATGGAGCTGGTGAAGGGTCTGGAGCACAAGTCCTGTGAGGAGAGGCTGAGGGAGCTGGAGTGGTTTAGCTCAGAGAGATGGAGGCTCAGCAGGTACCTTATCTCTCTCTCCAACTACCTGAAAGCAGGATGCAGCCAGGTGGGAGTTGGCCTCTTCTCTCAAACAACAAGTAAAAGGACAAGAGGAAATGGCCTCAAGTTGCACCAGAAGAGGTTTAGATTGGATATTAAGGAAATTTTCTTCACCTAAAGGATTGCAAAGCACTAGAACAGCCTGCCCAGAGAAGTGGTGGAGTCACCACCCCTGGATGTATTTAAAGGATGCATAGCTGTGGTACTTAGGGACATGGTGGACTTGACAGAGTGAAGTTTACATTTGAACATGATGATCTTAAAGGTATTTTTCAACCTAAATGATTCCATGATTACATTTACTGATAAATTACCAAGAGCCTCAAACTTGTCAGGTAATTTTAAAATTTGATGCTGTCAGTAACTGTGAAGCACTTTTCCTCTGCCAGAGCAATTTAACTCCAAAGAGGCAGTCATTGGAATTAAGTCAGTTTAACAACAGACAAACTACTGCTTCAGTTGTGATCTCCCAGCAACTTTGTATCTAACTGTTGCTTTTCTTTCCAGAAGAATTTAACACCAGTACCTTATCTATGAAAGGGCAAATAAATTGGCCCTGGAGAAACTCCAAATTCCTCTACATATAGATTTCACCTGGACCTGATTTTTTCCATTGCATTTTGAAGAAACACCTAGTCAGTAATTGTTTAGGTTAATATTTAACCCCAGTTACCAGACCTTCCTGCTTGCTCTATTACTGCCACACCAAACATCACAGAACAAAAAGGTGACTCCTGCTTCAAATTTCTTTCATCAGCCTAATTAATGTCACAGAAAACATTTCAAGGAGTTCAAACTGTCCCTACCATTGGCCCAGAGTTCTTTAGAACAAAAGGTCCTATATAAACCCCCTCCCGCAATATTCCTATTAATTCCTTGGAATGAAAAAAATCCTGCCACCTGTGACAGACAGTTCAGTACCAGCATGGATTGGTTCTCCTCAGTAGGCTTTCCTTCCCCTATAAAAACATTTCAGGAAACAAAGATGAAACCTGCTTTGTGTGCTTTAATGTCTTAGGAAATATCCAAGAAAGGCACTTCAGTACTGTGCAAAGAGTGTCTGAATGGCAATAAAAATACCATCCAACCCTCTAGACTCTAAGAGCAACAGAGGCAGAAGAAAAGACAAAAAAGTCTAGATGTGGCAAAAGAGAAGTAAGATGTTTTTGTAAAACTGAAATGCATTTCAGTATCAAAGTAAACACAATCTAAGAAAATAATTTTTAAAATAACCCCTATTACAGACAGAAAAGAAGATTTAAAAAAAAGAGTACCAACCAAGCTAGTAATGAAGATGACAACAATTTTCAGTACTGTTGCCAGGATTAGTTTTGACTAATTAAGAGTGCTTTTCACAATCTTACTGTACAAAGATACAAGTCTAAACATATGGGTAACAGTAAAGAATCAAGAACACCTTTATGAATAATAATGTCTGACGTCCTAAGAAAAAATTACTTTGTTCCCTTTTTCCTTCATTATCATTTTTTGTAGGTGGATAAACATGCCTAGAAGCAGTGATAGCACAATAAAGTTGCTGAGGAAGATATTTTAGTTGAGTACAGCTTTGTAATGATATTTAGAAATGCCTGTGTTGAAACATGGATTATTACAATGAAAGGTGGCATTCTCGTAGCACATGACAAATAACACGACACAGAACTGGACGTTTAATTAGCGTAGCCTGAAATAAATTATATGGGCACAAGTGAAAAAATGCAACAACTTAATGAAGAGATTTGATCTAAAGGAATCAAATGTGTTTAAAACTTGTGAAATTTCTGTGGACCATTCTATCCTAGTCAGAAGTATACAGAGGGAGTTGAAGAGGGGTGTGTTGAATCACATTTTCATTTTCTTTTGTGATTTCTTACTCATTAATTTTTCTATATGTGTATTTCAACCATACAAGACAATACTTAAGGTGATAAAGTGCTTGTTATATCATGTAAAAATACCCTCTCCACCACCACATTACAAAACCTTATACATACAGGCTGACACTCAGAGCCTGAAAAAACCTCCAGGAGACACAAACCCTTCCCAATACTGAGCTCTTAAGTTATGCTCTGAGACTTGATGCAACACTGAACTCTAGACTGCCACAAAACATATGTCAGACCAAAAACTGTCCCATATCTCCTATACAGAGGAACTGGTACCTCATTTCCTAGCAACAAAATCAGTCCCACTGAACTGCCTCAAGTGTTCCATAACTTGACAAATAGGTCTAATTACTTAGTCTCTTAACTGACTTAAAAATCTCACTAACTGAGCCATTTAAAGACAGCATTAACATATCCAGCATTAAAGCACCATTTAGATGATGGACACATAATCTTAGCCTCTCCTACAACTATTTTTACTAATTGCTCTATAGCAGCTTCAGAGGGAAAAAAGAACAATCAGTACAGTTGAACACCTGGAACAGAAGTACAAGTCAATCTGCTTTGACTGCCAGTCCCGGTCCATCCTGATCTCTTCTGAAGCTGTCAACACGCCATCAAAAGTTGGTAGCAGCTAAACAGATGATTTTTAGGACACAGGAAGAGTTGCAAAGCAGAGCTAGATTGGCAATCAGGCTTTGAGACTGGCTACAGTTTCTGAAGACTTAGCGGGTCAGGGCACACGCAGCAGGCAGTAGGTATGTCTGATGCACTGGCCAGGCACTGACCAAACAAGGCTTAATGGAACGGGGAGCACTGCAAAGCAACAGTCATTCCTTCCACTTCCCATGTTTGCAAAGATGTTCTGGGATTTGAAGAAGCCATGGATTGCCCTGCATGACCACTAACAATCCTACTGAAATCATCAACTCGGATGGATAAACACATTTTAGTATGCCAAACTGAAGATCTTACTTCTGACTTCCACAAAGCAGACATATAAAAAGGCCTAAGCACAATCATTCAATTATTCATTTAGTATTCATTCAGTGACTGTGTATTCCTAATCATTCTGAAACAACAGGCTTCTGGTTGGCTTCCATACTGGTGGCAGCATGGCATGCCAGCTTCAAAGGTGAAGCCCTTCACAGCTCCCCTGTATCTCAAACACAGCAAGAGGTGGTTCTTGGCAGTAAATGGAAAATATTCTATGGTTTTCTTCCTGCAACTCCCAGCAGAAAGCACAGGTAAAAGATGGGAAACACACATGTTTAACTTTCTCTCAATTTTTTTCTTCCATCAGTGAAAAACATACAGGAACATTCAAAGCCTAAGAGTTCAGTTCAGGTTCTTGTTGTTCTCCCCTGCCTGTATGAGAAGGTTAAACGCAGTCACCGAACTCTGCATACCACCCTAAGTCACAAAGAACCCTCTGGCACAGCTCCCAGACCAGTAAAAAAATGACCATTTCAGTCCCCAAAGCATGGAGCCTGATCCATTTAAGCAAAACAACTTCTACTGACAGCTGGTTTTCTTAGCATATTCACGTCTGTGTATTTATCAGAGAAAAGCCCTCCAGGACTACAGTGTTTATTGCAGGATTATTTCTGTGAACACAGGAACACAGCATTCACTGAGCAACAGTGTTTCTACCCTAATATAGTTTTTTCTTAAAATGTGAACCAAGATGAACCCATTTTTATGTTCTTTAGCATGGATGGCTCATGAAGGAAAAAAATTACATACACTGAATTATTTCTTTTAAGAAAAAACCCCAAAGTCTTCTGATTCACATTTGTGCGTAGTGTGCTGACACACACTTTAAGCATTAACATAGAAATCAGCTGTTCAATCCTGCACTGACTCTTTGGAGTCTAAAGACTTTTAATAAATGGGAAACAAAGATATGATGGGCAGTTTCATTACAAATTTCTGTCCCATGTGAATATCCAGTACACTCTCACTAGAAAGGCAATTTTGAACAAGTAAGATGTTTTCTACCAATAGGTTTAGAGACACTATGAATAACTCAAGGAAATGCAACAGGGACATAAAGGGTAAATACCCCAGCAGGTCCTTATGGTGCCCCAGAGCACCTAGCTCAGCTGTACGACCCTCTTCCCAAATCACAGCAGCTATCAGCAGAGGATGCAGAGCATCCTGCAACAAGTCTCCTGCCCTGAGGTGGGAGGAAGTAAAGGATGAGTTGGGAACACAGTCACAGATGCTGACAAGTACCAACCTCTCAAGTTGTGTGGTCACTCTGTGTGGTTTCGCAGCTTACCACTTCCTCCAGAAGTGTGCAGAAACTGTTTTCTATGATACTACAGTAAAGATGGTAGTTTTCTTAAAATAAATACATCTCATAAATATTCCATGTTTCATTTGAACTTGATCTTATTTTGAAAAAATTGAAAGTAACTGTTATTGGCATCTGTTTATTGATGTAATGCAACAAGTACTCAGAAGTATTCTAAAAACTAGAGAATGTAAGCTGTTTTAAGTGATTTCAAATTAAGGAAACATTACAAGTTGCTGTTAATGTATTTTGAACAAATACTATCAAAATGAACTTTTCAAACTGGCAAGTTTTAATGAAAGAATCAAAGCAGGTATAGTTATGAATAGTTATTGACGAGATTTTTATAAATTAATACAAATGCTTCCCATCCCTAAAAGTGGGGTTGATGTTTGACTGTAAGAACTGCACTTGACACTCCTGCAGCCAGACATCACACCACACAAGCAATAAAGCACTAGTATTGACTTGAATGATCCACAACTCTTCTCTACTGCATTTCTACCTGCTGCTTGAACATGTGGACTTTTTCAAGCCAACTGATGCACTAACATCTTCACCCCAAATCATAAAAGGGGGACATTTCCCTGATTTGGAAATCTCTCTTCCAGAGTCTATGACAAAGTGCAGTCAAAGTCTTAGTACACTTATGCTTACTATCCATTAAAAAAAATAGAGCAAATGTGTTTTACAAAAACCCTTCAAAGTAAAAAACCTATATTCACATTGCCAGGACTCAAATTTGCTGACAAGATCTGCGGGTATCTATCATTTTTAGAAAGGACAATGCGGGAATATGTGTTTATATGGCAGAGCACAAGAGCACTGAAACCTCTTGGGAAAGCAGGAGATAACTCACTTTACACAAACAGGCCCTTTTCCTCTTATTGCTCTGCAAACCTGAAATGTTATTTCTTATGTCAGGAAAATGCTATTCCTGTTTGCTCATTCTTCCTAAAGTGAACCTATTTTAGTATTAGCAAAATAATTGTGGGAATTTGGTATTTTTCACGTTTTGTTGAGTCCTTGGGAATGTTATGTTGGGAACTATCAACTACTACTCGGTACACCTCAAAATCTGCTGCCTAGGAAAAATACACTGGTAATTTGCTTACATGGCTTTTGTAGATCCAATTACTGTGAGCAGCAGGAAAGAACTTTTATAAGCAGAACACCATTCAAATGTAACATGCCATGGCCTCAAGTCATTAAACTAATCCTGAGGGCTTCTTGAAGCTTTTTGTACTTTTGGCAAAAAGTATAAAGAAGTACACATTGTTTCTTCAGTTCCCAAACACTGGGAAGTTAAATATCTAGACTGTCAGCTCCTGCTAAACACAGCAGAGATTGGTTTTGGAAAAGAACAAGAGAGAACGATATCTTTTCTATTAAAGCACAATTATACAAACACTGGAAACATACCAACACATTTTTTCACGGCACATAAGAAGTAGTATAAAGGGAGGTGCAACAGCTCACAAGCAATTTCAGTAATTATGAATTATCAATACCCAGATACTGTGATGAAAATGTTACAAATGCAGAAAGACAGATTGACTTCGATGAGTGAAGTATCTCAACTTCAACGTACAGATGATGTGACAAGGTATGGCACAGAACTCCAGGGTTTACTGGCATTATTTTAGCATGGCTGCATCAGCTATAAATGACAAAGCCATATATACATCAGAATGTCAGATACATACCAACACTACTCAAGTATCTTTCTATAGTATCGCTCTACATCACACATCTAAAATCAGATGCTCTTTAGGGCACTGGGAGAAAATGCAATTCTTTTAGGAAGACAAAGAGTTCCTTTGTATCGCTATTCTGCTTGATACCAAGAGGTTAGTATCTTTCTAAAGATAGTGTTGAAAGTGGGAATATAGGCAATGCATTCATTAGCTCATGGATGACTTAGACAGATATACCTGGGTGGCCTGAAATACACTTAACCATCAACATGTGACTACAGTTGAAAATACAATGGAAACTAATGGTAGCCCATTTGCTTTTAAGAGTTCAGAAAAAGAATCCTTTGAAACAAGGAAGGATAATTACATGCTTGACTACAATTATTCCCTCAACTGATGCTGACAAAAGGTAGTGAACTGATGAAAAATATGATATGTGAAAGCTATGAAATATATTATCTGTGTGTTTGCACATGCACATGTAACCTACGTTTTCTTAAAGTATCTCTTTATCTAAATCAAATTCTGGTTTTTATTTTCTAAACTGCATCCAAGAGTTTATCCAGATCAATACTCTGTCGAGCTAAATGTGAAGATACCATGTTTCTTCACTCAAAACTTCACAAAAACTTTATCCCTGAGTTATTATAAAAGTGTGGTAGCCAGTATTACCCATCTTTTCTTCTCTATACAGAAGAGCCATCACCAGTTCAGAGGAAAATCAACTGCAGTACTAGCAAAATAACAACACATCGCTGAAACAATGCTAGACCAGTTAGCATTGGTATACCTGGAACGTCTAATATAGTTATTTCTTTAAGTATTACAAGACTGAGATACTGAAGACAAGTAGAAGCATTAAAATATTCTCAATTCCAGAAAAGGAACAAAAAAATTTAAGGAAAACAGATTGACTTTTAGTCCTCAGTCTTCCATTTTAGGAGTAAAAATCTGTTTCTCAGCACATCTATTCACCAACTGGTAAACAGATCAGTACGGTTCAATGCTCTTAAAATGAAATATTCAGATATTCTCTTGAAAAAATAATTTACTAAAGCTGCAAATTCCAAAAACATAGTTAACCAAGCCCTTTAGCTTCTAAAATACTTTATTCAAATGTATTATGTTTATATAGAGAACTAACTTCCTAAAAGAAAAAAATTAAAGATTCCCCCCCACAAAAGCCATCACTATGTTATACCACAGAAGACATTCAAAATATACTGCCACAGGAAAGGGCAGCATAGTCTTCAGAGACTGTGATGCTACAAGAATACCACATACAAACAGAACTAGCAGAGAGAAGATCTGACATTTCTCCACCACACACACACTCGCAGTAATCACTACAACTTTAAGCAATTTAAAGCAATAGCATGTTATCATCCAGTATGTTATCACAGACATCAGGAAAAAATCGAAAAGTTCCAAGATAAAGTAGAATAAACATTCCAGAAAAAACGTGTCTCACTCACTGTTCAATACGTGGGGAGAGGTACAGCTTAGGAAAAACCTGAGTAGCTTCTGCATCCTCAAAACTAACAGAGAGAAGTGCAACATCTTCTCCGGGGTCTTCATTCACATCCTGTACGTATAAAAGTAATATAACATAGTAAATAACAAACTAAATATTTTAAAGGTTACAGATAAAAACTAATAAGTCAAATATGCATTTACTTAGGAGATGTTTAAGTAGGAACCTAAACTGTAATGATTGCAAAACAGGTTGCAAATTTCTTCTTTCTTACCATATTTGCACTTTAAAGATATTTTGCTCTGTTTCATTTCCTTTAATGTATCAAAATAAAATTACTGAATTATCAAGTATACATTACTGCAGCTCTTCTTCAATTAAGTGAACTATAAATTTCAGTAAAGATACAGATTTTGTTTTTAGGAATTTCTGGTTTGACATCAGATGCAAATGCCAAAGAATTATTTAAAATGTTGTAATATCACAGTTATGACCACACATTTTGTATTTATTTTTCGAAGTAGTTTATGGTCCAAACTTGCTGGTGTATTGTTTTCAACTCCTCTTGTGGATGAACAACATTTTTGCAATTAGCCATTTTTATCTAGAAGCCACTGTCCCCAAGTTTCCTGCAAGTTAAACCTATGCATTACTTGTAGCAAAGCATGCAGACAACAGAAAAATACTGTAAGGAAAAAAAAAAAAGCATGCTAAATCCAAGTCGATCTTAATGTATTCACAGTTGAGGCTTTCTTTATATCAGAACAATCAGTTACAGCTTTGGGATCATCTAGAACAAATTGTTCCTGGTTAGGACCTGACATCTCTCCAATTCATAAATAACACACAGGATGAACAAGTGTATTCCTGCCACACACAACTTCACAACTCTTGACCTCTAGTTAGAAAGCAATGAGTTAGCAGCACAGTCACCTTCACTGACAGCAAATAATACGGTGCCACTTTCTGCTCACAAATTTTTTTTGACATGTTTGTTCATATGTACACAGCAACTTGCCAAGATGTCTTTGTTTTTATCTGTTTTGGAAAAATAGGAGAGGAAGTAAGATATGTGCTCAAAGCAGGATCAACATGGTGCAGAGTGCCCTGGTATGCTCTGTCCTACAGCCGGCTGTGAGGAAGGAACAGGAAAACCACTTAAATATTCTTAGGAGGCCCTGCCCTAACTGGGGAGAAAAAAAAAATTAAGTGACCACTGAGTGGTTTCAGGAAGGAGATCTCGTGCCATTTGAAGCTCTGGCACGACTGAAGCCGTTAATGTCCAGAGAGACGAGCTGCATAGCAGCTATTACGTGCAGAACACTACATGCCAAGAAACTTAGTGATAAGATGCAGGGAAGAATGGGTCTTTAAAAAGCCTAATTGTCTTAGATGAAAAATGAGACAGAAGTGACAGTGTTTTCTTAAATTCTGCCTTGGTGTGCAGCTCACTTCTGACAGCTGAAGGAAAACGGTACTGCCTGTAAAATGGTCACAAGCACACTACGGCTGGAAATCCGAGCATGGCTTTAACCCTAAGCTGCAGGACAACACTCCCTATGAGTGGTGAGCACAAACAATAGCTGCTGTTCTGCTGTGGTATGATCAGTTCATGGATGGCATTAAGTGATGTGATTGCCTGTAACAGCAATGGACAGGATCTCGTGAGCCAAAATGTTCCCTTAAGTGTTATGTTTTTAAGTGGTATTATCATCTGAACTAGAGAAAATAGAACAGATTACAAAACCTTTATCAACAAGACAAATCACAATAAAATATACCCAAGAGTACAATCCACCCTGACCTTTCCCCCAGTATTTAATGTATTTCCATTGTTAAGGAAAAAAATTAAATAAGGAACAGCTTTCAATTCTGAAGCTGAGTATAGCATTAACTGGCTTTTCTCCCATTAATTTGCTAATTGTCAATCAAATGAAAAGAACTATTAAGAGAGATTAAACAGCAATGCTTTTAATGCCAATAAAATTAAAAAGATTTTATTTTAATGGGCATTCCTCAAGAGATGACAGGTACATAAAAATGGTTAGGTTGATGAGAAGCTCAATGTAACCCCGTGACGTGCACTTGCATCTCAGAAAGCCAACTGTATCCTGGGGCAGATCTAAGCAGTGTTGCCAGCTAGAGGGGAGAGGGAATTCTGCCCTCCTACTCTGCTTTGCTGAGACCCCACATGTCTGCATTCAGCTCTGCCATGGACAGTAAATCCCTTATTTAGTCTTGCATTTATGATTAGTGCTTAAGTAGAAGCGCACACACAGCTTGACACCACGTGTAAGACCAGTTTCTGGAATACTGTCAGGTGCTTACTGATTGAAGTAAGTCAAAACAAGGAAACAGAAAAACTCAACTTCTAAATACACAATGTGAATTCCACTACAGCATCCATTAACACATACAGTAATATTACATTATATTTTCTAGGCTCACAAGTGGATTTCATATGAAGATTCATGCCAGGGCAAAAAACCCACACAACCACATAAATAATCTCTGTATCTCTGCATATTAAGCTGCAGTAAAACAAAATGTGTAGTAAGAGCAATAAACTGAGACATAATACTTTTCCATTTACAAAAATATGCACAACAAACATGACTGCAACTCCTGCTGCCAGCAGAGCACCGTGTTATGTTCATACAGCTACCGCCCAGTGCAAATCCATGTAAAGAAATTGACATTCTTCTTTAACTACCACTTTTCAAATGGATGTGTATTTTCAGTCCTGAGAAATGAAAATTGTTACTTTAAAAAGACCCAAAAGGCCAAAACAACATTCCTGTAGGTTTTAAAAGATGCAGTACAGTAACACCATGAAGCTGCTCGATCTTATTGTTCAGGTGGCCACAGATTTACAACAAACTCCCTTCTATTTGACACCGTACCATTTATTCCTTTCAGGCTTTGTTACTTTTATTTATGGAAGAAGTTGCTTGGTAGAACAGCATTTGACACTGGTGTATCTGTTACAACTGCCGTTTATAAAACCAAACCAAAACCACATGTCTTACAGATTAACTGTGGAAAACTTTTCAACTAATAAACCTTTTTGATGTTGTCTGTGCCAGTTACAACTTAACTCCTTCAGTGATCTCTTCCTGGTCATCTATAGAAACCTGGAAGTGATTAGGCGAGAAGATGGAAACTTCTAGTACCGGGCCATGACATTTGCCCAGAACATGGGCTGAGATCTTTTCATTACACCCCAGTGTCCAAAGTAAAATGTTGTTTTAATGCTTCTTATCAAACCCTGCACAGACAGCATCTTCCCTTTTCCCATTTCTGCACATGTATTTATATCAAAGAATAGATTAGATCAAGACAGAATAGGAAAGTACAAGCCACCTTTATTCTTGTTTTTTCAGTTGGCTTCAAAATTGACATCCAATTACTTTGGCAATATCATACCCTTTTAGGAAAAAAAAAAGAGGTTGTTGGAATAAAGTCACATCTAATTTTTTAGTATTTAAGTAGCCATGCTTTTTCTTCTTATAATTTGTGTTTAACTCAAAACATGATAGATGCTTTTATTAAACTAATTTTATATCCAAGAAAAACTGATTTTGTAAAAATGCAGAATGGCAATTTTCTATAAATGTTTAAATTTCCAGGTTAGAACTGACATAGCAGAAGTGCCATTTTATACTCACAGAACTTTTTCTATACAAAACTACAAAAGGTATTATTGAAATTAACTTCTGAACAGAGAACACATCCTGGGCCACAGGAATTTTGAGGTTTAAAAACTGAATGTAAAAATGCTCGAGATCATTAGTTAAATATGTGATAATGAACACCTATTAATTTTTCCACAACAGTCTCATGCCTGATAGTAAAAAATCCCAGCCTCTAGAAAATTACAGTGTAAAAGACCTAATACAGACTTTCATGGTACCTTTCTGCCACCGTACTACTATCTACTTCTTTTTTTAAAAAAAAAATATTTTTCTCATTCCTGAAAATGTCCATTCAAATAAAATATGAAAAAAATTGACATACCCTTAACACTGAAAATAAATAGTTTTCTTTCTCAAGAACTGCAAGGGGTTTCCTATATTTACAGAATACTTTGCACAATGGGGCCTCATCCTTGTCTAAGCCTCCAAAGCAATGTGGTGAGAAAAGAACAACAAAAAAATCAAGACATTTCCAACCCATAGGCCTTTTTTTTCTATTACAGAAACCTAGCAACAATTTACAAAAATAAATAAAACTTTCCATAACCAGAAAACTCATGGTATTTTATTCTAATTCACCCTTTTTCTACTTAGCTTGTGCAGATGAAAGGTTCATTACATATGCATTTTCAAAATTCAAGGAGAAGAGACCAGATGAAAATATAAATGGAGAACAGAACAGATGAAAATGGAAGTTTGAAAGCATTTAGAAATTTTTCTCCCACATACCTCATGAAAAGATTTTGAGTATCACAGAACTCCAAAGAAAAACTTAAAATTCTATTTCCAATTGTATCAGCACTGTCTTAACAGCCATTTGCTAATTTTCATTTGTATTAATCTCAATTTACATTCAAATTCATGTTTCCATGTTTACAGCTGCTCCCTTTCCAAGATCCTTAATCTTTTTACAAAGTTAGTATGAGTTGTTTATGAAAATTACCATCAAAACCACTTTAAATACACTATCCAAACGGCATTGTTTTCTCATATCCTACCTACTGTAATTGAAAACTGGGAATTTACTGGAACTGACAATTTATTATGAGTCAGATGGTTGATAGCCAGGCCAACCAAAACATCTGCTCTGCACAGTCACAACTGCTATAACCCATTTCCTCTTGTGCCTGGAGTTCTACCAAGTTGTACATTACAGTTCCTTTTCCTTAAAGATGCAGAGTATGGAATATTAGTTATTACCTTTTCTTTGTTATCAAGAAAAGAATTGCCTTGCAGATTAAAGTACACTTTTGAGAGGAGGTATTTCTGTATTTGGCACACAAGTGCAACTCCCTGCCCCAAGCTAATTCTTAAAGTGGTGAGTGACTCCAGTCTTGTCCTGGGCAGTAGCAGAACCTGTCCTGTCCTTCCATGGAAGACTCCAGATGGAAGGGGCATGAGACTGGGAGGAGAGCATGCAATGGGGTGATGCACAGATCAAGGATGCAGCATTGAGAGCCTGGTTCAGTGTGATTAACTCTAACAAAAACGAGAAGAAACTTAGCATTTGGTAAAAAGGAAGGGATGGTATGTGCAGGAAGAGTATTGACATGCTATTGCAGAGGACAAGCAGCTTCTGACCCAGGGGACAGTAGGAAATAAGACAAGGGAGCTGAACTCCTGCTAAGGCTGTGAAGTTTGCGCTGCAAATATACGCAGCAATTGGCGTGGGGATAAAAGTGGGGGAAGAGAGAGAACACAAACTGTTAAACCTATTGGATGTTCCTTTGAGAAATGAGGTGCTTTGCAGATGATTAATATTGTAGATGCCTCCCAACAATATGGTGAGGCCACATCAGCTTCAGGAGGGAAGTCCCCAGTCCCAGCTGATTGCTCCTACTTCTTGCTGGAGGTTTTTGACCTCTCAGCTCTCACAACTCTTCAATAACTGTCTTTTTGGAATGACTAATTGAAGGAATGGAAAACTTCCAACAAATGGGGAAGGGATCACTAAAAATAAACAAAGGATAAACTTACATCATGTTGGGGAAGGTGGAATGGAAAGGTAGAATATAGATGAGAGCAGAGTGGTGTGAGGAGACCTTGATCTTAGCATCTGCAGCCAGCTTATACTAAGTGGGTCTTTCAACAGACACTTACTTGACTGTGGTACCTCTCAGCCCTACCAAGCCAGCTTAGTAGCTGACTTCAGCTTCACTGAAGTTGAGCATGAAATTTATATTTCAGGACCCTTTCTGAAAAAAGAAAGGTCTCCAGAAGAGGAATGCATGAGAATAGCATGCATTCAGAAGTTGAATTTATTTTAGGGTTAAATTTATTAATGTAATGCTGCATGATACATACGTGTAACATACTTACTAACAACTGATCAGAGAAGAATTTAGTGTTGAGGCTGAAATGTGAATTACACCGGAGAACACACAACACTGTTTGCTTCATTAGTATTAACAGGTCTCTTGCTTCATAAGAGTTAGCAATGTGTGGCTTTTTCCCACCAAATGGTAATGGGCAATAACATGAAAACAAAGCACAAGCAACTTGTACCCTTATTGTGTACAATAGGTAAAATTGCTTCACTAGCCAGCTTTGATAGGAGCAGCTACAAGTTCTCCCAGTCTTTTCCTATATCTAGTGGTTTTTGGCTTGTTTTTTCTTAAATAACAAAACACACTAGGGGAAAGCAGGCTAAGGAATGTGGAGTGGCAAATGAGACTGAAAAATCTGCTTCACTCTAGGGAGAATATTTAATTACTCCAGGAAATTCTTTCTCCTGTCTTCCAGGAAACCCACCACGTCTGATCAAGGAGTGTTGATTCTTTAAATAGGATCTTTAATGAAAACAAAGGCAGTTACCTTGAGTGCACTGCTCATGCCATCAAAGCATTCCACACACAGTCCCTCTCCCAAGGTAATGCAGCAAAACACTCGCCTGGCAAACACTCTGGGCAAAGCATGTTTGAGCTCAGTGTTGTTCTGATTTTAAAAGTGACATGAAAATTTGTAGGCTGGGAACAACTTTGTATAATCTGGAAAGCAAGCTTCTAGGACAACGTACTGGGTTTTCTTCATTAAACAAAATAAATACCTACTGAGCAGTAAAACTATCCACAAGACCTCCAAGTATACACCACTGGGAATCAACAGCTGAACATAACGACGGATGTTCCACAAACAGTGTGACATCCCAGGGGTTCTTTTCATTGTCATTGTTCAGGGTTTTCTTGTTCACCTTTTACATATGAATCTGTTTTGTCTATAATCCCTTCTTTTGTTATGGTCATTATGGTAAATTACCATGACCATATGGTATTACATAACTGACTGTTAAGAGTTAGGTAAAGAATGCTGTTAGGACAAGCATAAGAAACTACAAATGGTTAAAAAGAAAGAATAACATTCTTGTCCATGAAAATACATGCTCGATTCAAAACTTTCAAGATTAGTGAAATTTCAGATGATAAAAATTAATTTAGTTTGACAGGGGAAAAAGTTGTGGTGACACTTTCAGCACAACAACACTGTTTGCTTAGGTCTGAAAAACAATCTCAGAAAACAAGGCATATTTTGGCAAGTTTGAGACTTAAATCTGAAATACATAATTTAGGTGTGGCACAGTATAAAATTAATACTGGATGCAGTATAAAATTAAGATTTTTAAACTGATTTTAAGCAAGTGAAAATGTTTTTACACATTCATTTTCACATACAAGAGATACAAAATATATTTGCAAACAAGGATCATTGTATCATGTTGACTAAAGCTAAATCTTCATTAATTAAGCATGCTTTGATGACACTACAGTAGAGAATATTTAATATTTTTAGAAGAGACTGATATGTAATGTGCTGATGATCCTTAATTTCAATTCACTGAATGAAACTTAATTATGAGTACATTTGGTCTATCTACTCCAATATCAGGTACCACATTCAGATTAAAATAAGATTAAAAACCAGCATTTACAGAGTTTGGAATACACGGGCAAATGAATTAAAAATTAAAAAAACCAAACAAACAAACACAAAAGAGGAAGAAATATTAGAAATCTAGACTGCTGGGTAATAATCTCAGACCCAGCTTTTCTGTGCTTTCATGAAAAAGCACTTTTCCTTCTTAGAAAATTTAGGACATCAGTTTATCAAACACTACACAGGAGTGCTGCTTAATCTTTGTTTCATTTCCTTCTAACCTAACTTCTAAGCAGACCACATAAACCCTTAAGTCAATATAAAACACTTCACTTTTGCCATTAGGTAAGTTACCCTGAGAGACACACCCTGCCCCACTACTCCAATGAAGTTTTGTAGCCAAGCAAGAGATACCAGTACCACTGTATCTTTCCTAGAACCTCAAGAAAAGCACCTTGAGGTAAAAAGGAGCACCTGCCTCTGCCATCACCACTGATAATGGGGTGAACAAAGTGTTCAGAGACTACAAAGCTTAGTTTTTAATTGTTCTTAAACAGCAAGCAGGAGTTGCATCCATTCAAACAAAGCTAATGCTGCCATGTCTTGACAAACAGCTACTTCCTCAGCCTGTAATTATGACACATTTTTTAATCTTAAGGGCTGCTTTTAAACTTGTTTTCCTGATAAAGATGTGGGGACACATAAAACCTGTAAGTCAAATCCTTCATTAGGCTTTCACCATGACTCAAAACTCTCCAGCCAACTTTTCAGTCGACTGGACTGTAATTTATTTAGAAAGCAACATTTGCATTCCTTTCCCCCATTTTACTGATTTCTCGTCCCTTTAAAAATAGCAATGTCATCGGAGAGGCCAAAGAACAGTCCTCTTGTGTCCAGTGGAAAACAAAGTCTCCCAATAAATACCCAAGTACTTAACTAGAAGACACAGAAATCTTTAATACAATTCTAAATAAAACAATTTTCTTTCTAAGTCAACTTTCTAATTGCCCAGTACAGCTCTTCTATACAGGCATATTTATATGTGTAGATTGACAAAAGAAACGTAACAGATTAGTATACAGGGCTCATGGCTGAAAGATTCAGAGATCACCATTACATTTGGGAAGAATGTAATGTATTTGTACAAGCAAGGATTCTAGGTGCAGAGCTGACTCTTAGAACAGCATGAGACTAACAAGAGTTTTAAAGATAATGAAATAATTCATTGATACAATTAATAAATCTCATCAAAAAATAGAGAGCAAAAGTTAAAATGCTGTGAACAAGACATCAATCACAAGTATTTCTGTAACTGTGTTGTGGTTGGAAGTCAGCGTAAGTATTTCTTTTAAAAATCAATCCAACTTCTTAATAAAAGCTTTTTCCCCTGCTCTCCACATAGTCTTCCATGTTCCTGGTTCAGTGAATATCTCCACAAAATCAGAAATACTATAGATTACATGGGTCACAACAAGAACACCAGAGTAAAGCCATATCCTGAGCTATGTCTTCAGTGAACCAGGAAGTACCAACATGATTTCACAGATGAAAAAGTGAATAATCAAAGTGTAAGGTAAAAACAAGCAAAGTTAAAGTTGTTCAATGGTTTTTCACCACTGCAGCTTAGCACTGCTGACGTGATTTAAAAATATGAAACATTTTATTTTAAAAAAAATTCAATATTAAAAATATTAATTGCTATGAGTTGTTTTGTCAATTGCTATTTCCTGAGAATAACAGGAATGTTACTTATTAAAGTTCACTGGACCTTTGATTCATAATCTGTCATCATACATTCCCATTTCAAAAGTACATTTGTATTTCTGTTCCAGAAAATTCTATTATCCCCTTGATTCACAAACTGTTATTATGCATTCCCATTTCAAGGGTATAATATTTTTATTTCTTTTCCAAAGAATTCTATTCCTTGTCTCATTATTCCATTTATGTCTACAGGCTCTTAAAGATAGGAGTGTGTGTCTGTGTGGGGCATTCTCTGCTTTGGACAAAGAATATGGAAATCAGAACATCCTGCCCCCTTGAGCCCTATTTACAAACATTCAGCTTTCCAACAAACAAAATACTTGGTCTACACACAAGTGTAAGTGTATACAGATGTCACAAAGAGTAATGACTCTAATACTCTAATAAAAATAAAATTCTTGCAGTAAGAAGAGAAACACAGCTTTTCTCTTGTATTTGTGTGAAGGTGGATCCTGAAACAGGTGAGAAGCAGGATACTGGAATGAGGGATAAAAGCTCTATTCGTAAAAAATTGTTGTGACATTGGTATTTCAGAGTTCACATCTGTGCTGGTATGTAAATCAGGTACATAATGTGAGAAAAAATCACCGGGGTAGTCTCTTCCTATATATAATAAAAAGTCACATTCAGTGACATGCTGTGTCAAGAGAGGACTTTGGAACTTACAGAGTAACAGTAACTCCCATACCTGGACACACAGCTCAGGTGAAAGCTGAATCATCTGTTGTTGTTGTTTACCTTGCCCAAGACAGTGCCTGAAACACGGGGTGTCCAGCTCAGATGTGGTCCCACTGAATTAATGGGGTGGTTGCTAGAACAATACATCATGTATTTCCAGATGAAAGACTGACTCCACCACTGACATTTCCCTGATTACTGACTCAGAAAAGATAACCAAGTCTTTTCTCCTATCTGTTCCATCAGTGCATCCATCACCAACTTAGATAAAGAATTTGGAGAAGTATAGTTAAACACTTTTATGGTGTCTGGAGCTGTACTTCAATATAAAAGATTAGGGTTCAAAGGTTACTAATATTGATACCATCCTTGAATTTTCAAAGCCTTTCCTGACTCTCTTTCTTTCCTATCACCTGTTCCAAAGTTCAGGGGATAATTTTCTATAAGTGCAATTTTTAATGCTGTCACAAGGTTCGAAGTCACCTGCATAAGCTCAATAGTTACAGCACAGCGTCCCAGCACGCACAAATCAACAGAGAAGAATATCCTCTGTTCTAGGTCTGATATTCAGCTTTCTGATCATAAAATTGAGTAATATGTTTTTTGTCATGTAGGAAGACCTGATTACATACAAGCAAAACTTGGATCACAACAAGGAAGTTTGAACTGGAAGCTTCTTACCCTGCCCTGCTGGATTGTTTCACTGTTTAATTTATTTTTCTTTGAATCAGTTTATTGAAGACTACATTATTTTCAGAAGTTTTCTGAAATAATGCAATTTTGATGTTCAAATTTCACAACTGATGGGATTGCTAGATGGTTCCTCATTTGGTTCCACCCTGCAGTTATTAACAGTTAAGAGTTCATGGGGACACACACACAATGGCAACTCTTTTATTTCCCACTTATTCATGAACCTCAGCTCTCCTACAGGCAATAGTTTCAAAATAATATAGTCCTTTAGTTGTCTTGTATGTACACCTATACAAGTGGGGTTCACTACGATACCCTCTGGGGACAGAATTTTAAAATTATAAATTTTAAGAAAAGCTTAAGAAAAGTACAGAATTGGAAGTTCTTTCAAAATAGAATATGAAAATCTAAGTAAATGCCAGCTAAAAACCAGAGCCAGTACTTAAGATGTCACTGTAAAAAAGAACAGATTAAACATATGATGTAAATAGTAATATTTAAATTCCTATGTATATTAATGAACTGTAAGTCTGAGACCATCGAGCCTTTTCTGCTTAGAAGCCACTTAGAAAGCAGTTGTGTTTTATCAGTGACAAAACTGCAGTCAACAGCATTTTAAGGATCAAGGGAGAAGGAAGATTCAAGTCACATGCATTCTGGGAACTCTGTGAAATTGCCAAATTCAGCTCAATTTTTCTAATTAATCTTTCCACTCTCAGCAACTTGATTTTTGCAAATCTATATAAAATTCTACCATCTTGATATCTCATGTGCAAGATTCCTTGTTTCTTACAGTATGGCATTTATCAGGAAATGAAGTGTCTCATCTTTTATTTCTAGGGTTCAAACATAATGCTAGACGCTTATCCTCACTTGTTGTTTTCTGAATATTAAGACTAGATGAGATTTCAGCCCACTGTTTTCACTTTGTACACAGCACCTTCACAGCAGTTACAAAAGACAACCCTCACAACTACCCAATACATCAATTTTCACATCTTTGGAAAATAATACTATGGGATGTAGGAAACTACTTGAAGCTAGATATCACCTGTAGCTTCACTTAAACAGGTTGAGAAACACTGCTGTAACTACAAATATAGTTCAAGTTTCAGCCATCAGAGAAAAGTCCAATAGTCTGCTCTAATTATGACTGAATACATTAAACAAAACCACTAACTGGTTGCAGTATGTTCCTTTTAAGATCTACATGTCAGAGTCTCCTGTTAGAGTCACAACTGAAATATCATACAATCAAATAATATCACACAGGGAATCCAGTTCTAGACAAAGACATCTACATAAAATCAGTGCAACATCACACAGAACCAGTTCTTATGTAAGGCCTTGTCAATTTAGGGAACATAAAAACTTAGAACTGTGAACATAGTAATAGAAATACACTCTGTATTTCAACAAAGAAAAATAATTATGAGCTACCCATGGAGCATGTAAGTATTTTTTTGTCCTCACAATAAAAAGAATTGCTAGTCATCAATATTGAAATTCAACACCACCTTAGTTTTATTTTATAGCTATGAAAATAATGGATCTTCCTTTTTATTAACTTCCCACTTCTGTAGCTATGAGATTAATCTAAAAATTCTGCTAGCAAAGATATAGCCATACATTTCTACTACATACAGCTCATCAGCAATATAACAACTCATGTTTAAGTGAAAAATTTAATAGACTCAACATCTTCAAATAAATCTATCTGCATTTTCATTTACAGTTGTAAAAACAAGGAAAAATAATTTAATTATTTACTTAAAAAACTGTTCTAAACATATGGCTACATTCAATACTTACCTATGCTTTAAATCCAGAAAATGTCACTGTAATCTTAGCATCACTGAAAACAGTAAATCCTGGAAAACAAATCAACCTACCTAGAAATGGAACCTCAACTCACACCAGTTTCATTCTACAATCTAAATACACCTTCACAGAGTTACATACACTGGGAATAGACTGTCATTTTTAGTTCTGCTGGGTACTTCTTTCAAAAGTGTATCTGTTTGCCACAATAAAATACATAGTATTTTATTTGTATCGGTTTCAAACAGTTCGAGGAATAACAGTGATTGCCATCCACGGTAAAGTGTCCTACAGCTGAGTATGTTCAAAACCAGCATTTTCAGAGAAGAGAGAAGCATTTATTTATCTCTACCCTCCTTTGCACAGGGCTATCATTGCAATGATAAAACTCTTTACACACAGCCATGGCATATACAGGTGCACCCACCCATATGGGCGTATACAGGTTCTTTTCAAAGGTACGCTCTAGTTACCAGATGGGCACTGCAGTAATTAGCTCAAATGAAACAGAAGTGAAGATCCTTCCATTCTCTCACTTTTTTGATGCTTCATTTGGGATTCACACTACAGTCTTGCCAAGTTCTGACCTTTCAGCTCAGACAGTTACTCATGTCATGAACACAAACTTCCCCTTAACTGTGAAGCTCAAGTTATGCTCAGTGCTGCTCCATGCAGCACTGTTAACTGCTTGGTCTGCAACAGAGCCTACATCTTTGATTTTTACTTGGCACCACAGCAATCTCCAGAAAGATCTGTCTAGACCAAGCCATCATTTCTTTTGATTGGTCCCCAGACTCTTGGAGTAGTATTAAATAGAAATTGTTAATATTCTTTGGAAATAACCACTGGCTCCCTGTGAACATGTGCTTTTTAGCCCCTGCAGTCTGCGTCAATCAAGATGAAAACTTCTAGAGTCTTCTCTTCAGAAGCAGGTCTGCTTCTGAAAGTGCTTTGCATCTGGGCTTTCACACTCTCCCAATGTTATCAATGGCAGTATTTATACATACATGAGAAGAAACTTCAAATACTTTACTTCTTCTCCTTAAAAAAATCATGCCATTTTCTTTTGTCTTCCTCTACATTCAATTCCTGAACATCCTAAACTGAATTAAAAGCTTCTTAAGAGTTTTGGTTTGGTTTGGGTGTTGCTTTTTAAAATATATTTTTCAATTTTATTTCCATGGCATATGCAATCTTTCTCGAAACAGATGCTTCAATTGCTGGAGCCCCTTCAGCCAGAAATACAAACTGGCTACATAAACACATCTGTCTTGGTTTTCACTCAGAACAACTGCACTTACCTGACACTAGTTTGTCTTAAGGCTATCTGTGTCCAAACAGATGCGCTTATGCCGAGTGGTTATTTGTTTGCTTTTAATAAACATAGAAGAGATATCCTTTTCCAATAGGATTAGTCAACACCTACAGATTCATATCTCTTTTCTTCCCCCAAAGCTTTCATTTTCTTCATTCTGAGAGGTGCTTAAACCCCACTGCATTAATCAAGGATAGAGTGTTCCCACATTAAGAAATACTCTCTGCAGTTATTTTTGTATCTATGAAATTGAAGATGCTTTACATTAAAACTTTAATCTTCACAAGATTACTATAATTATTAGTTGCACTATAATAACTGGTTTTGTGGCAACCACATGTTTGATGCTCTATTGTTAAAAGAAGAGCAGTCTCTTTCATAAGTCTTTACTATCTGGAAGGCAGATGTATAAAGATACCAGGAAAGTCCAGAGACAAAATTAAACATCCCATTTTTTTCCTAATGTTTGTTTGCTTTGTATTGTAATTGACTCATTTTTTATAGCTCTCACAACAAATTATCTTAGAATAAGAAAAGGAACTAACTGAAGGGCATTCTTTGCTATAACCAGTTTCACTGTAAAACACACTGATGCATGAGGTACAGTTACTTAAAAACCGTGGAGAATAGAACAGACCCACTGTGACACTGATGTCATATTTCCTTAGGAAACTGAGCTAAAACTACAGCTAAATGAACACTTTGGTTTATCTGAAATACAGTAGGGAAAGCCTTGACATAAAAATATATAAAGAATTCCTTCATAGAAATGTGTTCAGAGGATATCACCAATACTTCATTACCTCTAGAGGCTGTAATTTCCAATTGGAAAGCCATGCTTGAGAAGGAAAAATGGAAATCTCTGTTGTACAGGTAGATAGATGTCCGAAATGACTATGATGGGTATTTGCAGCAAGTCCATTATTAAGGTTCAATAAACCTGGAAAGTGGAGGCTCAGGATTGATGGCGAAATGATTGCAGCTTGTATAGGTCCTCAGAAAAAGTCATCCATTCACGTTCTGAGACAACAGTTTAAGTCAAAATGCTGCCTTAATAGCGAGGTGAAAAACAGAACAGGGGTAAGTGTGCGCTATAAAAGTTCAAAGTTTACAAGAACTTCCCATGTGAGGAATATAATCATTTAGATTACTCTTGATTGAAATTACCTTTGGAAACAAAAAAAACGGGATGTCTATTAGGTGAAGGAGAAATGCAGAGCAGGGATAGACACTTCTAGTGCTCATCAGTCTATAATGTACACCCTGAAAAAAGCAGGTGAGGTCTTACTGCTTGTTGAAGACAACTGAGATGACACTATTGAAAACTTTATTTTCTACCTACTTGAACTGGTGAAGAGCCACTCATCATCAGACTGCAGCAAAGGTGCTACACGTTATATAATATCTCACAGAGTCAACAACTGTCCCCTTGTTTCAGTTCAAATAAAATGCTTTGATGCACTGTTCAATAACATGATTAATACAATTCAAAGTGTTTCTAATCTGAGAAACACTTTGTTTCACTATGCTTACATGAAGAGACCTTTCTCTAAAGCCCCATACTTTGTGACCTGGTAACAAAAACTGCTGGTGGACTAACTGACAAGAACATTGAAACATCTGTTTCATTTGAAGATTAGAGATACTGTATCAGATAAGATTTTGAAATAGGCAAAATAGAGGAAATATTCTGCTGGGTCTTCATGGTACAGAAGTTAATTTCTAGTTATAGTCCATGATTCTCCCACCAATTTCATATGAAATATGAAGTGATGCCACTCTTCTGCTATCATATTTTCAAAGGCAAAATGCATTATCCAGAACAATGAATAGAACCACAACTTAACTGTCATGACATCATAGATAGGTCTTCACTGACTCTTCAAAAATTTTTCAACATTTCAATATATCAACTATTTTTCACACATTCTGTGATGCTCACATTCAACTACTTCAGCTAAGAAAAGGTTTATTCTTTGCAGAGTATGTACGTTTCCAGTGACTTAAACACTGTTCCTTAATCTAACATAGTGAAATTATTGTTAATGCCAAGTCCAATAGGAGATCCTTTTTCTTGGCTGTAATTCTGCAGGGACCTTAGGTAATGGAATCAAAATGCTGAGCTTTAAACAAGTGCTGGCACAAACCTGGCTGCAGTAACCAGAGCAACCCTAAGCAATGTTGTAGTTACCTGGTGTCTGCTTACTAGACTATCTTTTTATGAGCCTCAGGCAGTTGGTGAATTTATATCTTTGCATTAATTCCCACTTAAAGTTAAATTTAATTAAATGAACTTAGGTTGTTCTAGTCCTCACCACAAATGATGTGCAGTAATATTCTAACAAAGAAGTTTAGTAGATATTTGCCAACTTTGAGAAAATCCTTGTTAGTGGATATAGCAAATAAACATTGATCTTCAATTTCACTTTTATTATAAAATTATGTCACCACATGTATTTTGAATTGGTGAAAAACTGCTGGTTGCCTTCATATTTTATCAAGTCCTAGCTTTTTTCTTTCTTTTTTTTTTTTTTTTTAAATACAATGCAAGTTAAGTATCTTCCGCATTTCAGCACCTGAAAAAGTAATGAAATGTGATCTTAGAGTACCCAGCTCTCATATTGAGTTATCTCCATTAATTATAAGAGAAAACAAAACTCAAAAAGAAAGGCAACAAACTTCTGCCACTACTTCCAGCAATAAGTTAGGCATGAGTAAGACTGATCTACTTTGGGACCTACAGCGTTGTTCTGTCTGAAAGACAGCACTGAGTCTATAAACTGAAAATAAACAGCTCTTAGACAACATACAACTTCTCCAGGCATATAGAAATTCCAAGGACTTTGCAAAGAATACTCTAGGTTAATATTAATGTATTATCATTAATATTAATGATTAATATACCTTCCAATACTGCTTCTCGAAGTAATGATGCCTTTTCACTTGATTAAACAAACTTTATTAATTAAATAAATTCCATCTAAGAAAGGTTTTGTTTCCATTAACATACTGGGGGCCTAGCAAGTTCCAGCACAATTCAGAGCGGGTAAGAAAGAAGATGAAAGCCACTGTCTTCAGAAGAGCATGAAATAGTGTGGCACTGATCAATCAGACTTCTGGTGCTAAGGTTTGAGCTCTGTGTTAAGAAGACTGGACTAATACAGAAATTATAATGACAGGTTTTACATTCTGGTCTGAAGTGATGCTGAAGCCATCAAACACTGGTAACAGCCACCTCAGCACTGGGAATAGCAATGCTGCTGTAATGAATAGTTGGTATTATAATAAAATTTCACAAATGAGTTTGTCATAAAGTGCTGGATCTTTCATAAGGTAGCCAGAGGAGCTATGAGGCCATTCCTGAACACAATTTTGGTTTGATCAACCCAACATCACAACAGCTTAAACTGCCATTTACACCCAAAGACCCGAATACTCACTTGTCAATGTCAGCAGGAAGAGAATGACACCTAAATCTCACCACTGAAAGCTTACTTCATGCTAAATGAATTTGATGCATGCCACTGCTCATGAGGATAGACTAGAATATAATTTCCACTGTCTTCTACTTCATTTTGACATATTGAACTGACATTAAATAATTTAAATAAAGCAGCACAAAAGCATTTGGAAGGTACTATCATTCAAAATATCTGTAGTCTTAAATTCATACATACACGCACTTTAAGCTACTAGTAGCAATTAAAACTATTATTTAAAAAGGACTAAAAAAGTATTGTAAAGATAACCTATGACTAAAGCAAAAAATGATTAAAACAGTAATTAAAAACCCTTTCAGTTTGTTTGAAATTAATAAAATGGCTAATTTCCTCTCTACCTCCAACACTGCTGTATCAAAGGCTATTACTTGAAGACTTAAAAACAACTACTGAATGACAGCTCCTTAAATTGCTTAAAGTTCAACCATGATAAACAAATACTCAAATGGACAAAGGTTAGCACACAGAATAGCTTGTACTCACCTATTAATAAATATCATACTAAATTTAGGTTGACGGCCACAACTAAATTAGCAGATGAAGTAATTATTCTATTTGATACTCCATGGCTTAAAAATCACAACTACCAGAATCTATTTCTGGTCTGTCACTTCAGTACTCTAGCAAAACTTCATATAGCAGTTTCCCGATTTTAAAATGTGGAGATTGATACATCTTATCAGTCATGTTACAGGGTTTAAGTCAATATTTCTAAACCTTTAGATTCTGATTGCAAAGTTCTCCATCAATGTCGCAGAAAAGAAACATATTAATCTCAATTCCTTTAACTACCACCAGCTGCTTTGCGAACAAGAAAAGATTTCAAGTTGAAGAAGCATTGCCAGTATCAGACAACTATCACTGGCAATATAAAATTCTTTTAATAGAAAAAGAATGAAAGAGTAATTGGTCTGATGAGCCAAATTTTAGCCTGATGCTTTTATAGGAATAATAAATCCCTAAAAACAGGATTCATAATATTGATGCAGAAATACTGAGACAAACTCAAAACTATTAATGCTGCAAAAGACACCACTTCAAATGCTTTTACCTGTCTGAACCAGTTCTGCTGCTTTGACACACCTACAATTCTTGTATATATTTATCCCTCTGAAACACAGAACAAGCACATAACACAAAGAGGCCTTTATATATAATGCCATATAATTACCCTTCACATTTCAGATGGTTTGAAAATCTGTGTTTATGAATATAGTTCTGTGATCATGATCCTGTTGACTTCAATAAGGGCAGAGTCCACCCCATGGAATAAAAAACACAGCCGTCTCTTGACTGGCCTGAACTGCACCAACTGAGCCAATTAGACCAGCCTTTCTATAAAGCTATCCGAAATATTTGTTTTTAAAAAACTGCACGCAACTAGTTTCGTAACAGGAGACATAACACTTCTTGCCTTGATCACTTTCCAGAATCATGAACCTCTTCTTTTTTTTCTAACACAAACACAGGTAAGTGAAACTACCAGCTAGTCCTTTCCCACAACATGAAATATAATGAAAATTTCTTTGAAAAACTAGGAAGAAAACCCACCAACTGTGAGGTACACACCTGCTTCTCACTATAGCCAAAACTCTGGTTTAAAACTAGAAATCAAGTCTTTTTAATGACAATTTTGGTATAGCAGTGGCTCCTTGTTTCCAAATGCAAGTGACTTCATTCTCATTACCAAGTAATCAGTTACTCTGTGTAACTGTACCATTATTTTCAGTAGTTGTGTAAGAAAAATTGAGAATCTAGACTTAGCAAAGCCACATCATCATTCCAAAAAGTTATACGGCAATTTGCATTCCATATGGTGTAATTAACTATAAATATATTGCTTTGTAGGCTTTATTGATCAAAAACTATGTTTTACATCTCGTATTTGCATTATATCTAGCTTTCTATAAAACATACTGTAGGAATACTACAACAGAAGGAAGTAAACTTTACTCTCACTGCTCTAGTCCTTTACAGAAAATAATAATAATAATTAAAAGAACAAGAAAAAAAGAATCCTTTTACTGCTCTGAAATTACAAGTACACATTAAGCATAAGTTCATTTATTGAAAAGCTGTCTACCTGCTTTTCAGCATGTAAATGCTGCCAAACCAAAGAATAGCTGTGCAACCAATAATTTGTTGTAGAAAGAAATTTAAGACTGCAACGAGAATCAAAACATTGTATCAATTTGGAATTGTATGTCACTAATGGATTTTAAATATTTCCCCCTCATTTAATATATGAAAACCTAAGAAATTATGTGACTTGCCCTCTCAGCATCTAAAGGAATATCTTTACGAAGCTCAGGAAAGAAAAAATATAAACATTGTTCTTCCTGATCCTTCATGCTTATAATCTCATAATGACATAAGGAATGAGAAGACACTGATGCTCACTTTGAGGTCTTAGAGTTATTTGGTAATACACCAAAATATATATTTGTAATACACCAATCTGTGCACCATCCACAGAGACACAGGGATGCAAAGGGCAGATACTGTCCTCTTTTTTGTGCTCAACAGTTTTGGTCACTAAAAGGTGAGTATGAGAATTCTGGTATTACTGCTAGACTTGAAAAGGAAATACACTGTTAAAAATGGAATGCAAACTGAAAAACAGTGGCTATTCACTTTTGAACTTACTTCATGATTTCACAATCCAAAAATAAAATGTATCATTTTCCCACCATAGATATCATTGCCCAGCAATTTGTCATCATTCTCAAAAGAAATACAAAACATATTGAAAAACAATAAATAAACATTTTGCTAACAATTATGTTTGTACACCACCAGGATAGAACTGCTCTGAAAAGCCCTTATCTTCATATGCAAATTCCTGGAACGCACACAACATCAAGTTCATTTACTTCTTCTTCATTTTACAGGCAAGCTTCTAAACAAATGCAATTGTTAACAGTCTCTAAGTATGGTGGGAAAAAAGATGATAAAAGAAATCAAGCCTAGTATCCAGAAAAGGATTTACACAAATAGATTAAATATAAGTAGGTGCCTAAAAATTACCATTTTTTGTTTCTGATGGTAGAAAAATTTGCATTTTAAATCCAATATTCATTTAAAGCTAAAACATTTATCAGCACCATTTATCAGACTACTTCTTCCCCTGCCAACAAAATCTTTTTTTCAGACACAGTATTCCTTCATGTGCTATTTGGAAGGAAATACTTCTCTGCAATAAAAATTCCTTCTGTATTTTTTTTCACTCCCTTCCAACTTATACCAAACAAGAAAGCATAGCAGACATCCTTTTATGGTTAAAAAGATCCTGACCAAGTTTCTTAATGTTCTCAGACTAGTAATGCCCACGTTACCACAACGTTTTCTTGACTTAACACAGTTTGAAGATGAGGATGATGCTTTCCATGCTCCAGGCTGAACAGATTTGTTAGGAAGACATGTCCTGACAGATATGCTTAAGAGAATAAGGTCATTGATTAATCAAGAAAGGAGTCCATTAAAATAATGGAATTAATATATTTGTAAATGGTTACTTAACAGGACACTGTCAAGGTATTTTTGTCAATTTTTGAATATTCGCTTTTCAATCAGCATTAATAAATGCTTGGTTCCATAACTGTCCAGCTTTCAGTGTGTTAGAAGCTGGATTGCAATTAATGGCTGCAATTAAAAAAAAAAAGTAAACAGTTCTGAACTAATAATTTATTTAAAGTGATAAATGGAGCATTTTCAAATACTTTGTTTTCCATGCAATAGTTTTGCAAAGAACTGTACACTCTCACACACAGGAGAAAAAAATAAATATCTGGAAACAACACCATCAATGTTTCAAACTAGTGCTTTCAAAAGTTTAGATGTAGTAAGCTTCCAAAATATTAATCTCAAGAATAATCTTTTTCATTGTATTTTTCAAAGAATACAAAATTAGAACACAAAGATGAAGAGATAAGACTTGTTTCCAGTCTTTCTCTGTGATTCAGAAAACTCTAATGTTTTGTACAGCTGTAAATATCTTAATTCAAAGTACATTCCAAAATTGCCCTAATAGGGCAACACCGAGATTGTTCATCTTTCTCTACAAATTCAGACTCTTGTTTTTTCTGTCCAACCCCAAATTATCTTTTGCATATTAAACGAGCAGTTAAGAGTCTTCATATTGAAAACTTACTATTGATTCTCTTAGCTTACATTAAAGGAGAGATTTCCTTCACAGTAACAGCAATGATCAACTCAATGGAGGAAGAAGAAAATCAGCTGCACCATGATCTATCACAAATGTTCCCAAACTGATCACTTGACTAAAAATTTATTTTTAAACTGTATAATCCCTTAGATGGGAATTCCCAAATTTGTTTAAACAACAAACAAATTCAACCAAATGCCTTGGTGCTAAGCAAGTGTAAATATTCTACTTGGGCATTCATACCACTTGAGCCAAGTTGTTCTAAAACTTTTTGGATGATGAAATAGTTTTGAATGTCAGCAAGTTTTTCATTCTAGTGTAGACATACTGTAATAATTTTTCTCCCATTTAATTTTGTTTCAGATTCAGCGCATATGCAAGCACTCTTTTCAGATGCCTCCCCACTCTCTTCGTTCCTTTCCTTGACCTGTTTTTAGTCTCCAAATATAATTAAGCTCATAGAAGCTCTGTGAAGATCAGCAGTCAGGTAGAGGAGAGACACAACTGGTTATTCCACCAAATACCGCGACAGGTAAATTCAGTTTGCTATGAAAGGCAGTAACTGAGGGACAAAATACTGAAAACACTTCCCATCCTCTCACTGGATAAATTGCTACACAGAACACATGGGAGAACAATAACAGCACAGTGTAGAGATTCAAGAAGATGAGGGATTAAACCTGTATGAAATGAAGCTTCAATATTTCTACTGCTCACAAATCTGGTGATTTTACTTAAAACATGCATCTGTCTGTGCCAGAAAACTGCTCCAGAAGAGAAGTCCTGCTAAGCACACACACACTTTCTGTGCTGATGAAAAGCATGGCAACATTAATTATTTTTTGATTTTTTCAAATCCCATTTATACAGATCACTATTACAATTTTCCAAGTTTCCTAGGAACACATCCTTCCAAACCTAAGAGACTGAAATTTTTTTTCAGTCTTACATGGATCTTTGCTTCTTAATAGGCTTCAAATGACTCTCAGTTATTTTCTATTAAATTATCTCTTTGTGCTATACCTTCTTTTGTATTTAGTACTGAAGCACTATATTAATACAATGCTTATTCATACACGCTTACTCACCTTCTTGTAATAGTGACAACATTTTTATATCAGTGACATATAACTTTCCACACCATTTTTTCAGGAGGGGTAAGTTTATCCAGCTATATTCAAAAAATTCATAAATAAAGAAGCCAAGGAAAAGTAATTCTGTGTACTGCAATGCAGTCTCACATGAGTCAGAGAAATAATATATGCCTCCAAGTTGCTTTAATAGGTATAGTCTCCTAAATGTGATACCATCATTGCCTGAAGGCCTGTAAATGGGCCTGCAGTTTGATCACACATCTTTTCAAGAAGGAACTGGCAACATGTGGTAAACAACAAAAAAAAAAAGAAACAAAGAGAATATTTTAGCTATTAAGTTGCTGCCATACAGTAAAACTGATGCTGCAAGAACACAATCGTAAAATGCCAGTCTTGTTTATTACAAATTCAGTTTCACAGCTTCTTATGAAACATTTGCTATTGCATCAAGAGAATCACTCTGGTAATTTCATTCCAACGTTTCTTTTGTTTTAGGAGAGCTCATAAAGCACTCAGTCCTAAAACATTGTATTATTAATGCTTCAGTCTATTATTTCTACCAAACAAATAATATCCACCTATAATTTCCACATCTTGAAATAAAGTTTCTACAATTTCTGATTTTATATTAAAAAAAAACACAAACTTTAAAAGGCAGTTTCAGTTGCCATATAAAAATGAATATTAATACAAGATAAACTGCTCTTCTGCTCAGTAGCTCTAGTGCAGTCAACGTTAATTAACAGAACAAAGCTTAGAACTCACTGCTGTTTTAACAGCCTTTTATTGACATTGTCAAAACAAATGATACGCATAAACTGAAATGGATACACAAAGAACTACATTCTACCTAGAACTACATTTCTACCTAGAAACAAAGATGAAACACAGCCTTAAGAACATAAAATTAAAATTGTACTTTAAATATTTCTCACACAGACTGCAAGTCAGACTGCATGTACTCCGCTCTCTGCTCTCCCATTTATTTGCTTTTCAAATTTTTTTTAGTAAGTGAAACAGTTACAGTGCCTTTCTTTCATGCAGAACACAGCTCGATTCTGTGCATTTTAGAAAGAATATAAGATATATTTGATAGAAGATATAATTCAAGTTCTAAGTATCTTCAGAGATACAGTTATTGTCCAAAGGTGAAGAAGTGTCTTTACTGTACTCAAGAACAGTAAAGAAAGTTGCAGTGGCACAACAGTAAGAACCTGTAATAGTGGAAAATTTCTCCAGCACCTCAGGCATGGCTTGTTTTTCCTTCAAGAAAAGTGTGTCAGAATGAACTGGACTTAAATGACTGCTAATTGTAACTGTGATGAGTTGTGAAGGTTCAAGAAAAAGAAGGTAGAGGAAGAATACTGCTCTGGTTAGATTCTTGGACAAGTTCTCTACTCACAGCTCAGGATTCCACTCTGAAATTGCATATATCTAGCTTGTGTTTCAAGTCCTGCCCGAAAAATAGAGGTTTTTTATCATATGTCACAACGACTGTGAACAATATATTAAATTAGAACTTGTGAGATGATCAGTTACTATTTTCATCTAACCTATGTAGGGAGACAAGTGACAATACCTACATGGATGTCAAAATATTAACCTGGGTGTAATTTGACCTATATTTCAAGAGCTTACCTAATCACTTAACAATAGTAAAATGAAAATTAAATAAGATTTATTACTTTAAAAAAATAATGAGCCTAGGTGAAATGAGATAGAATTAATGATTTTATCTAGGACACACATTATAAATGCAAAACAATGAGAATAATAATTTGGAATGAGTGTGTTTATTCTTTGTTAACCAACACATTGTCCTTGGGGTTTTGCAAATGAATCACTGATTATTTACATACCATCAGCCAGTCATCAGTTTTAGCCAAGACATCAGTCATATTTGTCTAACATTCTTCTACACCAGAGAAGACGTTACAGTAAAACACAGAATGTCTGATATCTCCAAATATATAAACACATTCAGACATATTAAAAGCACATATATTTCAGTAGTTTATTACTTAAGATAACTACAAAAGCAAATAATTAAAATGACAAAAAATGGCAAGAGATGGAACAGCATTTTCAATTTAACTCTAGTTCACTATTTTCCTCACCAGAAGGACTTCCTATTGGCATTATATGGGTATACTTAAATATTATATGTGTACTCCAGACAGTTCATTACGCAACTCAAAATCAACTCTTAATTCACGGACATCTTTTTGCCAAAATTCTGATGCACTGGTAACCTGTTAAGGCCTAAGGAGTGCAACTTATCACACCCAGTGAAGCCAAATTAATGCTCCTCCCCACTGCCCCTTCCCTCCCGTGGATGTGCTGTTTGCAATGATTACAGGTCCCAGCACATGAAAGACATACAAGTTCCAGCATGAACACCTAAACTGTTAAAAAAGAAATAGAGAGTCAAGAGGTCTAAGTTTTATTTGTTGTTCTTTCACTGTCTCACTGAGATGCTGCTGGACAAGGCAGACTTTCCTTCAGCCTTCTCCATCTAAAGTCTCCTTCTAAAATAGAAAATACCTACATACACCTTCTGTAAACAAGCAACTACCTTCCTAAACAGAAGTTACTAGAGAAATTAAAAGCTTGATAGGAACATGATACATTATTAGCTAGCAATTGGTGTGCAAAACTCTGTGCATTCTTTTGGTAACATGGAAGAAAGAGCAGAACATTCTATTTTCTTTTTGTATTTTTACTTTATGTTTTATGGTTATTATGATTAATGACACTGCCAGTATCAATTAGACAAAAATAAAAATAATGAACCAGTCAATCTCAGAATGTTTACTGCTGAGGGTAACTTATTCAACAATAAAGCTTTACTTATTTTATTTTTATTTTAGCTTAAACCTCTAAACCTATGAAACCAAGTAAATGTGAGTAGTGTTACACACTCCACTACATAGTTATTTTACAGACTTATTTTAAAAAAATGAAACAAAACCTCCTTTTAAGACTGACAGGCATCAAAGAATTTTGTATATTTAACAAAAAAAAAAAAAATCTACCAATACAAATCACAGAATTCAAACCAAGCATGAGTAAGAATCATATGAAATCACCACACAGACATACATTCATGTTAGTACTATTCTTTCTTAAGAAGTCATAGTCTCGTAAGCTAAAAGCCAGAACAAAAGAACCCCAGAACATTAAACCAACCTAGCCCTTCTTAACAGCAACTGGCACTTTTGTAAACATAATTTACTTTAAAACCTCAAGAGCTACTGTAGGATTTAGGCCTGATCTGAAGCCTTAGGAAGAATCACCATACTGGAATAAATATGGCTCATGGCTGTAGGCTCAGCATGAAAATACCCCTAATAAAATCCTACCATCATGCTTTATACACTTCTGTATCTGCAAATACAGATTTGCTGGTTCATGAGTTTTACAGATTATTTGCTACCTTCAAATTCTATGCTCAACAACTTCTCAAATATTTTTTCCTTCAAGAAGAAACATCAGGGGAGAATGAATGCAAGAGTTTCAAGAACATACATTTCCAAGATCCACTTCCCAGTTTAAGACCACTGCACATTGCTTGTTCTACATACTATGGGCGGACCATGACAGATAAAACAAGCACCATCATTATGTAATAACCTGCAATTATCTTTATGGCTATTGAATTCCATTCTTCCTATGCAATACATAAAATGCAAATGTAAAGCAATAGTACAAATTACAAGCCCTAACAAGGCAGTAAATCTGAACCAAGTCACGCAACATAACGTGTCTATAAATTTTCCCACCAGACGCAAAAAAGGCTTTTCAAAAGCTGCTCTAACTTATTTTTCTTAATTTTTTAAAAGAAAATTAATGAAAATCCCCCTATCTCTAGTCACATCTGAATAGCAAATTACTAGTTCTATCAAATTTGAGGAGAATTCACAGAAATTGAGATGAATATTTTAAGATTTATCAGTAGATGTTGTGGTCCTTTCCTTTACTATTGCATTATAAAAATAAAATGGTTAAAAATAAAAGAACTGTCATCAGAAATACAGTTGATTGGAGATTATGATTCATATTAAGATCATAACCTATAAAAATCATCAGCTGTGCAGAATGAGCTGTTCCAGTTGACAGATCTTATTAAGAAAATCTTCCAATAAATTACAGAAAAAGCTGATTTTAAAAAATTGCTTTTGGCTTTCAGCATATGGAGCTTAAGGTGCTCCTAACACTAACATGTTTTATGTGGTTTTAGTGACTAGATGCTACAAACAAGTCAGCTTGTTCTGGAAAAGTTGTTCTAATAAATTTAGTGAGAATGAAGGGAGGTTTTTTTTTCCCAGAATTCAAATGTAACACGTTTTGATCATAAAGTACACTTTTATAGAGCTTTGCTTCCCTTGGTTTGTGGGCAGCAGATATTAAGAACAAAATCATGAACGGATGACTAATTAAATCATAGTGTCTGTAAGTATTTCAGCAGCTTCACTGAACTACAGCAGTTATCACTTAACTCTCCAATACCAGAATCAGTAGATTCTGTGACAAAACAAGAGTTGACCTATTCTAAAAAACTCTGTAAGGTCAATAATATGACTACAATGGTAAGACCAGCCAAGAAACGCAATACAGTGGAACATAAAAGATCTTCTACACTCTTACCTATAGTGACAAATGAAATATCTTGCAAAATAAAAAAAGGCAAAACAAAACCCCCAAACTTTTACAGCTGACATACCTTGTGTTTTTAAGTTATAATGAAAACCTAGACATTTAAAATATTTCAACACCAAAGAAGTCTAGTTTTCTGATTCCACAACTTTTTAAACTACCAGAAACATTTCATGACATGAAGACATTTTTTTTCCCTCCCCATTTTATTTTTGACCTCAGCCAATATGTAAGGCCCACTGCTTGGAGTTTTGCCTGCTTCTGGCACTCAGCCGCTACTCTGATAATGGCCAACATATCGAGGTAAAGGAGCACTTCCTCATTGGTACTTTGTTATTATTTTCAATGAAAAACATGGACAGCAAAAATAAACCGCAGATTATTGGGCATGGGCTAAAATGAAAGATTCTAAGAGACAAGCATCAATGACATCTATTACCGATAAATGCCTTCTGCACACAGCTTATATTTATTTTGCCAGCCTCTAGATCATGCAACTCACTGTCTTCAGCTGCTACAAACTCTGCTGTTTCAAATACTGCCAGTACTAACTTGCACAGACCCACTTCTAATCTAAAATCTCAATGGCCCATTTTAATTGCGTGTTACAAAGTTTGCCTTTATTAACAGAACAAACCCAGACAATCTTTGATGATCCAATATTCTGTTTAAGTAAGTTAATGCTGGCATAGTAATCAATCTAGTGAATATCATACTGTCACCTACTTTTAAAATTTAAACTATTTGCTCCAAATGATTGCTCAAGATAAGGAATACGTTACGGAATGCAATTCAGGAAGTTAAATTTGTGCCTTTGTCACAAAGTCTTAACAGCAATCTAAATTAGCCTAAAAGATCTCTATGTAAAGCATGGCCAGAGTATTGTGAATCATGAGAACTACATATTATTTCAGGATTACCTATAAGTCTCATAAACTTCCAGTTTTGCTACTGGTAAAAGAGTAAAATGACACCAGGCACCACAGACCTGACCAGCTTCATATGGTGTGCAGGTCCATCGTTCTATCCATTACAACACAAATATGTTTTGGAAGGTAGTCAAATAGTATATGCTGCATAACATCCTAGGCTCCTTTGAGAGGTAGCTGCCTGGCATAGACTAAAACAGTCCAGTGCAAAAAGATCAAGCCATATCTGAACTCCACATCATTCTTGCCACTGACTTTGTGACCTCAACACACTACACATCAGCTTTTAGTTAAGACAGCTACAAACAAAATCAATGAAGTTTAAAAGCAAAAGATTCTTTTTCAGAATATTTAGCTCAGGTTTTTTAAACAGTATTAGAACTTTTTATACAAGTGTATTTGTGTTTTGGTATTTGCAACAGTTTAGCACAAACCTTAAACTGTCAAATAAATCAAACTGCTAAAGCCCAACAGTAAAGAAATTAGCCTGGAAAAAATCCCATTTGACCCTGCATATTACATTTTTGTTTGTTCTCTGCTATAGGTAATTACTCAAACATAGACAAGTATTGCAGCCTTTTCACAGTACCTGGAATTTTGTCTATGTTGTAAACAAAAGTTGCAGTGAAGTCTTTTAAGAGACTTCCAAATGATGAAATCAGAGTAAGGAAAAAAACACAAATATGTTCTTATCTTTCAATTTGAACTTGAGGATAAACCTCTTCCATTGACAGTCTTACACGTAACTGTTTGGCCCCTGGCAATGTGTCTAGACAATGTCTGTTATTTATTTCAGTTCTAGAAGATATGCACTAAAATACAATGGTCATCACAAAAAAAAACCATCCTTAAAAGAAATAGGTCTGTGTTGCATATATCCTTTACACTTCAAAAGTGAGAAATTACTGGAAGGCTGCTGGTCAGAGCACCATAGCTAAATTAGTCCTGATATTAGCTATTCACCAGAGCACAACAAGCAAGTATATACATATAGGAAATGAGTACTTAAAAAGACATATACAAGATGGTGGTGTTGATCAGGAAACATCTTATTTAGTCAAACCAAAAAAAGCCCCCATGGAAATAAGAAGAAAAATACCTAAATGTCTTGTTTTTAATAGCATCACTGGCAAGGTACTCTGAAATTCACTAATACTGTGCAATCATACTGCAGTCACATAATCAAATACAATTTGTAAATTACTGAGTCGGAGGTTTTTAATGATTTGTCATTATGGTTAAATATGTGCCTCTAGCTGACAAAAACTACTAAGGATGAAACAAAACTATGCAGAGTGAATGTACCCAGGTAGCCAAGAAGGTCAGTGGCATCCTAACTTCTATCAGCAATAGTGTGCCCAGCAGAACCAGGGCAGTGGTGGGGCCACACCTCGAATGCTGTGTCCAGTTCTGGGCCTCTCACTACAAGAAGGACATAGAGGTGCTGGAGCGTGTCCAGAGAAGGGCAATGGAACTGGGGAAGGGGCTGGAGCACAAGTCTTATGATGAGTGGATAAGGCATCTGGGGTTATTTAGTCTGGAGAATTTGAGGCACTTAGGGACGGACATGTGGTTATTACTGGAATGGGCAGTGCTGGCTTAACGGTTGGACTTCATGATCTTAGAGGTCTCTTCTAACCTAAAAAATTCTATGAAAATTTGAAAGAGGTATTTTAGATGTTGAGCCTATTACCTTTTCTATTACTGTGGCATACACAGTATCAGTAAAGAGGCAGAAATGTAAACTAAAGACTGACTCTCAAAATGAGTACATACAGTGAATATTTCCCTTTATAAAACACTGTGGAGAAAATTAAAAATGCTGCAACCAACAGAAAATAATTAAATTCAAAACGAACATGCTGATTAAAAATCCAACTGCAAAAAGAGGCAAAAGAAATTTACACAAGGATTTTCCTGAGCAAAGCCACATTATTTTCAAATAAGAGAACCTTAATGAAAGATTTATCATAATAAGCTTCGCAGTAGTTCGAGCCATCAGCTCTGTTTCAACACAAACTTTTCACTTATATCAAATGGATTTGCATAAGAAAACAATTTGAAAGTGGATACAAAGGTCCACATTCAATTAAAAACCTTTGCATTAAGGTATAACTTTCTAAAAGAAAAAATAATTAATGTGCTTTTTAAGTGTAAGCCAACATTTCTTTTAGAACAGCTCTTTAGCATAAAAAATACACAATGATGCTTTTTCTTTCAAATGCAAAGGAATATGCCAAGAGAAGTTATGAAAAGAGATTTATTTGCTGCAGACATTATAATGGGTATTATGTTTCCAAATAATAAAATCTGAAGAAATTTTACTAGAACAACAGAAGAAATTCAATTTTAGAATTCAAAGGAAGAAACAGTGTACTCTGCATTGCTCTTTTAAGTATCCTCAGTCTTCTTAAAATACTCACCTATTTTACTTAAAACACATGCACACTTGAACTCAATCTTAAATTTAGTGCCATGAATACCTTTGAAATAACCTGGTACATTTTCCTCTCCAGTCCATAACAATCCAACATATGTTACACCTTCAAACTTTTATTCTTTATAGGAAAAGTATTCTCACCACAATCAGTACAAAGTTCACAGAAAAACATATTTCCAGAGTGTATTCTCAACAACCACAAAGATTTTTTAACACTGCATACTGATCTCACAGCTTACATCCTCAAACCTGAGTACTGGCTTACGACACAAAGCTGCAGAGTCGTGCTTGTAGTGAGATTGCCTACTGACATCAATAAAAACTTCAGAAGAGCATTAGAAATCACTAGGATACTATGAGTGATTGATCAAGCAAAAATTATGGTCTTTAATATTTCACCAGATTTTAATACAAGCAGTATTAATTAAACATAAAAAAGAGGATGTCAGAGAAAGAACAACATAGGTTTGAACTTGGCAAATCATTACAGAGAAGCTACTGCACACTGTAAGGTGGGCTACAGACTAGAACAAAATTCAAACACATTTAATTCTGCAGTAAAATATTAAGCTGTTAATTCACTAACAGCCTTCAATTACTGATTGTTCTTCCACCATTCAGAGTATTATATTAACAATTATTTCCACTGCATCAATAGACACTCTATATCCATCATGTACCATAACCCCGAAGGTAGCACTGAAGCCAGCATAACTGGCAGCCATGATGGGAAATAAACTGTTTTATTGCAATACATTAAAGGTCTATTTATGACAAAAGTCTTGTCCAAAAAAAAGACATGGACAGCTTAAAAAATAAAAATAACCTCTCTTTTTTTTTTTTTTAATAGCTTTACAAATTTGGAGCAGTCAGAGCACAATAATTTCAACCACAACAGAGTAGTTCTGATTCTACCTGGTTTTAGGTTGTTTATGTTGTTGTCGTCACATGAGACAACATTCATCTAACTCAGAATACAGGAAGCTAAAGGCAGCAAGGATGTAAGATCCATGCCTGCTACAAAGCACACTCTCATAACCAACACAGGAGCCTAAATCAAACAATTTTTCTACTCTCAACAAATACTTTTGTAATAAAAGAGTATTTCTTCTCCTGTGGCTACGCAGACAGACTACATGTTACTTTCCTACTACAGTTAACTTGCCAGTTTGCAAGTGTTCTAAATACAAAGATAAATAATACAAATTCTAAATACATAATAAATAATACAATAATACAAAAGTACATTAATTTTAAAACCCCAAAGCTAAGACATTAAGACTTCTGAAATGTCAAAATAAAGGCAGACTGCGAAATCTTGATTCTGCTAACTGCTCTGTCTCTTCACCTCACACTACATATGCATGCAAAATAAATACATGTTTTCCTTCAGAGTAATGAATCACTCAGCACTCAGGATGAACAAAGCTCCAGGAAGAGACTTGTGGAGCACTAATGATTGTGGAGCACAGTATACCAACCTTGTTTAGAGAAGATGTTTAGGGAACATGATTGGGAATTACAGTAAGGAGGAGAATGCTGTCATTCATGAAAGCATTACTCTTCAGAAACAACAGCAGGTCCTGTTTCTGTCATGGGGTTCCTACATGATGACAGTTACCTAAGTCATGCATCACCTTCCAACCTCCACATTACCCCAGAAACTGAACAGAGACATAAGACAGCCCTGCAACTGAAGGTATTGAACATATTGCATCTGCACTTGTCCTGAAATTCTTGATTCATTTAAAATTCTTCCTGAAAAATACAGCACTTGGGAGTTCTGGCAGGAGCAGACAGCACAGTTCACATTATACATTCTTAGTCTTCTTTTTCCCACAGTCTTTCAGAAACAAATCCCAGCTATCTCCTGCAGTCTAGGTGAACTGTTGCTATGTCCTGCTTAACAGCAACCTTCCCAAATAGGCCTTAGCCAAGCCTCTTACATCTGACTGGAAACATTCCCATTCAATGAGATGAAAAAGCCCAACGAAAGACAGCCTCTGGGAGCAGAGCTGCTGCTTATGAATACAGGAATAAACTGAAAGTATCTGCATACTTTTGAGAAGCAACTCATTACTCAAACAGAAAACAATCTACAGAAGGTAGAAAGATCATAGGATTCCAGTTTCAAACTGCCATCAGAAATTTCAGATAGTTGTGCCTGCCTTTTTTTCATGGTTTGTAGCTTGAGACATCTTATTTGGTGAAACACTGAAAATTCACACTTGCAATTGTGATCTAACAATAGTTTAAGACAGTTCTAATAATAAGATAAAGATGAAGTGGAGGCAATGGAATCCACTCTGACAATTTCATCTCAACACATTAGTTTTTAAAGATTAAGTAGCTGTTCCTCTTTCCAAATATTTAAAAGTAAAAAGCTGATTAAGAAGGCAGACACACAGTTTTAAAGGAAAGATGAGTGCTGGCAACATCAACTGACTCAAACCTTGTCTGCAGCGGAAGTTCTGCCACTTCACTCTGACAGTCATGATAGACAGAAAACCGGATCTCTCACTGCGTTCTCTAAATATAGTAATATTGACCTTATGATGGGTTTCCACAGTAGCTGCTTCAAAGAGAGACTGTCCCTATGTTGTGAAAACCACTCATTTCAATTTCTTCCATGGTGGTAGTTCATCACAAATTGCTTTCTCAATTTTTATTTCTCCTTTATCATAGAAATAAATGCACTTTTTTCCCCAACTTGCAAAAATACTTTATAGCCCTATTTTCAAAAGTATCTGGTCAAATTTGTGTTGACTGTGAACAGTGAAGCGAAGCGATCACTGAAATTTTCAGTTCAAGTGACCACAATTTGCTTTCATTCCCTGTTAAGAAATGGTATATTTAGTTTGCTTTTCTGCTTCTACTGTCAAGGCTACTGGTATAATTGATACAGTTCATTAAAAATCCCAACAATAACATGCCATGAAATTCCACAGGCTTATATAAAAGATCCCACTGAAGAGGCACACAAAACAGCAGTATGTCCAACATCACCTTTCCACAACATAATCCAATCAGATTTAGAAATAGTGAACTTTCAAACTCTTGGAGAGCAGGAAGGTGGGAAGGTCTAAATAATTACTAAGGAGACTGCAATAATTCATACTCTCTCACAAACACTGTCAACTTAGACAGTCTTTTTACCTTGAGAAGGTACGTAGGAATATTGCTGAAATCGACAGGCAACTTCAAGAGGAAGCGAGCCGAGAATTCTCCAGTCTGTGGAAAAAAGTAACACTAATGAGACCTGGTAGCTAAAACAGAACCACAAACATTCTGAGGATTAAATACTATCCAGAAAAACGTCTAAGAGCTCATACCAAAGAGAAAGGTTGAGATATAAAACAAAATTGCCGAATAGAAGTACTGGAGAGGAAAAAACAATTACAGATTTCACAGGTGTCATATGAAAAAACACCTTAAAAAACATTAACTATCATTGCCAGTAAGTCAACAGAAAAAAGTAGTTAGAATAAAACAATGTGCATGACAAAAAATCAGACTATATTTTGTTACGCCCTAAATATAGATGTATCTTGGCTGTACTCATTTCCGGACAAAGGTCTGGCGAGACCTGCAGAGAGTCTGTAAGCAAAGCTAAAATCCTGACAAATTGGTAAGAGCATGTAGATAAAATAGAGGCATCTTTACAAGCACTGCAGATACACGCAAGAGAATTTGTGTTTAGAAAGGTGAGACGTATCAAATGTTCCTCTGAATAAACTTAGAGGAAAAGAGCTGAAGTATAAGGTTTTAAATAATTTGTTTTCAGAGTTATGTAACTCTAAACACCTAGACGACCATTTACTGAGAATTTGCCAAGTGTCCCATACACATTGCTCTTTTTTATGTATAAAGGGTATGTGAAGGAAATGGAAAGGATTTCCTTTCTGTTTCATACACTTCCTTAAAACCAGACTTTGTCCACCTGGTTATGAAGCAACAAAGTTAACTGTTTTTTAAAAACAAATGCCTGCTTGATATCCTCCAAATTAATTTTTTGTTATCTCTATTCTTTTAATTTAATAAAATAGCCACACAGCAGCTGTGTTTGTTAGGTAGGCTGAATTAGCAGTGAAGAAAGTGTTAAACATTGTTTTTATGCAATTAAGTACAAAAAACTGGGATAATTTGAGACAAATTAGCCAATTTGTCAGTGCCAATTTGTTTCTTGATCTACCTACCAAGTATGAACTAGAGATAACTCATGCTATCTCTAAGTCACTAAACAAGAAAAAACAAGATCTGGAATGAAACTGAAATCTTTCCAATGGTACCTTTTAAGTTATATCATTTGCCAAAAGGGTTTGTGTGACCTTGAGCTGTAATCCACCCTTATGCCAGCTAGCTGAGAATTGCCCTTTAAGTTTGTTTCTGGTAGTCACAAAAGATAGGCAAAGAAATTGCTCATAGAAACACTATGGAACAACAAGTGAGCGTATACTAACGTCCAACTGTGAAACCTTTCCTGATTACACCACTTGTGAGGAGAGATGCCAACTTTCTGATGCTGTATTACCGACGTATGCAGAAAAATCACCACCTTCTTGCGTACATATAACACGAAGACCACTACAATGACAGTCATGGCCCTCACTTTTTATCCAGAGTGAAACAGATATTATAGACAGTGCTTCTCTTCCGGACTTTCAAAAAATGCCATACAACATTTGCCATAAAATCCAGAAAATTATTTTTCCTATAATACCAAGTCTGATGAACTGGGATGGCCACTGAACAGAGGAATGGTCTCTGACCAGTGCTGCTCTGATCATCAGCTGCTCCAAAAAGTCTAGATCTTTCATGTAATTCAGTCAAGACTATTTTGCAAACTAATACTTCCAAAGGTGTTCTGGCTGGACAGGGAGCAGACCCTGTCCATGGTGCTCACCTCCCCAGCCCCAACCAGCTGGATACAGGCATCAGGTTGAGACAGATGAATTTCTGGCCACAGCCCTAAGTGATTAGATATTTAATGTCTCCTGCATCTGCTGGTACTCTGCCAACATGAGGCTAGTAAGCTGGATAACAGTTTGTCAATTTGCCATATGTCTTGGAGACTTGCACTTTAGGAGACTGGAAATAGTGGAACAAAGGTGCAAGAGCAAATTTCTGTTCCATTTTGGGACACAGTGCTGAATTTAGGTCTTCTCTTCAAAGTTTTTTTAACTCATGCACTTAAGATGATTGCTTTCATAACACTGTGCAAGGCTCATACTTGGTTATTTCAGAAATCTGCTGAGCTACTATTGATCCCTGGGAGAGAGCAACAACACAAATTTCAATGACTTTTAGGCAGAGGAGATAAAAGGCCATTTAACGCCTGCTTTTTAGAAAAACACTCCTATTTTGCTGATCCTTGAGGCTAACAAAACAGTTGTAAAGGACAGAGAACTACACAATTTTAGTTTTGTTTTAGAACACTAGTAAACAAGCCTCTGTCATGTATAGCAAGTTCATAGAATCTTCAAGACTCTCAAGAGTCTTCTTGAGAGAATGAAGACTTGGGGAAAAAGCACACACTATGGAAAAATCTAAAATAGCTCCGCAATGATGAAAAGGATTTGACTCAAAATGTATTTAGGATTTATTTTAGTGGAATATTTTTAATTAAGACAGCATTTAAAATTAAAGAAAAGAAAGTTCTTTATTCAGTTACTGAAGACTGAGAAAAGACTCAAAAGCTACTTGAGTAGCTATGTGTTTCCTCTTAAAAAGGAAGAAAACCCTCAGTCTTCTACAATCTCCTGGCAAAAACTATGATAAAATCTCAGTACAGTTCAGAAAGCCTTATGTATTTAAATAAACCAGTCTGGTGAAATTTAGAGATAGAGCAAGTTGTTTGTGATTCAAGCTACAGACAGTAGCATCTGTGAATAAGTTAATTTCAATCAAATATTCTGATCTATAAACATTTAAAAAAAGAGGTCTTAATTTCTTTGATGAAGAAGATTAAACATGGGTTCAAATTTAAAAAGCCTAGATGACTTGTCTAAGAAAAGAAAACCAGATGAATGTGTGAGTTGTAAACATCCTTGCATCACCTCTAACTTAAGGATGATTGAAGTGACATGAAGTTGAATTCTAGGCCTTGATAATAGGAGTGCTGAATTTTCACCAATTTTCAGACTGCACCTATTTCAGAAGATACTGCTTCTGAAGGCCTGCTTATCTTAAGAGTATGCTATTTCAGAAAGCAAGAGGGAAACAAGTTCATCATAAATACCATGAGATACTTCCTGACATACATTACTCCAAACTTCCCATGACAAATATATTACCAGCAGAAAAACCCCTGATTTTGGCAAAACTTACTCTGTGGCAGAGATTGATTAAAAAAAAAAATCAATTCACACAGTAACCAAAATGTCTACACTGCCAATGGCCACATCTTAGAGATGGTAAATACAGAGTGTTTCTATACAGCATAGCACATTTCCCATGTGGGAATATGGGATATAGCTTCAGGAAACAGATAAGCCTTTTAATGTCTGACTGTCATATGAAAGCATGTCCCTACAAAGTCACTGCTCTAGCCCATCTTGTCTCCTCTTGCACAAAATTAATTGGCTTGGTTTCTCCTCTCCAGTTTAGGTTCTTGGAACAACTCATCTCAGCTTACACAAGTGCAAGAGAGATACTGGCAACTGCAGCTACCAATTAAATCAATCATAATGTAGAAACACACCCTAATACATCCTACCCCTAAGCAGGCTGGTAGGCTGGCAGAGTGTCATACCAACACTGTTATTCTGCCTCTCAAACCTTCAAAGCTAACTTGAACTTCCACATTAACGCTGTACTATGCCCTCTAAACATAGCACAGGCATTTCTACAGTTTCAAAGTTTTCACCTGTAAACCAGATGAATGAACAGCCGGTTCAAAACCAGTTCTCACCTGGAAATCTGGTTCAACCAAGGTAATGGAATACAGCAACATACCAAACAGGGAGTATAGAAAATGAGCTGGAGTCAAACAGGAGTTTTCTCCATTGGAAACAGAAAGCATGGAGATCCACAGTAAGAACATAAGTTTTCTGAAGCAAGAGTTGCATTTGCTAAAAGCATTTTAGGTGAAGTAAGAGCTTACCCAGTTGTTTTTTTTGCCAGCATAGATTTCCATGTTTTCTCCATACTGGGGCTCTTCAAGTAAAGTCTGATACTCAAACATGAGACGAGAGCTCTCCCGTAATCGGCTGCACTGAAATTGGTGATATTGCTGCACAAGCTCTTTTACAACAAGCAGGAGGCATTCAGGGTTTGAAGGATTCCATGAAGCTAAATTCTGTTGAGCAGAAAAGAACAAAAACCAAATTTGTTTACAGCAAAAAAAGACAAGCAATCCCCCTTCCATACTGATACCAAAGGTACATATGCATGTGGAACATTTGTGACAAAGCTAAACCACAACATTAAAATACAAAGGTTCTACCATGATTTGAAAGAAAACCAGGTAAAACAGCAGCAGCTTAATGTCAAATAGGAGACCTACCATAAAACTGACAACACGGTTACTACCACGCTTCTTTAGGCCCAAATCACCATTCTATTATTCTAAAATTATGCTGTTGCATCTCAGAACTGGAGAAGTTTGAATTAATTTAAAACTGATAGGCAACACGTAAGGATTAGTTAAGTACCACCTTGCACAGTAACTGATTCAAAAAGCAGTCAATCAAGTCAATATAGCAAATCAACTACAGAAACTGCTCTGGTCCGTTATCTCAAATAGTGGCTACATTCACAGTGGTAGAGCAAATGGGTTCTCTTCTCTTGCCTCGACCTTGTGATTTATTTCATGTTAACTGTCTCTTCACTAGAATAATCTTGACTCATCCCCTTAACACAAATGTCATCCGTACACAGAAGTCTCTTTAATATGCCTGACAGAAATTTTTATGACAGGTTCACTGTGTTTCAAGAAATACACCTAACAGAAATAAAAATGGTAATACAATTAAGGTAACTGTGTCAGTAGCCCAGTAGCAATGTTATCACTCCTGTAACTGGCTTAGATCGGTTGTCTATGCACAGTAAGTTTTATTCAGGCAGTATTTGGTGTTATAAACCATACCTAATAAGACCAATGTTGTATGCCTGCATCTATGTGACCAAGAATGGACCTGTGTATAAGGCAAATGAGGACTCACCCTGGAGTCCATGCTGATAGGACATGAGACAGCACTGACTGAAAGGACTTAAGTCTCATATGCTTTGCATTGAGGCTTTCTTGATACAACCTCAGAGCATGTTAACACAGTCATGTGGTTTGGGTGAGCTTTGAGTTAAGCAAAATTAATCTTCATTTCATAGAATCATGGAATGGCTTGGTAAGGACCTTAAAGACCTTAAAGATCCTGTAGTTCAGGGAAGGAACACTTTCCACTAGACCAGGGAGCTCAAAGCACCTTCCACCCTGGCCTTCAACACTTCCAAGGATGGGGCACCCACAACTTCTCTGCGCAACCTATTCCAGTGCCTCATCACCCTCACAGTAAATAATTTCTTCCTTATATCTAATTTTAATTTACCCTATTTCAATTTAAAGCCATTAACCTTTCTCCCACCACTCCACACCCTTGTAAAAACTCCCTTTCCAGTTCTCTTGAGGGTCCATTTAGGTACTAGAAGGCTGCACATCACACAGACATTTGACAATAAACAACAATTCTGCAACAGAATTTTAAATTGCATGAATTGTACAGTTAAGAAAGTCAGAACTAGCAAAGATGTCTTTGTTTTACAACTAAGTGAATAGAGTTGCTTCATGAAATTTCTTATCCATATTTTATTCAGTGTAGTTAGATGGCATGTTACTTCTTCCTGTTAAGTTACAGACATTTCATAAAAAAATTTGTACTTTGTGTAACACAAAGTAATAAACACAAGTGAACAGGTTGCATAGAGAAGTTGTTGAGTCTCTGTCCTCAGATATACTCAAAACCTGACTGGACAAGGACCTGGACAGCCTGCTCTATGTGATTCTGCCCAGGAGGGCAGCTGGGCTAGTGATCTCTATCTAAAGGCTCCTTCCAACCTCAGCTATTTTTAGCTTCATGAAGAGGTTTAAAAAAAAAGCTCAAACTGAAACAGGATCTCAGCAAGGTGAGACTCCACAGCTCTGGCCTGAAAAGAAATGAATGAGTTTGTGTACAAATTTTATCTTCTGATACACTGGAAAGGCAGATAGAAAAAGCTTAATCAGTTACTCACCATGCTTCAGCTCTACAATGAAATTTACTTGTAGCCTGAACTCTAACTATGGTGGCTCTTTCCATTAAAAAGGGTTATAACTTCTATTATTTCTGATGACTTTAGGTATGTCCCCATGGAATACTTTTATACAGACTTCAGTGTATGTGAGTGATGGCTTAATATTTCAAGCCTTTCTCTTTCCACAACTTAGTATTTTTTCCCCACTGAAGTAATACATATGAAGACGTTACCAAAATCAATTTCTCATTTTCAGCATCATCACTTAAACCATACCAGTCTAATTTGTCAGTGAAAGCAACATGAAGCAGGTATTGCTGTGTTTTACGTGCATGAACAGCTAGAGGATTGGACTGTACTCTTCCTGCTCACTTTGATTCTGGTAGAAAGTGCTGCTCAGCATGGCTAAAAGGCAATCCTTGAAGCTCTGCCTTTAGAAGGTGCCCCAGTGTCACAGACTTCACATTTGACCACAGCTTGATGTAAACCTGTTCCTTATAGACAGTAGGAACACCTATAAAATGGGACTATTATAATTGCTGTGTCTTAAAAGATAAACTACATTCCAGAGCAACTGGAGAATTGGAGACATACGAATGCAATTCATTCAAGTTCCTCAAGTACTACGGAGTGACTTGTGAGCCTTGTTCTACCTTGTCTGCCACCTACAGCTGGTGAAAACTTGTTAGCAACTTGAACCCAGTTAATCTTATCCAATTCTACAAAATACTTGAGAAAATCTGTCAGGTAGACAGCATCTTCTAGGAAACACATTTTCTATCATGTAGTCTGAAACGAGACTGCATATAACCTTAAATTTCCTGTTCCCAAGCTGCTGCTCAAGTAAAGCATTTCCAGAAAGCCAGAGGATGTAATATGCCAGTATGTATTGATATCAGCCAGACAAGTGGGAATAACCTTTCCTCCTAATGACATTGGTACAACACAATAGAAATGTTCTGTCAAAGGAAATGACCAACAGTATTTTAATAACTGACCTAAATGCAACCAAACCTTTTGTTTTTTAAATAACGTTACACTACAGAACAAAAAAAGAGCAAGAGGAAATCCATTGTCATTTGTGTAGCACAGAGCTGAAGTAGTGCTCTTTTCAAAGAATTCAAGAACACTGCATCAAAACAGTGTTTATTCTGTATTGCCTTAAAGCTACAGTAATTAAAATGAATGATTTGACTGTAGGAGCCTTACTAAACACCTTTCATTCAGCAACTCAAGTTTCAAAGTACAAGCTGGTTATAAAAACAAATCACCTGAAGAATAATTCAACTATGCACCCAGGACATACATGAGTTGTAACTGATTCTCACTGATGAAAGTGAGAGCTACACAAATTTTCTGAAACACAAGTTCTGATTTATGTAAACCATTCTTAGCTTTAGAATTATATTATTGTAGTGCTTGTTATTTGGCATTTGGCCACCACATTTCCACCCATTTTGTTAACTTCGCAGAAGGGCAGTACTTTTCAGAAGATCTAAACTCATAAATTTTAACACAAACATTACCGAATACAATGCCATATTTATGTATGAAATTTCTTTTTACACATCTTAGTGTTACTTATTTGCCCTAAGTACTAGGTTCATTCTCCTGAAAATACTTTTAAACAACTCTACTGTAATCCAATTTCAACAGGATGTCAAAACAGGTACTATATTGTTCTCAAACAGCACCTTCTTTAATCTTCCTTCTATTTTTGAAATCAGAGATACAGTAAACAATTACCTGTAAAATACACTGAAATCTAAGGCAGAATTTGATTTGTCAAATTCACCCCTTTTAGAATGTCTACACTGCTACAATTTCAGTGTCATAGAGATTATTCTGAGGACACACAATTAGTCACTTTAGTTGATGAGAACAGTGTCCCTGCAAAAGTAAGTTGACCTTCTTTAGAGGTAAAGGATCTTCTAAAGTAAGATTTTATTTAGCAGTGAAGTATTGTATTCACTATTAGATTTTGGAAATCAGCAAAATATTAAACTTGGAGCAAAAAGAGTAGTAACTGATTGTGCTTCATTTTCAGATTGTTTGTCTGAAGGCTGTGTTCCAGCTCTAGCCAATCCAGCTTTTAAAGAGATTGTATTTAAGAAGATTTAAAACATTAGAAGAACACAGTGAGCTTCTGGTGTTTGTGTTTCACGGCTTCAAGTTCTGCTACAAAACTCAGAGAAAAAACTTGTATAAGTATTAAGATGTGATGCAACTTCAAGATTACAAGGTTTAGTTGTTACAACTTTTAAAAACCCCTGGAAATAAGAACACAGATCACTGAAGCCAGGAAGGTATGAAAAACCCAAATACAGAGATAACAAGCAATTATGTATACAGAAAAAGACTTAATGCTTTCAGTGGCTTGTATCAAAATCTTCTTCCACCTTGCTCACAAATCTATACATTATCATTTTACCAAAATCACATGCATGCTGAAAAGGGAAGAGTTTTTTTGAATTTGCTATAAAACTGTGAACAACATTAATTTTATAGAGAAAAAAATGATCACAGTGACTAGGGTATTGACAGACTAAGTTATGTATTTCACTCAATAAAGCCTGTCTAATTTGAAATGAGATTTCTGCAGACTTTCCAGAGAGTTGATAAAATTTAACAGAACAATCATTAATGCATTTAAAATAAAGAAATCCAGACTTGGATACAATCCCTTGCCTTGTTTGCCAATAGATATCTTTAAATGAACTCTGCAGTGCAAACTCTCTAAGTCACTCAATAGTTAGCCAGTTAGACTGAAAGTGGCCCACTGTACATCAATATACAAGTACAAATCAACTAAACTGGTTCTGCATTCATGCTGATCTCACATGAAGGCCTACATGCATAATTCAGATTGTGTAGAATCTTCTTTAATGTTACCATTTTTTCAGCATATCATTGAAGAACTTACCTGTTACTTCTGAGCACACAGAGGCTCAATTAAACAACTGTCTTCAGTCTAGATAGTGCTTGCATGTCTCTCCATGACCTCCACTAACACTAGGAGCAACTTCATCCATCACACCTTAATTTTAACCACTTAGTTTTTAATTTCAGCAATTTTTTATTGCTTTGCCATACTGCAACTTGTGCAACTTCGCAGTTACACAATTGTTGCCTCATCTTAAGGAGCACAGAAGTTTCAGTAGCCGTTTTAATAGCATCCAAAGATGACTGTATATTCTCGTGGACACAAAAGCCTGGTAATGTCATCTGTGACAAATGGGTAATCTCCGTTTTTCCAGTTAGGGAATGAATGAAAAATGATCTACAGAAATGAATTCAAAATGGCCTTCAGAAAAAGTAATGGAATGAGAGCTTCCATAGGATAGAGACCGGACTCCATAAGCATCACTGCCCACACAGTTGTAGCTACTGTCATACAGAAGATGGACAATAACTGTTTACCTATCTGTAAGTAAGCAATTCAACATAAGGAAGTTAAATGCCCCTTCATGGCAGTTTTCCTGGCTGACTTTTCATTATAGAACAAAGTTTCAGAACAAGATATTCAAGAAAACAGTTATCTAGACCTTAAAGTGATAAACCAATAGCACGTACATTCACTGAGTTTGCCCTCTAGCTCATGTTGTGTGGCAGTAGGAATGGAAAAATAGTATTCAATTATTACACAGAGATTATTAGCCCACAGGCATCCATCACACTGTATCTACATTGCAGAAATCCAAGAGATTCAGGAGATCTGTTCTGATGATCTGCCAGATATTAAGTTAAACAACAGCACCAGAGAGCATTGATTTTCACTAAGAAGTATAACCCTAGAGATTTTTTCAGGCTGCAAATTAGGTCTGTGAATTCCCTGGCTCCTGATCCTGTCTGCTGACAGAAGTTGGCTGCATAGTAAGTGAACAGTTTGATAGGGTAAGGTTTTTCGACAATCAGACATGACCAAAGAGTTGAGAAAATGAATTCACTTGAAGTTAGTATAAAAGGCAGAGCAGAGCTGTTATAAGACCACCCACAGGGTGCACTTTCAGCCATTTCAACAGTAATTCATTTAAATGAGTAGCAGTGACATCAGCCGGATTTCCAAAAGAGATAAGAAAAATTTGCAGCCTGACAGTATCAGTTCTAGTGAGATCTTACAGGTGAGGCAAGTGAAAAACCCCCAACAAACTAACTTCTCAGGCCTATTAGCAGACGTGCAGAGTTTTAACTTTCCAAAGCTGCCATACTATTCAACTTCTGGCAAAGAAAACACATTTGTTCTGGAACATTTTGTGCTTTGTAGTTTTTCCTTTATCCTTCCAAAAAAGCTAATCAAGAACCTATGCAAACTACTCAGTGTCCACGATTACCTACTCCCCTTTTTTTTTTTCACAATACCATGGGCCTCATGGTCCATAAAGCTGCTAATTCATTGACTCCTTCACAGGTTATTGCTTATTTCATAACTCCAGGCAATGTCTGCAGCAAAATACAATTCTACACTGTCAGAAAGGAAATGTGGTAACAATTTCTAATTGATTTGAAGTTGTTTTTCTTTGAAATGTGTTTAAATACCCAGGTTGCCAGAATATCTTCCAGGAATGTGATTTTAAAGAAGACAGATTGTAACTGTTTTTCCTGGCTATACTACAGGAAATAACAGCAAGATCTTATTTTAAGTTAGTGTACTTTTATATTTCTAAGCAAGAAATTAACTTTCATGAGAAAATGTCAGTAAACAAAACCTCCCGAGCCCGTAACAGTGGTAATACATTTCTATAGCATCTTTCATCCAGAATTATCATAAAGAATAACGTTAAGTACAGATTTGCATTTTGTTTCTATCTCTGCACACCACATGCACACAACTTGCATCCTACAGTGGCTTAAAATCAGTATCAATATAAGTTTTTACCTGAAATGAGAAAGATCACAGTGTGATATTAGCACTTGTCTTCCACATAAATACAGAGGTGATACTGGTCCAGTGGTTACAGCATCAGTGTAGAAACTGGCATATCTGGTTTCAGTCCCCTCTTTGCTCTACTCTTCCTAGGCCACCACAGGGAAATTGCTCATAGAAAAAGGCACAGGATAATTATCTACCATATGCTCACATCTTTCTATCAACAGATATTTTTCACAGTATTTGCAGGGCTGGAGTGTTATAACAACTTCAAAGGCTTCAGTTTCTTAGCAGCCAGCACTTAAACATCCTACAGCCTGCAGCTTCAAATCAATCAGTGTAAACCTACATGCCATCTACTTGTCATCTTGTTTTCACAGGTTCTTCATATCCCTCTCCCCCAAAGCACCACTGGAACAACTTTCTGGAGTGATCTTCTTGAAATGATCATTTTTGGGCCCAAGCAAATATCAAAACTTAACATTTCAAAAAACAGTTCAACTCTGGAGCACTTCTGTCATTGCAAATACAACCAAAGAATTTACAGACCTCGTGTGCTCTACTACTGTGAACACCAGATAAAACTGTTTGCACAAAGCAAAGCTTGGGATTGTCAGTATCTACTTTAATTTTTAGTTTTGGCAAGAGGCTGTGAAAACTGGATATAGAAATTAGAATAGCTTATAAACAGTTAGTTGAAATCCCAAATACCTGAAGGCCTTGAAACAGCAAGAAAATACAGAGCAGGAAAACAACATAATAAGAAATTAATTCTGCTTTCAGAAATGCTTCTTATGTCTTGCAAGAAATTATTTTCCCCTTTTTCTTCCACTGGCTGCACCGTGTGATTCTTGATAAATGATCCAATACCCAAAGCAACTCTGTAACAGCAAATCTGACACATGGAGAATACTCTTCTGCATTCACCTAGAATAAATGCAACACTGCCCCTCAAGTAGCGTTCACCCAAAAAAGGAGTAAACTCAACTACCTAGGGCTACTACAATTTTTTTCTATTCCCTGCTGTAGGAGCAGTTAAAAGACATTTTGCTAAGTTAAGGGTGCTTAGGAAATTCAGAATCTGTAAAGCCAAGCCCAGGAGAACATTTTTATGTCGTGCACTCTTCCTGAAAGAGTCTGCCTGGTTCTCCCACAGAGCTCTCTTAGAGATAATCAGACCCTTAAAAGCTACAACTGCCTGATATCTAATTAATCTCCTGAAGACTTGGCACGCATAAGCATTTCTTGTCCTACTTTGCTAAGGGATCAGAGCAAGTTTTGTTTCTTTCCAGACCTCTCAGCACAGCTCTCGCAGAAAGCAGATGATGACTTTACCTGATCCAAGAGGGAATTTCTTAATTCCCTCAGCACATAATGAATTCTGGGTTAGTGAATCAGACACACTAATCATTAGTTTCTCCACTGAGTACACTGCACTTTTTTCCCCTGGGAGTTGGCTACCAGAGGTGTACATAGTTAACTAGACGTAGCAAGTAAAAGGAACAAAGTGTGAAGACAAGAATAATTCCCCCACAAGACAGAGGCACATGCATCTTTTACCTAAAGACTCACTTACCATGCCTTGATGGCAGTGTGAACAGGCCTCAACTCCTCAGACCCTCGGTGGACCAGAGAACACTGTTAACGCTTTACCTCAAGAGTCCCTTTCAAATAGCAAGTCTTTCACTCTTATCAGCTCTTGTGGTTTTTCCTTTCCTGTCAGCACAAGTAATTTTAGCTACAGCAAAAAGGCAGAACCTTCACAGCTAATGTTTTGGACAGCATCCACTAACATCCCTTGAACATATATCGCTGGGTGGCACAGGCAGAGCTGTTTTCTTCTAACCATTTTTCCCCTTCCAAAATCCTGCAAATCAAAATCAATGTATAAAATGATGTATCCCACAGTTGTGAGAGCAGTACTGCTGTCTTTATTTTCACATCTGTACTAACAAGAGCATTTAGAAGACCTTGGAAATACAGTCTCTAAAGAAAACATTTACAGAATACCACTGCGTAAATCATAAGATATTGGAAATCACAATTACTTCTCTACCATACCAAAAAAATTATTGCAAATTTGTTACCTCTTCTCAAAAAAGCAGCATGAGAGCACTCATTTGGTTCCTTTATGAATGTAAAAACTGCATCTCTGGGAAGATGGGTATATGGCAGAGTTCATGTAAAACTGTGCAAACACTTATACTGCAAACAAAAGACTCAAGATACTGACTAAATTTGAATTATATTTCTGTAGTTATCTCTAAAAAAGAGCAGATATGCCTGAAGAACTGAAATAGAAGATAACAAGGAAATACAGACATAAAAGAATGTAAAGAATGAGTAAAACAAAGAGAGGTTTTGAAACAAATATAGTCTGAAACTTAGACCAATAAAAAGGAAAGAAAATATATCTTCAGCCCTCTTCAATTTGGGGAAATGAAGAGATCTTTTGAAAACCATCCTGAGTGCAAAGACATTTATTTTTTTGCCCCAACAATATCTTCTGAAGGAATGAACCTTCAGGGTACCAAACTTAAACTAATTTAATTGGAGAAAAGTACAATTATAAATTATAACAGAATTCACAGTCCAGAATGCAATCAAATACAAAACTGCATTATTAGACAGAATGACCATTTCTAACCGATCTTCTGTAATCAGTTAATTTAGAAGTTTTTTCTTACTTGCATATTCATAAGCAATGACCAACTTCCTCTACAGAAAAATGGATTATAATAGCACATCAACATGCATTCAATGGGTGTACTACGCAGAATTTAAATGTATTCTCAATTCAGGAAGACTATCCTAGAGTCAGTCTTTTCTCTCAAAAAAAACCCCACCTGAACCCAAGCCCCTTTTAAATGTGTTTCTAAAAAGCTAACAAGCTGTTGCCTTCAAGACATGCCTTTTCTGACTGTTTCTGGAGTTCTTGTAAGGAAGCGGAGTGTATTATGACAGTAACATCACATATAAGGGCCAGAATCCTTTCATTTCCCTCTAGTTTCTCTAATAATACTTTTCCCACCATTTTTAACCAAACATTGCTCAAGTAAAGTATGATCATATATTAATAAACTGAAGCAAAAAATCGCAGAAGTACATTACCAGTTTGCTGGTTTACATTAAAGTATTATAAATGCCAACATACTGTCATTGTACTCCCAGACTGCCACATATAAGATATTCTGCTTTCATATGTCTGGCTTGGGACATCCAACTTCATATATGTGGTATGAACTATGGCTTGAAAGTGAATTCACTACACCACCCTTACCACTAGTAAGGACTGTATTTCCTGCAAAGGAAAGACATGCAAGCCTAAACATCTTTTTCAGCATTTCATATTAAAGATTTAAACGTTCTGTTATTCTGGTCCAACCTTCTGGACCATCTGAATCTATAACCATAAAAAATATGGCCAAACTTATATGACAAATGAAAATAATTTCTATTTTTTCCTAATACAATGCTATGAATGGAAAATAAAATGTTTTCTCCCCCTATTTTACCAATGCACAATGATTAAGTCCCTCATCCTAAAGGTGGTGTAATGTGCACTTTAGCTAGTATGGCAGAAAAACATTTTCTCCCACTTTGCCAGCCTTCAGCCAAAAGTCCATGCACATTACAATGCTCTCCAAAAACTTGTCTTTCCTGGACTGAAATAATATATTTAAAAAGCCAATATTCTAGATTTTCCATGTTCTAGGGAGAAATCGCATTATGAGAGAAGCGTGTGCCAAAATATGAAAGGAAATTTTTCCCCCTGAAGCCCTTTACAGAACTAAGGAATTAATTCTGCCTTCTACACCAGCAAGATTTAAGCAAGAAAGGCAAAACTACCTGGCTTAACAGATATTTTGTTCCCTCAAAATTAAAGGAGTATTATCAAACTATGGATTTTTTTTTTTTTTTAAATTTTTGGATTCACTAGGTGAAAAGTCCAGCCAAAATGTTGCAATTAAGTAAAGCAGAACTTGTAACCTCAGCATATTCTCTTCAGCTGACGCTTTGAGATAGAAAGCCACATTTTATAAACTCTGCTAGGAAATGTTGAAGTTGGGCAAAAAGAAAGTGAGGTAAATATAAGCAATGATTTTACATGAACTGAAAATGACTAAGTAAGACAAGGTGGCTAACACTCTCTCAGCCCATAAGTAGTAACAACTCTAGACGAAAAGGACAAAAATAAAATTGCAAGAGAAATTAAGAAGACTAAAACAAGGAGAAAAAGGAATAAGTCCCTCATGTATAAAGGTCTTGAAGGACTCAAAGATGGAAAAATGACAGGAAAAATGTTTTTTCTGTCATCCCCTTGAACTCCTCCTGCTGGACTGTACAGCCACCATCTTTACCACACATCTACACAAATAATCCTAACACTCACTCTCAGCAGCGTGTGACTTCTCAAGTCAGGAGAGGATTCCCAGCCAGAATCCTCTTGTGGGGTCTTCTCATTTTAAACCCAGTACTTATTCAACTTGGCTGAGGGGCTGAACTAGATCATCTCCAAATGGCCCTTCCAACCCTAACTATTCTGTGATTTTGTGATTCCCTGCGGAACTGTGGAGCTCAAACAACAAAACCAGATCAAAATACATTCAAAATAACATTCTTTCAGATCTGGCTTTAAAAGGAATGCTGCACTGCCATATCTCTATTGTTTGACCACATGGATAAAAATGTATATTGTAACTATACAACAATACCAGTCAAAAGGTCCTTAGGAGACTTCTTGAATTAAATTACTTCTCTGATGGCATTAAACGTGATTTTTTCCCACTGCCTATCAATACCAAATACTTAGCAAGGCTGCAGTGACTACATACATATATACATGTGCACACATATCTACATCCCCCATATATACAAATAGGTAGGATCAATAGAAAGGAATAAAAAGTTTTCAGAATTTATGTTTGTTTCAGAAAACTAAATGACAAATAACATTGGATTATAAATAATCAAAACACATTTTGACATATAAAGTCAAGACATGACTGAAAAGTAAACACAATAAATGGGAATATAAAGTAGTTCAAAATAAGGAAAAAACCTTCTAATAAATGGAAGGATCCAATTCTGCATTGTTTCACTTAAACTCCCCAAGTTCAACTGAATCCAAAGTAATTTAGGGCTTTCAGAACAAGAGCAGCAGGTTAGGGGCCCAAGAATGAAATCTGCTGCTGCCATTTTAAATAGAGCACACAGAAGAGCTAAATAGGTTGACAGAAGAGCTAAATAGGTTAAACTTAGCCATGCATTTCCCAGACAAGCAGAATCCACTGCTGTGGCTTTATATTTTAAAATCACACTTGAAAAACCATTGAGCCCACTGCCCTTATGGGGGTCTCTCACACTAGAACGTATAACATCTGAATCTCTGCTAACAATACAACTGACAGACTTTTTAGAACAAAACAGTTCAAATGGCCTCAGTTAATATAAACAGTGTTTGGGCTTTTTTGGAGTTACTGTGAGCAGGGGGACAACTGATGCTGTTAAACGTGTCTCATGCACCTGAGTAAATAAAGAACAATTAATAGAAGAGGGGGGTAAAGGAGCTCTTCACTATCCATTAAAAGCTATCTCAGAAACGAACAGAAATAATGATTAAGACTTTCAACACAGACAGAAAAAAAAATACAACCTTCATGACAGTTATCATATAGCCAAATGAGTCTAATAAGCACAAATACAAGAACTTAAAAACAAACACTGGTCTACACAAGATATAGAGTGTGACAGCCAATACACTTGAGTAGCACAGTGAGCTGAATTAACTCCACAGTGACTGGAATCTGTACTCAGTATCAACAATACACAAGGGAAAACAATACTCCCAATGCTAGGCACGAGAACTGCAGTGGCCCATTCTCTAAAGATCTGGGATGACAATATCTTCCTCCCACACAAATGCAGCACCAAGTACTCCCACAAGGAATATGATATAAACTAGCCCACAAGGACATATTCTGCACTTAGTAGGTTTCAGGAAATGCTTGTCCTCTGGTCTCCATTCCCACTAAGGCTAATGAAGCCTTTTTGATAGCAATGGGTAGACAGAATAATTCTGGGGAGACTAGCTGGAGACCTGAAGTAGAATACTAAAATACCCATTTCCTTGAACTGACAGTTACCTTGCTTATACTTCTATTGCATCCTCTTTGCCAAACAGAAGAGACTTCAAAATCATTGCAAAAATGGGGTTAACATTTTGAATAAGCACTTCAGTTATTAACAGGCTCACATTAACAATCAACTAGGCTAACATAACAAACAATTCTTGTTACTCAAACTGGCGTCATTGTAATGAGCTCCAAATTAATCTCATCCGTACACAATCACTAATCTTGTTGTGTGCTAACTGAATTTTTAATCAGAACAGAGTGAATCATAGGTTGTTTTTAAAATACATTTCTAATACTTGTCATCCAAAACGAATAAACACTAGAGCAGGAAAGAACTTTTCTATTTACATTCTGAGAAGCTGATTTTATTTATGCATACTATACATGCAAGTATCAAATCCATTCGATAGGTAAACATTCTTAATGACAATAAAAAGTAAAAATGTTTATTTTTAAGAACTCTTTGAGCATGAACAGCACCACCAACCTAATAAATTTAGCCCCTTGACTGTAATTAAAACTGTATGACAAACCCAAAGGACCACTTGCCTTGCTGTTGAACTGCTCCACAATACCCACATCATCCTACAAGGTCAGCATGCACACAATTAGACCCTGTGACCAGCAGAGTAACCACTACTGGTAAGATATGTAATGAAGCACATATTTTGCAGAGCTGAACTTGAGACTCAAGATGAGTTTCAAACCCAAATGACTTTAAAGTTTGTGCAAGACACAACAGCAAAGCTAAATTTCAATGTGCTTTTTGGACTTGATTCTGCAATCGCAGTATCAGTTCAAAAAAGCATCAGCTCCTCTTATAAAACTAGAGAGCTCAACACATTGCTCTACTTCTGAAATACTGGCCTAATCACTTAGGAGTTCTCTGGGGAAAAAAAACCCCAAAACATGAACTATTCATCTACAGCACTTACTTTTTAAAATGCAGTATTTCTGGAATCTTGATTTAGCTGTCTGGCTAACAGCTGCTTAACTGAAAACCTGTTAGCATGCTCAGATGAAAACCTAACTGGAAGGTCTGCCCATGGCCTCTGAAGAGTGACTGAAATGATCTGCAACACAGCCATTCAAATGTCTTCAGGGAAGCCTACTGACAGCCTCCATTAGAGCCACACGAGCTTGAGGAATCTGGAGTACCTGGTTCCCCTTTCAAGCTAAGAATAATGCCTGACTCAAGCCATCTAACAACATGTGATGACTTCTACTTGGAAAACAAGACACTCAGACAGATGAGAGCAGTGCATGAAGGTTCAGTGTCAGAATTCCCACAGATCTGATGGCACATATTACTTACTTAGAGACCGTGCTCCTCATTGAATAACATCTACATGCTTTTGTGCATGGTAGATTCTGTTTTGATTGCCAGGAACTGTTGCATCAGAAGTATTTGAAAACTACTCAAGATTAAGAGCATTAAATTACGGTCAATGTGCTAATCTGTATTTTACTTCTAGTCAGTAGACAGCTATGTTAACACATTTAAGAATTCTGCTAATATCTTGAAATTCAATTAAAATTAGCTTCATAAAACAGCTCTCACATTTCTGGAAAAAAGAGAGCTATTCAAAGACTTCGAATAATAAGCAAGTTATTCTTAATGCATCATTCTGAAGAAAAAGTCTACAAACCATATGGAACATTAAACAGTGAATGCAAAACCAAAGGTGCACTATGTAGAACACGGCTGCAAGGTGGGAATTCCGTGCTCCAATACGATCAGGACAAACTGAAGGTGAATGACCAAGGACCTTATCAAAAAAGGTTACATTTACACACTGAATACTTCAGCAAGGCATAATGACCAAAGGAAAGTTGGCTTGCAGATTTCTTCTTTGGTTTGTTCTATTTACTTTAAAAAGTAAATATCTGGCTGGTTAATATCTCATCATATATCAAGAAGCAAATAGCTCTTCCAAGTTGCTTTCCATCAAAGAAGACAGGAAGTTCGTTCTGTGCTTAGGCAGAAGTAAAGCAACACTCCCAAAAGAAGCACCATTAATGAACAATGTAAGAAAGAAAGAAAAATAAGGATGTCTTTTTCCTTGCAGGTTTTCCTGTGGATCACTGCTGTTAGTGACTTCTTTTCACATGAGAAATATGGCACCATACCACTCTCAGCAAGCTTCTCCATCTGAATAGCATTTCTGCAAGATGTCCCAAATTATTTTATATCTCATTTACAATTTGGTATTAATTTTTGTTTTCCAATACAATAAAAGGTTTTTCTCTTTTTTTAATATCAACTACAAAAAGTAGTTGCTAATGTGAACACTGCTCAGGAGGTTGTGAGATCGTGAAACAAATGAGAAGAAGAGGGAAATAGAAGTGGTAAAAAAAGGAGTGTGAAAACAATTCTAGAATTGTCACAGAAAGTAAAACCTTTTCTATAAATTAGCCTAATGAAATAGATGTTCATCAGCACTGCGCCTCCTTCCCAAAGGAGTTTGTGAGCTTAACAGCAAAGTTATCAGGAGAAGAAAAGAAATATGACATTCACCTTTTAAAAATTCTATTAGGTGTGCTAAAAATAATTATTCAAACCAGTTCTTCTGATTTTTGTATACAACATGCTATGAAGTGAAAGGTAAAACCAAAACCCAACACTGGCCATGTCACACATCAAGGGCATGTTCAACCTCCAGCATGACACCAGTACCACAGCACGACAGCCACTGACTTCCTTTGGGGAGCTCTGGAGATGTGCTCATAACGCACAAGAGGAGCTGCAGGTGAGGGCTCTGCAAAGGCTCTCTTTAGTAACTCCTAGTAAGTTCTGAAGAGTGAGAACTATTCTAAAAGCATAAGCACTGTTACCTTCTTCAAACAAGGCTTTACTGACTGAGGCTGTGACTAGTGAACAAAACTCTTGGTTTCAGGTTGTGGTGTTTCTTCTTCTGTAGTAATAAGGCTGTATAAAAGTATTTTCTCATTAATTTTTGTCCCTCCAACCTTTTGGAAGGCCATTTCTTTGTCTACATAATCCTAACACAACATGAGCAGATAGCTTTCTTTGATGCAGCAGTTCCCATAACATACTACCTAGTTCTATTCTTCCTCAACAGAAAATGAAAATCAACAACAGTACACCGAATTATGCTACTTTATTTTAGAAATAAATGCTTGTAAAGACACAATTTATCAACTTTTTTCCCAAGACAGATCATTTAAGATGGCCAGATATTAAACAAACATAATTTTACAGTTATTCTAAATAATTACTATAAAGGTAATATTGTCTTGATTGAAATGTTTTAAACGTCTCCCCTCATCCTTTATTTAGGGGTTCAACTTTAAATCACTTTAGAAAGCAATGTGTCTACACTCAAAATACCTGCAAGATAAAAGGTGTTTTTCTTTTTTATTTTGCACTGATATAAAATTTCTGTTGCTGCAGATATTCCATAAAAGTGAAGTCTCTCTGCAAGGTGTAAGGTTCTCAATCAGTAAAGTACTTACATGCAAGGCAGAAGGATCTGGCAAAAATTCAGCATCCTCTCCAAAGATAAAATCTGGTGGCAGGTCAGGATAGTGAGCATTAAAAATTATATCCCCTGAAAAGCAATAAATGAAAACACTGTTTGCACTTTTATGTATGTGCTTATAAATAAAATATAAAATAATCACATACAACACACATTTTAAACACAAAATTTGACAGCTATATTACATACATTTAATGTATATATCCATATAATTTTTACAAAAATTCACATGCAAGATAAGCATCAGATGTTTTGGGGGATGAAGTCAAATTCCTGAGGCACAGCTTCTTCCTCCTCTGCAAGCAATGAAACATGAAATACATTATTGCTTTCTATCTCAAATGGCAATTCAAACACTATTGAGGGTTGCCTCAAAACACCGAGTTAGAAAACTTATCTTGTTTTAACAAAAAGTAGCATATTTGGATGACCGTGTTTTGTCTACTAAAAGTCAATTGCAAACTACTAAGGGCACGACTTTCAAAATACCAGAGCTTTTAAAAATTAGTAGCACTTACTCCCTCTCTTCTCCTCACCACCGCCAACTCTTAGAAGGAAGAATACACAGTTCAATAGGAACCATTCCAACTACCCAAATTCTGGCCAAGAGAAATGCAGTATTGCACATTTAAATGGAGAGACTAAAATTAACTGAAAATATAAAACTTCATCACAGCTTGGCACTGAGCTCTCATCTTGCCAGTGTCACAAGATACGCAATTAAAAGAAATTTGGGTTGTAGTATTTCACTAGTACACATACTTCAGAGTTCATATAGATCAAGAGGTGGTCATATGCATCTGAGCTTTCAAAAAAACCCACCCACTGTTCAAGAAAAGAAATTTAAAAATAAAAATAAGTGTTTCTAGCTTTACTTGTCTACCTCCCCATCATTCTTTATGACAATACAAAAGAATAACTGAGCTTTTGCATAAAACAGATTTATGAGGAAGCAGACATTAGAAAAAAAGGCTGCCTACTATGTGTTACGACTCATTTAAAATCCACACAGCAAAGTAAAACCAGCATAGTAACCGTTATACGGAATTCTGTTCAGACAAAGTTACACCACTTTTTATTTCTTTAAAAATAGTGAATACAGAACAGGAGGAAACCATTAGACAAACGGATTTTGCAAAGGTGCATCATTGCTGGCTCAGTGATGTCACATCTAAAGGCATTTAGACAGTTTTAATTGTGGATATTCTGTAAACTTATCTTGGCTTTAGCTGGAAGCAAGGATGCCATGAAGATTAATTGCAGAGGATGAAGGCTCATGACCAAGAAGCCACTGGCCAGTCTAGGTTAGGTATTCTCTGCATGGCTCCAAATCACACTGATCATGCGACGAGTAGAGCACAGTGTGGGTTTCTCCTGTCTGCACTCCCACCTTCCTTTCACAGTTGTCAGGAGCACGTGTAAGTATGGGGTGCAGAAAATAGCAGAGGTCTGCCAGTTAAAATTCCTGACACGATCAACACAAAAATAAACCCTTTAATCTCACTTCTATTTCATTTAAAAGAATGAAACAGGCACCAGTCCTGAAGGAAAAGGCATAAAATTGCAACAGGAAATGCCTCTATATTAAGTAAGAGAAAATAATTACTATGTTGCCTCAACTGTAATACACCACTGAAGAATTTAGAAAAGTTGACGTTTACTACAATGGGTAATTCCTACACCACAACACAACCCTTTTCTTCATATTTACCGCAATTAAAATGTCATGCATGGCTCCTTTCAACAATCTCATCAATTTCCACATAAAGAGCAGTGGACTTGACGTTATGTACTGAAGGAGATTCACCTTAATACATTATTTGACTGAGTTTTGAAAGAAGCATGTTATGAGTAACTCCAAACACAGCACAGTGAAAAAGCCTGGCCTGTTACTTAGGCAGCCCAATGCCACTCCAAAGGAAAGGACTGTACCTGTGCTTTTGCCATGTTCCTGTGTGGTTCTAAGTAACTCATTTAGCACACACTTTTCATACTGCAGGTGGTAGCTGCATGCTTTTCATTCTCTGCATTCCTGCTTTAACAAAGTTGGTGAAACAGAGTAGATAGATCTATCTACAGTTTAGCTCACTTAGAAGCTGCTCTCCAACTACACACATACTAAAAAAAGCTGCTTGAATAAAAGAAGGATCAAAATAACAGTGTATTTTTGATGTTACACCTCCATATCTGATAAGGGAAAAACTATTACAGCACCTCACATCACAAGGCAGCTTCAAGACTCTGCTTGAGTAGTGAGATTGGCAATAAACTGTATCCACACCTCTACGAGCTGCACAGGAAGGGGTGAACCTCAGGAAAGAGGTGGCAGTAGGTACAACATAGAGGTTCAAGTAGGTACAAACTCTTTCCTTTCACAGAGTGAACTCACAGCAGCTCCCAAGACATCAATATATGCAGTGCTCAATGTAATAGTAAATTAAAATCACCATTATTAGTTTAACATGCTAGGTGATAAACTTTAACAATTTGGGGTTCAGGTCAGCTGCATATGCCATGCAAAGATTCCTGCTGGGGCATGGTTCTCTCTGACCACTCATGAGTGATGTGTGGTCACACCAAGGTCAGGTATGTCATGTTGCAGCTGGACAAACCACTCTATTACCTATCTCATGTGCTCATATTTGTTCTTCACCACCTTCTGTCAGACCCCTTCTATTAAGTATTAGTGGCATTTTGAGTCCTTATCCATAGTGAGTCACCAACTATGCAGATACATGGATTTTAAAAATGTTCATGATCTACTGACACCAAAGAACTATTCCGGTACAATGGATAGAATCCAGAATAAAAATTAACATTGTGATACTTGATTTTCTGTTACTCATAATTACTTATAATTCCTAAAATTGCTTCTAATTGTCCAAGGTAAACATGCCTCAAATCCAAATTGCCAAGTCCTTTTAATAAAAGTCACTTTGAGACCAAATATATCAATATTAATGCTAATGTGTATTTCAAGATTATTTTTCCTATAGTGTATTCAATTTCCAAAAGGCCATATGTTGTATAGCTACATAGGTTTTCTAGGCTTCAAAATAGATAAAACTAATATTTCAGTGCCTGTTAATTATACATTCACAAAACACTATTGCTGAGACCATACTCAAAACATTCTACGACCCCATGGAAACTAAAAATGATGCTGTTGTTCTTATGTTCTAACTAAACAGAAATGTATCATTTATGCTCTCCTTCTTATAGTACCATAGGTTTTTAGCCAAATGTAAACCCTAATTTATTCTGCTACAATCAAACCTCACACAGGCTGTCTGACAATTTAATAGAGATGAAGTACAGAACAAAACGTTGTTTCCACTCCAAAGTTAACAGTTAGAGCAGTGATTCTCTATCATCAGTGGCTTTCATTCTGGAAGCTTCTTACTATTAAAGATCCCAAGATTTGACCTTAGAACAAATTTTTAACATATTTAAAAAGGAAAAAAGCATTCCCTCAGTCAAATTTTATTCTATTAAGTTTCACTTCTGCTATGAATCCAAAGATATTCAGCTAGCTCCTAAAACAAAATAACCTTTTTTTAACTATCAGACATCCATACACATCACCCCCAGTCTCTCCAACTTTTCTGCCCTGTACTCTCCCCCTGCCATACAGTCTCACTTATGTCTTGCTTAATTTACATACTAGAACAGAAAAGGTAACACCTTTGACTCGAGAAGGCCTAGGCACCAAGGGAGGAGTTTGTCCTATTCAGCTACAAGCATGAGCTGTTTTCCTAAATTCCACACTTGCAGCAAAAACACACTGTAACAAATCAGACTACAGATTAAGAGAATCCATCCAAAATCTGAGTTTTGTTCTTGTTAAATATCAAAAAACAGAGAAATTAAAACTGCAGTTAACAGTTTGCTTGGCAGGGCTATGACGCATAAATGAAAAATGCTTCATTACACTTAAATAAAAGGTATTTAAACAATCACAACAGCCAATGCAAATCTGGTTTTACTTGACATAAATATTAACACCAGCCTCTGCAGTAAGCTTACAAAATATAAGGTGCTAAGTATTTTGAATCACAAGCTAACAGTCTGTCTTCACCTACTAGAAAGAGCCATTTTTATAGCAAATACTATATTTAATGCTTACATCGTATTTTCTGTGGCTTATCCTCTTCAAATGTAATTGTGCTGGGGTAAATAAAAATAACACTTTTAACCAATAAAGTCATCAGCAAAATTATTGTGCTTAGAGTTTGAGAATGGTTACCATTTTAACCTTAGAGGAAAAATAACAATGAAAAAATCAATATAGGCCTGCATTCTCTACCCTTCTCACCAAAATGACATAAATACCCTTTCCTTTGCATCTCCAGCACATGAGTTTCTAGTTTCAACTCTGATGGCCCTCATTCCCTCAACGGAAGGCCAACTGCGTGGTGCTCCACAGCACTACCAACCATGACTATTGCAGTGTAAGAGCAAGGCAAACAAAACCTTCACTCAGACCATATTTATTTCATTGCTGTAGATACACCAGCCAATAATTATTTTGATGAAATTACATTTCCAATTACCCAAAAATATTACTTTCTCTTCCTTTCTTTCTCCTCAGTCAAATAGCACTAAATGTTGAAATCTTTTACTTCACAGAACTTCAAAAGAAAAGTTAATATGCTCCCCACGGACAAAAAGACAGAAACATTAATACTTAAATCTGTAATTTCTTTTAAAACACACATGGGCTATTCTTTCCTCATCTATCAAAATGCATATGCAAATCTAACAGAGGAATAAGAACTGATTACAACGAAGACAGGTGTTTCTCAGCAAGAAACTGAGAGATCTCTGAAATCCCCAAAATCACTTTCCACTGGCCTACCCAGTTTTTCCCCTCCTGGTAACTTCATTTTTGGGTTATTTTTCTTCTTAGACCACACTATGAATTTGGTAGTACTAAAAAAATGTTATGCTAAGAGTGCCACAGCATTAACATCCCTGTTTAACCAATGGCAACAAAACTAGGAAGTAGCCTACCAGTTAACTTCTACTTTTGAAAGGATATCTATATGCTTCAATTTCGTGTGGCCACTGCAACCTAGAATAAGACCAAGTTGAATGGAATTTGTTATGAAAGAGATCAATCCATTTGGCTTTTAAGAAATCCAAATGCAACTTTATAATGAAATGCATTCACAGATAATAAGGAAATTGCTGAAGCAAGAGACCAGACTAGGTGCAGAATCAGTTCCGGGAAAATACAGAAAGTGCTCTTGCTGAGTATTAAAAAGAAAAAGCCAGTAGAATTATATTATTCCTCAATTCAAAATTGTAACCTTTCTCTTCTAGGAGCCATGCAAACTGTAGACAAGAGCCACTGATCAGTCTCTTATATAAACAAATCCTTACCTAAACCAGCTGGTTTTAATTGTCTTTTTACAGATAGAAAATAATCAGTTACTCACTACAACCTGCAACCAAGATACCAAGTCAGTGCAGTCAACAGTATGAAAGGATTTAAATCAACTTAATGCAGAGCTGCCTGGAATCCTTGTTACTGGATTCCACCCTAAAGAATTTGTTCTGCAGGCTTCAAGTCAAATACATTAATATAATATCTATAGAACCCATTTCTAATTGGTTTGCAAGAAAGCTTAGTTGCTGAAATGACAACAAAACTTGTTAAATACAAAACTACTACTACTGAAAGAAGATAACACTGTTGTACTGCTGCTGACAAGCTATTCTTCTCTCAAGTAGAGGATGTTATTGAGCTTAATTTCTGACTTGATGTGAGAATCAAGATATCAAAAAAGGAAAGGCAGTAAAGTCAGCTTAAAGACTCAAAACCATCTCCTAATAGAAGGACAATTTGAAAAAAAGATATTTGATTGCATTAGAAAAACCCAAACCAACTTCTCTGTACTTCTGTGACACTCCAGAAGAAATTCTATCTACTCCACCTTAGACAAAGCTGTGAAAGACCCAGTCTCCATAAACTTGGTGCAGCTGATGAAACCAAGTTGTTTAGTGTCATTTGAGATGCCTCAGGACACATTTATGGCAGCTGTGACAGATGGTTTTCAGAGAGATCAGTGCCCTGTGGGTCAGAAGCTGAAAGGGCAAAGCAAGGTATTCTTGGGAACCTCAGAGTTAACACACCTATAGTCAGACTAGTGAATCAAGCCCCACTTTTCCAATTAAAAAAAAAAAATGTATAGGAAGCATTTACAGGATGTTAATTTGTTTCTTGGAAAAAGCGTTGCAGGTGTGGGCCTTTTTTTTCTTTAACTTCAACTGACAAATGCTGCTGTAGGAGGAAAAAAAAGATGTAAGACTACAGAAAGTATGTTGTTTTGTAAAGTAGGTAAACTTTCAAAAATGGAATAAAAATAAGTAAACTGGATCCCAAGCTGAGGAAGAAGGCATCAAGACAATCTCAGATCTCACTAATTTGCACTTCTGTAGCTGGGCAACTGCTTTCTCAGAAACCTTAGTACTAGAATTGAAGTAGACAAAGATGACAACAACAGATAATTCAAGATGGGATAAGATACTGGTAGAAATTAAGGCCAGGCAACACTGGAGAAATTAAAACAGAGACACTGAGCAGGTGAGAAAAGGAAAAGTGCAGGCAAAGGATAAATAGGCATGTGGACCAGAGACCATTACCAGTCTGTGGAGCCCAAACAGGTGAAAAAAGGGGGAGAGAGCAAGGTGGGAAGGCACTAAGGTAATACCACTGTGGAAGCCTAATTTAAAACCTTCTAAGCCTCTGTAAGTCCACATTTGTACATAGATACTTCTAAGGCCACGTCTCTTGATGAAGAAATACATTATCTAAGACTTAAAACTGCAAAATCTTCTGTAATTTACTTGCTCAAGAGAAGTCCAGAACATAAGAAAAAGTGACCAAAAGTGAGAAGAAAGTGATTATTTAAAATGGGAAAATATTGTTGTAAACTTTGTATTCAAAGAAGAAATAAATATAACGAAAAGATGTGTCTCTTGACACTCTCCTTAGGTACATTCATTAGATAATGAACAGGTTACTGAGGGAAAAAGATTTATTACTCCTGTCATGTAAAGCAAGACTCAGACAAACTTTAGAAAACATATTGCCTAGAAAACTCTTTGGTATGTTGCATGACCCAGCAAAAAGACACCACACAGGTAAGGATGACACCTAAGTATAATCTGAATTACAGCTACCAGAAACTCCTTCCTGTAAGAGCCTAAAACACAGCCCAACCTAATGGTGCACAAAACACTAACACATGCATTGTAGCAACATACTTATGTGAAACTTAAATCTTACAGTAACTTGAAAAATAATTTTTACAATTGTTTATTGGCACAATAAAAAGTGTTTAGCAAATAACTTGGCAAAGCAGCCTTTAAAGGGGCAATAAGGAGGTCGGGCTGTTCTCTATATTTTTGTTTGTTCTTAATTACTTCCTTAAAATAGAAAGCCACAAGAAGACTGGATGAACTCACTGAAAAAGTTCCATCACAGGAATAAAAACAGATGAAATTTTGTACCATGTATTATGGGCAAAATTCTTAGTCTAGTTAGGCAGCAAGAATGATTTCCTCTGCTAAGGCCCATAACTAAAAAAGAGTAAGAAACTAACAAACAAAAATCAGAAGCAAAAAATGAAAATCTAAGTTTCAAATGAGACAAAGGAAATGTTCCTCAGGATCAAGGAAACCAAAGTGGTGGCAGTAGAACCCAGAGCTATAATCCACTCACATAAAAACAGTGAAAATAAGACACAAGATGAAAATACTAGAGTTCAAGAGGCCATAGAGAACAGTAGCACTGCAAGGGCAACACATTGTTTAATCACTGTGAAATTCCAGATGACAGCACTCAAGGTCAGAGAGGGAAGGAGGCATCAGTGCCTGAAAAAGAAAATGTGAAGAGCAAAAGCAAAAAGCAAAAAAAAAAAAAAAAAAGTCAGATTCCTAAGCAAGCAGCAATGAAAGCTCGAGTGAAAAAGGAAAGCCAAACCCAAGATATTCCAAGGTTTTCTGGAACAAATTGGTAATTTGATTCTTAATGTCATATTTTAATTATATAGACTATTGCAGCTTATAACTCTGCTTATCCTGACAATTTCTGCTGACATCTGCCTTTATGTTTTATCAACTAAGACTAAAATATCTGCAAGAGTTACAGAACACTTCACCTCAAAATACATAAATATTCCCTCAGAAAAAATACTGAACTTTTCTAAGCAGATACTGTTGTCCAGTTAACAACAAAGGATACCTCTGCAAACCACACAAAGTAAGTTTTGTCCTAGGAACACAGATTCAGCCTTTTACAGGGTATTACAGACAGGCTTCCTGAAATTAAAACTCCAATTAAGAATTTTGAAAAACTCAAATACAGAGAAAAGCATGGAGTTTAATGCAAAAACACTGAGTACTGGATGAAGTAATAAAAACAATATGGCTGTCTCAGATTTCAATTGACAGTCTAGCAAGACTAGGCTCAAGTTTTCTAAGTATTCCCACCATGAAAACAAGCAAAAAAATTATTTCCCTTACATAAGAAACTAAAGCAAAAGTGCCTCCCTGAAAGCATCACTGGAAAATTTCTGAAGTGTGATGGAAGACAATTACTATGACAAACTATTTATCTGAAAATTGGTATAATATTTTCTCCTGTATAAAACTGTGGGTATCTCCAAGGTCCCTGGCTGGAGGTGAGTAACTGTCCAGTGTAACATTCCAGCAGCTCTGCATACATGCAAAAGTAAGATGAACGACATCCTAAAAAATCCCATTAAACAGCCAACAAGCCATTCTTAAGTCACAACATGTTTGCTTGTACCCAAGTTGACAAAACAATTCTTTTACACTACAGGTAGCTAGCCTTGCCTGCAAGCACACTTTCTCCTTTTTCAAGAAGCTGTGCAAGAACTTTCTGGTGTTTTGGAAAGCAGGACTGCTCTGTGCAGTTACACTTCCCCAAAGCTGCAGCCCAACAGTTTCCAACACCCTGGGATTGCTACGAGGCTGCCTGTGCACAGGCAGCGGTTATGATTGATGATATGCAAAGACCTAATCTGTTGCAAAGAGGATGTAACACAAACCACAAAGGAACTACACACTTCAGCCTGTGTTTGGTACCACATCTGAAACCCATACAGATCCTGAACACTTTCAGCCAATCTCTGTATTCTGGCATATTTTGCAATTTTCCTTTGCAGAAAGACTCTGCCCTTGAAAGATAACATATCTAGCAACAGTCTGCAACAAAGTATCTAAACATCTCTGTTTGCATACTATGGCTGTGCTCCCCTGCCATCATTAAAGATCTAAACACAAAATTATTAAAGCTTTCTTGAATCTGTTCACATCACTATTCCACATGCTGTGAGACTACATGATTCACAGCACTTTTAAACATGTAACACTGAAATGCGGAGGATTATTAGGATATGAATTCACAGCTATTATTAGATACCTCTGAAAAAGATACACTTGTTTACACCATTTTCAGTTGTCTTGGGTAAAATATATAACAGTTAAAATGTGGGGTTTGGGCTTTAAGAAGCTGGAGACAGCAGTAGCACTGTAGTTTTTTTGTTTAATTGCAAATGAGACATAAAAAATATAAGAACACTGGAGAAAAAACCCCCATATTTTTTGATACTGAAATGTAATGCATATTTTGTGATCATATTTCTAGGTACTTGAGTGGACTACAGCAATTTAATATATGAATATAGTCTTTATGCCTGTGCACTTGCATATGGGCATTTTAGTCTATCCATTTTCCTTTATGGATCAGGAACAACTTTAGCCTCTACTTGAAATAAGACTTACATCTCTCAGAATGTACAAACATGGCCCTGGATAAGAGAAGACAGTCCCTTAGAAGATACCACTCTACAAAGCATATTTTGACTGCATCTTGATCAGCCATCAAACAAGCCTCAAGTGGAATCTACTACACATTGCAGAGCACATCAAAACTCAATAGGCTGAGTTTATTACACATAACAATTTTTAAAATAGAAGTTTTACCTGGGAGGACAGTCACCTTTATATAATACAGCCATGATTTACAAGAATTCTGAACAAATGCAGAGCCACTTATTTTTTTTTAAAATAACTGCTAGCTAGGACTTAAATCTTCCAATTTTATTTTGTGAGGAAGAACAATCAGTAGGCCTCTTGAGCCATAATTTCATATATTTAGAAAAGTCAAAATAGCCATAGTAGGCCGATAGATGAGCCCAGCTCCTCTCTTGAAAACATGAATAAGATACCAGATCAACTTCTGGGAAAGACAACTTTCCTTTCAAGTGCCAAATGGAAGCTTTATGGTCCTTCTAGAATATAAGGAGTTTAATTGTGTTGATTTCTGATCATAAAGGATGAAGATTTCCAGTGCATGACATAATGTAAAAAAAAACTAAAAACAAACCCAAAACTGCAGAAGGAATACATTAACGTTCTCAATATTTAAAATGTCTTGGAGACTTACAGCATGTGTATGATGAACTAAATGGATACCAACAAAGCAGTATTTTAAATGCTTATCATTTCTGTTCATACCAAGTACCTGCTCCTCCAGAGAACATTCTTTCACAGACTCACAGGATAGCTAAGGCTGGACAGCACCACTGGAGACTACCTAGTCTAATCCCTCAGCTCAGAGCAGGGTGGACAGAGGAGATTGCTAAGGGTCATGTCCAACTGGGTTCTGAATAGCTCCAAGGATGGAGATACACAAACTACACAAGCTCTCAGCACAATCTGTTCCACTTTTTGACCATCCTTGCAAAATAATTTTTACTGCGTTTGAATGGAATTTTCTACATTTCAATTTGTGACCATTTTCCTTCAGTGACTGCCACTGAGGTGAGCCAGGCTTCTTCATTTATCCCCATCAGGTATTTATAAACATTGGTAAGATTTGCCCTGAGCCTTCTCTTCTTAAGAAGCCACAGCTACTTTGGCCTCTCCTCATAGAACAGATCCTCCAGCTCCTGGTCACCTTTGTGGTCTTCTGCTGTACTCATTCCAATGTGTTCATCCTACTCCAGTAACAGACAGACCAGAACTGGACATAGTATTCTAGATGTGGCTTTACCAGAGTTGCCCTAAATCTATAAATGTCAAGCTTTGAATTTTACTTTATCTGAAATTCTTCATCCTCTCTCATTTTTCACTTGTCAGAGATAAAAAACAACACAACCATTTTTCAGCAGCTTGAGTGTTTAGAAAATGTTACCTTCTAAAAATATACAAAAGCAAATTTTATTCTAATCCTTTGAAACAAAACACAAACTAAGACAAACAGAACACATACTAAGAGTGGGCAAATGAGGTAGCTGTCTACAGGTCCTCTAAGCATAAAGATGATTTAACAATTCCACTAAATCAGAAAATTCAAATTCACATTTCTCTAATCAATTATACCAGTCATTGTTTAAAGATACCTAATAAAACAGCAGACTGACATCTTTTATTGGAGCTTCATAAGGAATTATCCCTAAAAGAGACAGAAAGAAACAACACAAAACATATACAACTTAAAAAGGAATCTAAAAATGGTCATGAGATTGTCCTAGTCATAACATTTTATTAGAAGTACCAGGGGGGTAGGTTGTGATTTCTGGCTTTTAGAACTCATTTTTCAAAACTGTAGTCTCACAAAAGCCTTTAAACTTATCTTGAATATTACATATTCTTGATAGTTGTGTTTTCTTGGAACTGAAGCTTTAAGAGAAGATAACAAACACATCTATCTCAAAACTCATAGTTAGACAGACACACTGGAAAATTAGCGAGACAGAATACTGAAAGAAAAGCCAAGAGACAGCTGCAAGATTTTTTAACTTACATTTGAGCGTTTCTCCCGCATAAGGAATATGTAGCTTAAAACGATCACAGCTGGGTCCAGGGGTCAAGGATGTACAGCTAAAAATGAAGATAAGAGAAGAAAGAATGTGCTAAGCAGTTACAGATGGCAGCAAACACTAACATTATTCTACAGGATATTAATGACTAATAGTAAAGATACTGTGACTACTAGAAATACTCATCCTTATGATCCTGAGAAAGAAGAAAAAGTGGGTAAGATGCAGGAGGCCCATTCCTTTCTGATCAGCAGTTCCCAGAGTAGCATAAGAAATGTTAGGATTTGTGCCAACTCTCTGCCATTTTATAAAGAAAATATATATGCAAAATGCTCTGGTCTGAGTGCATAATCAGAATGCTGTCAATCAGTCAATGCCACCAAGTTCTATACAATTTTACAAGTCTCAACTCTGGATGTCACAGTAACACGGTTACCTGCTCCCTATCCCTGACACCCATATTACTGGGATCAATCTTAATTTTAAGCCACCAACACTCATTAATTTTTTACCTATTATAACATTAATGTTTTCTCTTGTGGAAAAGTCTCACAGTAGTCTTCAAGGAGACAAGTTTCACAATCAGCTGTCTGAGGATGTAACAACTGAGCACGTATGTTCTTGGCCTGCGACTCTCCTGTTTATGTGGAACACTGGAACAGCAGCCTGGCCTCATGGTGCTAAGTGAGCATTTAATGAATAGAAAAATCTCTGGGAAACTGTTCAGTGCCCAGGCCAGAGATGATCAATTTTTTCATAGCTTTTAAGTCATAAACCAAAATTTGCAAATAACAAATCTCAACATCTCAGCTGCAAAAGGAGAAACAGGAACACACATCGTTTCACTGGCAGGAATGGTCTCTCTGCTGTGGGCTGCTGGGCATATGATGAGTGCTAGGAGCAAAAATACTGTTCATTGCCTTATGTTTCTAGAGATCTTGATAACCCTGAAATCTTCTTGCCAGCCTAATATAATTGAGAATTGTTCATAGCCCCAGCACAACTGCTGCAGGCCATCTAAAGGTCAAACCCATACTGGTCAACTCTAAGAAAAACAGTGAGTGATAAGAAGGTAGGCAAAGGTAAAATAACTTGCCTTAACTTATATATCAGATCACTGGTAGAGCTCTAATACACATCACTGACAACATATTGAAACAAAACCCACATTTACTGGGCTATACACACAGCCAGATGCAGAAAAATGAGTAGGTCTGAAAATTTTAAGAAATAATTCTGATCCTACCTTATTACAAACAACATGGTAACTCTTGCAGCTTTATCTGTCACACTGCACAAGAGTGATCATGGCAAATGGAACAATCTTAATTTTCACTCACATAATCGAAACAGTTCAGAGAGCCATTTCTCTCAGGTGCTGGCTCTACAGTCTCTTTTCCTATTTCCACTTGCAAGTTTGGAAACCATATGCACTAACTTCAGACTGTTTATATTCAGTGAGCTACATTTACTACAGTCAAATTTGTGCCTGCATGTAGCTTCCTCAAAAAGAAGCAACCCTAAAACTACAGATCAAACCACTTAAATGAAGTTTCCACAAAAATACTAGGAAACATAAGCAAACCACTTATGTGCACCTAGAACCTAAGACAGATACAATTAAAAGCCACATGCACTTAACAGCCTACACTGATTCAGCAATAATACATCATATTTTTTCTGTATCACTACAGAAATTAGGTAACTGCCCTTTCAAATCAAAAGGAAGAAACTCATGTCCTATCTCTGCCTTAGAAAGGTTTTTGCAACATCTTGTGAGAGCACCATGCGAAGCAATCTAGAAAAACGAATTTAGATATAACTACTATCAGATATGTGCAGACTTGAATGGAAAGCAAGTTCCAAAAAAAGATTAGTTCACATCTTACTTCATCCAGGAAGAATTTCCTGAGTTGTTCTCTTCTGCTGGAATAATACTTCAATTTTATTGAAAGACTGATGATGGAAAAGAAATGATGCTTGGTGAAACAGCTGATGATGCAAAATGTAAAAGGGGATACAACATGTCAGACAACAGGACAAAGATGAAATATGTTTTGATTTAATGGTTGTACTACTTATTTTGAAATTTCATTCAAGTCGGGCTTTTTAAGAAATGTGAGCATCACCAGCCTCCCTGGGAGCAAAACCAACTTAAGAATACAAAAGACTGGATCCTTAGTGCAATAGAAACAAGAGAATATAATTTTTTTCCAAGCTGTGCTTTTTAGTAGGTGAGAACAGCAAAATGGGAGTGCCCACTGTAAGGGTGTTTGAATGGCTGTAGATTAATTTAACAGCTATACTGCTATTATTACCTACTTCCAAATAATTTCTATACAACAGATATAAGGCAAATTCTAAGAAGCATACAAAAAAAAAACCAAACCAAAACCCCAAAAAAACCTGCAACATAAAACAATCTTTTTCAAGTTCTAAAATATCCCTGCAATATCATTTAATATTTAATGAAAATTTCTTTCAAAGTATCACAGGTCACAGTCTGAGACATTTCTCAAATACCATAAAAATTACATTATTGTTAGCTTTTCAACAGACACAAAAATTTCTGATCCTGCAAATATCCTACAATCTTTTCTTTTAGCATAATGGGCCATTTGGAAATACTTAGGGAAAGTATAATATTCTTTAACATTAAAATAAAAGCCTTATTCAATGGTAAATGTCCCTAAAAGCAATACTAAGTACTTTTCCTATATTATTAGAGTGCACTAGAGATGATTTTAATTTTACTGGCCTAGAGATGATAAAAAGTGACAGTATTAACATTTTTTTCCCCAGATTGCTCTGGCTGGGCTGCACAAGAGACTTCAATAATTGCAATAGGCTGAGCAACCAAGCAGAAAACTTATATGAATCCATCTGAAAGGAGGCAGTTTCTTTTTAAAATAAACAGCAAAGGAACAAAACTCCTAAAGCAAATCAAAACTTTGGTACATATAGGAGTCCATGTGTGACCTTATTTCAACAGAAACCCCCAAGTAGTGGCCTGGCTGTGGACTTTATCTCCTGCTTGAATTTCCTTAACACACAGAACCTCTTAAAATTGTATACATGTCTGACCCTGACATATGACCTCTGTCTTCTCCAAAATGTAAGACTTTTGGAAATGTGATCCTTTTCCTTAATGTGGTCCACACAAAAGTCAGGCTTGAAAAAGAATCACTTGTAACAAAGTCTTTTTAAGATAATTTGTTGTCCTTTCTTTACAGGGAATTGACATACAGAACAATAATACCCGGTGTTGAAAGTTAATTTCATAAGCTGACTCTATCTCATGATATATGGGTGTGCTATCTCCCTCTTTATTCATGGAAAAGTATTACACCAGTTTGCATATATTAATCTAAGTAATCAATATTTTACATAGGAAAGCCACTGAAGCAAGAATTAATGCTCTGATGCTCAGAGCAGTGATATGTCTTAGATGATTAATGCTATACCACAAGACCTCCCACAAAGGTTTCCCTACTAAAATATCAAAGAATCATCAACTTGAAAAGTTTCCAGGACCAAGGAATATTGTTAAGTTTATTGCTTGAAATCATATTGCCCTGTTCAAAGGGGCTGTGCTGAGACTTAGGGGTGGAAATTGGTACATGGAACTGAGTATGCAGCAACCACAGCTGAATAGAGCTTGTTCCCTTTCACAGCAGATTTTAGGTACCTTCCTTGAGCAAATGCAGCAGATTAATTTGAGCTGAGACAGGTTACATCCTTGTGAAGTAAGTATTCCAAGTAGGAGACAAGTAGAACATTCCTTCATTGAGTTTTTGATGCACCTGCCTGTGATTACTGGGAAAAGGTTTCTTTCACAGTTAATTTAACACACATAAACTAAACTGTTCTTATTCAAAGTCACTGTTAGCACCAGATGCTTAGTTATAAGTGTTCAGAATTCTTTACCAGTCACAAAAGGAAATAAAAAAGGTTATCCAAACAAAACAACAACAATAACAACAACAAAACAAACCAGGAAAGTCACTCAGTTTTGCTGCTTGGAATAAGGCCTCAGTCTATAAAAATAGGTATAGTACAATGTATTTTTCTGCAAATTGAACCTTCTTCCCAGAGTATTCTAAAAACCTTTAAGAATGCAGTTCTACTTGAGTTTCCTCTCATACCAATGTAGTTGTGATTGACTGTTTTGTTGAACTGAGACTTCTTCTGTTTTGTTTAAGCTAAAAAAAACTCCATTTTGATACTTTACAAGATTGAAGCCACAGTGATATGGAGGACTCTGATAAGCCTAGATTTTAACATCTTCTCATCAAGTACTTTTCTAAAACTATCATTTGAAAGCATTCCCAAGAGAAGCAGTTTTAAATTATTTGGGCATCTTATCAAAAATTATGTTCTGTGATAGCTGAAGGGATCACAGTGAAACAAAAGCATGAGTGTTTATCACCTTAATCCTTAAAGTCAGGAGATGGATGGTTATTCTATCCAAAGACTTTAAAAAAACCCATGAGAACCCAAACCCATGAAGTCCTCTCTCCAAACCCACTACTTTATATCCCAAAATTCCAGTCAGAGGTTTGTTTTTTATGCCACTCCTAACACCCCCCCGCCCCGCTTAGAACCATATTAGCAAACATTCAGAATTGCCAACAGAAGTCCAATAGCTCTACAGGAAAATGAGTAATCTCCTTTTTATTTCTTCTTTTTTTAAAGTGGTATAGGTGTAAGCCCAAATAGTCATGTCAGATTTATCTGATGACTATCAAATCCACTGATTAAAAACTATGCAATGCCTTTAGTCACTCTTCCTTCATAGATCTCACAGAAACTTTACTGCCTTTACTGTCAGAAGACAAATCATCAGTGAATTTTACTGTACAGCAGCAAAGTCAAATTAGACTAAGAATTTTAGCCTCTATAATTTCAGGAACTTAATATTGCCACTGCCTAACCTGAACAGTCAGGGATGCAAAAGCTTCTTTAATCTCATGATGCTTAGGCTGCTACACTCACTGTTCTTGAGGACCAGCGTTTCTTTGGAAAACAGACAACTGTTTTTAGTTCACCAGACTCCTGGTCTAAAAGCCAAGAAAGCTTCACACTGCATTAGAGACACCTCAATGGAGAACACATCTAAAAACCAACACACACACACACACACACACACACACACACACACACACATACACACACACACAAATAAAAAGCAACACCACAAAGTCAGTTCTGAGCACTGGCTGTATTCCCAACCTCTGTCACTACACCTTGGATATGCTTCCTACTGTTCCTATATGTGTTGTATAAAGATACTGTTATGGGAAAAAGAGGTCAAGTTACTTTCATAATACAACAGGCTAAGAATGAATATTATTTTAGGAATGACGAGACGCAGTTCAATCAGAGTTCCAGAGGCTGAAGGTTTTGCCAGCAAGAGTCAAATATAGTTCAGAGGCAAAGACAATTTGATTGTTTTTTACTAATTAGAGGCAGCAAACTCAAAATTCCACCCAAAACTTTTACACAGCATTTGCTAAGAAAAGCACCTCAGTGCTCAGTTCCAGTAGAACAGCCTTTGTCGATGCCTTCAGATTTTTATTTCCTCCAATTTTTGTAATGGAAATCTGCTCCAGTGTCCCTTGAAGATACAGTATTTAATCCCATTCAATTAAGAATTAATTGCAGAATTCACAACAGATGGGTATGCCATGTACAGAGGCATGAAGAATAATTAAAGTGTGTGGAGGGTGGAGGTGAGTAGAAGAAAGACCAGCAGGTGACAGTTGTTTTGCAAGGAACAGGAAATACAAAAATTGTGAAAATCACATTTTAGAGCGTTGACACTGATGACAAAACCCTGCATCAGGTGGTAGCTCCCTGCAGCACCGCACAAAGCTTTACAAGCTCCTACACAGTATTTAGAGTATTGAGCAGCTGCTCCTGAAAACAAACAGATCCAACCAAAATTCTATCAATCAGGCAAAATGTGAAATGAGAGAAATGGTCTAGTCAACCAATTTCCATCTCGTTTCCCTTCTTTGTATAGACATATGTATTACACATGAGACAGAGAGGGACTTGCACTTAAAAGAAACACACCAATGCTTTTGGGAAATTAAAACCCAAGTATATTTAATCACTACTTAAAGGCATCTCTTAATTAAAATATTAAAATCTGAAAGTCAACTGATAATTATTCAAAAAACTTCCCAGCAGTTAAACCCACTGTTTTCAGAAAACTCTTTTGTACCTTATCTGGTTTCTTCAAACTTAGTATAAAACTGAACTACAGACAAAGACTACTTCTGGTATTGTAATACAGATGATGATGTTGTTTTTGAATCCTGATAGTACAGGTGATATTCCATAATTGCAACAACATTTGAATCCACAGTTATCATCTGAGAAATTCCAAGGTGTCTCCCAATATGTCAACTATATCCTCAATATAACCTTCATCTACTGTAAATGATTTTCCTATCCATACATTTATGTTTTCTTTCAAGAAGTTCATTGCAATAACTGGAACTTTCAGAAAGCAGTGGGAGGCGAGGTAGAACATATATACCAGAAAAACAACCCTACTTCCCTTCTTCACCTATAGGCAGATTTGCATTTTTTAAAAGTAAAGTTCAAATAACTATTTAAAACCAATTCAGCTGCCAGCAACCTGCTTTCACTAGAAACACTACAGAAAAGCATCTTATGACTATCTTAGTAAAACAAATAGCACTTGTATATTAACAGAAAATGTAGATTTTCTTAATATGAGTGAGTGTTTGCCAAAGCAGATGTTGCAGGTGGGGAGAGCTCTGGGACTTCTAGAACTACACATCTCCTTCACAGCTGCCTGAGTCTTGTGGCAAGAGTTCTGCAATTGCCAAAATACGGCTGCCTCTGCTGGAGGGAGATGTCCAGCCCAGCCTCTATAGGGGAAACAGAGAACACACCTAGATACACATTTAAAAATCATCTCAGAGAATGTCTACATTAAATTAAAACACATACAAACTTCACGTGATTCTGGCATTTTTTTAGCACCAAGCTCCCTGTTCATTTAGCCTAGTAAGGCTGGGTTTAGAACAGCTCTTTTCCAGTCACCACAGCAGGACAGATTGGAAGGGACTACCACAAAAAAGAAACATGAAGTACCACATCCACCGTACTTGCAAGTGGACTTGAAGGAAAAGCTCTGAAGAACTATTTCAAAAGTTTCCATTCACAAAATCTCTGTAGTTTAGGGTGGGAGATGGTTATTATTTGGTCTCAGGGAGCTAATTATGATACTAATTAAAAAATATAATTAAGAATTGACAAAGTTTTCAACAAAACATATTTTGCAAACATGCTTTAGAAACATTGATAATCAAACTGATTTCCCTTGTAAGCAAGATCTTTTATACTCTGGTAATTGCATGTTATTCTTTTTAAAGACTACACATGGTACACGTGCCTCAAAAGAACGAAACAGAAACAGAAAATGGAAATTTTAATGAGGGAATGATCAAAAATTGAACAGAAATAAAGACAATTGCAATGGGATAGCATTAATAACAAAGCATGTTTAAGTAAATTACTAGTGAATTTGCAATATTGTAAACTGTCACATGTTCATGCAAGGAAAAGGCACTACTTCATTATGCTGTAAGAGCAGCTGTACCCCAAAGCCCTGGATCTCATAAGCAAATTTTTAGCTAAGAGTATGAGGGAGTGGCAGATGCATCCTTTGGATTTACTTAATCTCCCTCCCCTCCTAACACATTCAAACCATGTTTCAGATTTTCACAGCTGCCATTCAATTATCTATTACTTTGCAATGAGTTACAACCTAATAATGTGTCACATGTTCTATTTCTACTGTTCACTAAAGTAAACTCCATTTCTGGAGAAAGAAAAACAGAATCAGACAGGGAACATTTTTACTTTTAGATTACTCTAAAAGAGAACCATTCTTCACCACGTATGAAATTACAGTCAACCACCTGGAGTTTCATATCCTTTCAGTGTTCACAGAAAAAGCATACTCACAGCAAATCACAAAAGCTGAGCTATTATAAACATCAGCTTTAATAAGTCATGTAGCATTGCTCACAATACTGGCTGCATTAGCCATAAAGACTCCCAATCCATTTTCCAAGTAATTTATTTCACACCATAGAAGTGTTTATTTTATTGGAAAATACAACGAACTGGTATCAGGGAAAAATCTCAAGGACTAAAATCATAGTCCATGTTTATATATTTTCCTCCTTTAACAAAACTAAACAAAAAATGGGTGATAGCCCTGCCAAAGATGGTGGGGAAAGGTGGGGGCGTTGAAACTACATGATCTTTAAGGTCCCTTCCAACCCAAACCATTCTATGATTCTATGAATATCAGGAAGGATCCAGTGATCCTATGTCTCTTGTATTTCCTTTTAAAAGTTTTCTTCTAACTGCAGAGTTTTAGATCTTTTTGGTCACCCATATTAGTTGATTTCCTAATTTATAGACTCTCAGAAGAAATGTATGTTAATACAACAATGATGAATTCAGTTCTTTGGATGTGAAAGGTCAAGCAAGGATCCCCACATTTAGAACATAAATCAATAGTTTGCAGTTGCAAACATAGTCAAAAGGGAAACTTCAAATTATGTATATATATATAAAATATTTCAAGACTGGAGACAGAAGAAAGCCTATGAAATGATAACACCTAAATAAAGATATCAGTAGTTCTCCTCTTTCCAGCATTATTTTAGATTAATTAAAACATTAAAGATATGCAGTAGAATACAAAGAGCAGAAGGAAAAGGAAATTCATAGGTAAAATTACAATAGGCCACCCCATGGAACTGCACCTGAAGAAAACAAGCCCCACATTGCTGCATGTTACATTTTCTCCAGAAGTCTCACTCTAGAACCCCTCAACTCACCTTGTCCTTCTCTAACTTCTCATTCTCACATTAATTCTCACAGTTCACAGCCACCTCAACAGTGCTAACACTATTTTCAAGATTACACCATAAAACATAAAATTAGGCATCACCCCCATCTAACTGTATCTAAAGAAAAGAGTTCCATGTACATTTTTCTTGATGACAGTCCAAAAAATCCTCTTCTTCCCTGCAAATGCTTGTCCTTGCCCTCCCAGTCCAGTTTACTGTTTTCTCCCAGCATCATGTCTCATCAGCCTCACAGGCACGGAAAACCACGTAGGACCTCCTGCAATGACAAGACTATTTATAAGCACAGTCACCTTTAGATCCCAGTGAAAAGAGGGTCTAGTCTGTCCTAAGTTCTTGTAAGTCTGAGTTCCCAGCCCACCACAGATGCCCTGACCTGTCTTTATGCCACTTCCAACACCTCCCCTACACACCTAAGTTCTCCCATTTTCTGCATCTATCTATTAAAAATGAATTTTGCCTATGTACAACAGGTTAAAACTAAAACAATGAAAGTCATGTACACAGAAGAAATTACACCACTAGAAGTCTCTGAGGAAATTATTCCTTCTAAGTGTCTTCATTGCCTGCTTGCAGTTGGCCTGAAACCATATCACTTCCATAGGATTTAAGTTGAAGCTTATGACTAACAGTTATGGCAGCCTGGAAAACAGGACAGATAATCAACATCTATTAGTTCAAAAAATTCTCAGTACAGAAGAACTCTTAACAAAGAACATGAATCAATGTATTACTCACACCACCAAACCACCACCCCCACCCCAAAAAAAAAAATCCATGGCTGAAGTGCACAAAACCCCCACAGATGTTTACTGAAGAGACTGAAACCAACATTCTAAAGGAAGAAGGGGCAGAAAAGAGAGAAAGAAATAATATAAATTGTGAGACATTTTGAAAGGTCCTTGGTAGCCCTAACTATAAACAAGACCAATCTAATCAGGTTTTTCTAGTGAAAAAATAACTGACCATCCAAAACAGATCAACCATTATGCTGTTGTATATTTGGTTTGAAGATATTATTTCAGTGATGCATACAGTGAGGCACAGGAATCTGGGGTTGAGTTTTTTAGGCAATTGTAAGTTTAGAGGGCTTTATATTTGGCTTATCTTTTTGGTCTCTTTCCCATAATGGAATTCTACAATTTCCTCTAATTAACTCCATTTTATCATTGGGATTCTTTTATCTTACAATAATAAAAATATTCAGTCCTAGTGGTCTAATTTTGTTCTTTCCGTCATATACCACAGATTACAGAGAAAAGAACCTGTGGCCTACACTGTAGAGTGGTTTGCCTCAGACACAAATTCCCTTCTCTCAGGAAAGACAAAATAAGTATGTTCCCTTTTATTGACTTTTACTTTTCTATGGATTACTTAGGAGGCTTACTTTTACCTCATGGACTGAACTTTCAATAAAAACATCAACTTCAAGATAAACTAAACTCTGTTAGCTTACACACGCAGCTCTAAGTATTCTTTTCAGATGTTCGCTTTCACTTAGAGAATAGCTGCTTCAAACAATGTCTACACTGGGCAGTGCAATGCCAAAATCAGTATCTCAAGAAACAGATTAAAAAGAATTAATTATTACATTTCATAACTTATTCTTGTTTTGCACACTGTTAGAGAATGATCTTCAACACTGCTACACACTGGTCTGTCAGGAAAAAGCCTCTGATCATCTCCTAAGCTTTTAAAGCACCTAATATCATCAGACAGTGTCTGCAACAAAAAGGGCAAAACAAAAATTTGTAATATTTCGCTTCAGCTTCATCACAAGCGGACATCAGCTTTTAAATGTTATGCCATGTATACATGCATGCATATGAAAGAATCAGACATACAAGAAGTAACTGCATATGTAAGACTGAAAGAATTTACTGACCAGCTATCCAAGAAAGTATTCTTCTCTACTAAGGAGAAGGGAAAAAAAACAAGTGAGTTGTTCTCAGTTGCTGGTGAAACGCAATATGCATCCAAGACACATGGCATGCTAGAGATCTGTTCAGTTCACATTAAACAAATGCAAGGATTTGGAAGCGAAGAAATTGGACTGGGTACCAATTATTAGATTTTAGCTGTCTTTATAACAAAAACAAGGAATATTTTGTCCTGGAGTGATGCACAGTGCAAAGAAATAAAAGACATCTGTTACAACAGAAAGACCTGGGCATAGATCTACACTAACATAAGCCCCATTTTTAAGAAATGTTCAATGAATTCCCAAAATACAGTTAGCAAAACCACATTTAAATACCTTGTTAAGGTACATCTTTTCAACAGCATTTGGCACGTGTTGGTACTACATCAAATGACGCTCTCTTTACACAGAAAATAAACAGTTGTAAGTTTCTTCTCATTTTTATTAAATAATAGAAGTGATAAACATGACATTTACCTCTCTCAAGGTCAAACAACAGGAAGCTACTCACTGTCCCCATCTAAAAATACCAGCAAAGACATACTGTGCAGTTATTTAAACTGAAAAAAACTCAGGAAAATGCATACAGTCTTTTAAATGAAAGCCCAATTTACTGCAATTAGCTAGTGCTACCTTTACTTTTTAAAATCCTTTCTTTCCTCATAGCACTTGAAACTGACAAACACACACTTTTTTATTCTGAACAACTTCAAGCACCTTGTTTAAAACTGGTGTAAAAAGAATGCTAAACTTTGTGGAGAATATTTACAAAACCATTGCCAAATGTATGCCCTGCACTTAGGTCTTCTACCAGACACACATTTTGCCTTTGTTTTTTCATCATTCACAAACAAATGCAGGGGAGTGCAACCTTGGAGGCAGTCAAGTCTTTTTGAACCAGCACAGAAAAACTGCTGTTCACAGTTCCAAGGGCTGCTCCACAGCACCAATTCTATCAAACTGTCCCAATAGAGCTTCAGCCTTTTACATTTTACTTGAGAGACAACAAACTTCTAGGAGTAAGATTCTTTGCATTGAAGAAATACATTTGTCATCAGACACTGGAATGAAACAACCTACTTTGTGAAAAGGCAATAGTTCACAACTTGTCCAATACAAGCAGTAAAGGACTCATAAGACACACTTCTCCTAGAAACTGCCACAAACTTTCAAGTACACATTTTACACAAAACAGCTATTTTAAAAAACAGCTTTTCTTAGTACTTGTGTTCAGAAAAGTCAGATTCATTAAACTTTATACATAAACAAAATGTAAGCACATGTTAAAAAAACTACCTACGGACACCAATGTGAATGATGGATATGAACCTTCCCCAAGCAAATGAAGCAGAATCTTTCAATTTAAATTAATCAAAAGCAAAAGATCAAGCAAAAGCTTTAAATAACTGCTACAGTACTGTAATAGTATTTCACAGCTAAACCAACATTATTTCTCAAAATATGCACATACAAATGCATATTTATTTTAAAAAGGGAAATGCCCAAAGAAAGGGAAATACCAAAGCATATTGCAGTCTACTTGATAACACAAAAGAAGTAAATCATCACTGCTCACTAGGAAGCAGGGCAATAAAGCTATAAATACCTTATTACAGCTTGATTGTAAATTTTTATGTTGAAATTTACTCCAGAAAGAATTACATTCTTTTGACCATTCTTCAGAAACATAACTACTTGCACACATTGCTCAATATCAAACAGAGAGGCTGAAATTAACAGTGCATCAGACAGGTGAAAATAAAAAAATACTAACATGGTTTACTACAAGCCACTTAAATAAAAATTCCACAATTAATCTTCTCATAAATATGGAATAAATATAACCATATAAGTACGAAATTTAAAATTTTGTTCAGAGTGGATATCTAAAAAAAATAGAATTTTAATATATGCAGCTTTAAATCACTGTATTCATTTTGAAATTTTGCCTGGTGGAACACATCAAAGTAATTTAAAAAAACAAAATCAAGTTTGTTGAGTAAGAATAGACTTGCAGCATAATTTGAAGCTCAAGCATGGGCCCTGATGAACAGCTGTAGGGGAAAAAGAGTTCTCAAAGGCAATGACCACCACAACTATGTCTTTCACTCTTGTAACGCACCATAGGAAAAGCAGCAGTCTCTTAAATAACTGGATTCTACATTATACAACAATTAAACACCCTTCACATAGGAAAATATCCTCTATTTCTAAATCTACATAATAATCACTTTTCCCTATTCAACATCTTTCCCATGATTATATGTGTAAATGCTAAGAAAAATGCCTCAGCCACAATTCAGTTGGTTATGAATAGATTTTAATATCTAATTAAGATGGGTCAGTATTTCAAAGAGACACTTGTAGAGATGAACTGAATGATACAATAAATGGCATTGACTCAATTGGAAGCAGTATTTTCTTTGGGTCTGGAACAAAGTAATATCCTATGCAAGAGTTAAAAACGCTTTGATCCACTCTGTCATCTCGAAGAATGTCTTTTATTAATGCAACAGAGATGCCTGCCAGGGTTTTCTTATCATCCAAATCAATGCTGCTAAAGGTGCTATATTTCAGATGAGACCTTACACCCCAGTTCTACTTTTGTTCACTGTGGGGCCCTATTTACAAGAAAACTTGGCCACCTAACCTTTTATTAGTATTTCTGTTGAAGAGCTGCTTTCTTTCCTGTCATGCCATATTGCTGAGCTCGATTTGGGGGTCTGCACCAGCAGGGGCCACATAAATTCTTTAAATAGTACTTGGTCCTGAATATCCTACTCATAAATGTAAATATATGTAAGTGTCTTACGAGACTGGTACTGTCTAATAAGTTTGTAAAACACACAGACATTATGAAACTGTAACATATTATTATAAAATATTTACATACTCAAAGACTGCAAAACAATAGGATTTCCTTACTATGACATATTTCCCTCCCACACTTGAAGGCAAAGCAAATTAACATATCATCATACTTCATACATCTAACATCAGCTCTTTAATACAGTTTATAAAACACAACAAAAGTTGTCAATCTGAGCAGTAAGTCAGAAGAAGTGCAAAACAAGTTCCTTACTAAAACTATCTGACATATGGATTGACTTCTCAAATAATTAAAGGCTTAATATGCTTGCCATTTACAAATCAAAATCAACTGACATGATAGGCTAAAATCTGGAAGTTAATCTTCTACTGGCGAACAGAAAGGAAATTCTTTCCACTTCTGAGAACATCTAAACCAAGGCTCTGAGTGGGCAAGGCCTTAGAAATACTACATTATTCCGTATGCAACCATCATTCCTTGCTAACCACAACTCCTGTTTCTAAAACCTAAGAAATGAGAATGGATGGATCTTCAGTTTGAACATTGTATTTTGCTATATTGCAAAGCACTGGTTCTTTAGGGAAGGGGTGCAACAACAGTAACTCCTAATTTTCGCTAAGAGTTAACAGTGTGGTATGTGACAGAGGAGCAGCCATAAAGCTCCTCCCCAGAAGCTTACAGATGCTTCTATTTTCAAAATTAATAGCTATTGAGGTGATTACCGTAAGTATTTTAAGCTTTTAAAGGTTACAGTAAAATTGTATTTATTTATTATTAAAAATCTTCCACACAACACACCAGTTAAAGCAGGAAATATTTGCCTGTTCTGTAATAAACTCAGGCTAGGTTAGGGTTTTAACAGCCTAGACTAGCATGTGTACAACCCCTTTACTCTGTCAATAAATGTACAATCACTATGCAAAAGCAAAATTTTCTGAATTGTTACTACTCCCAAATGGTCATATTCATTTGAGATCAAAAACTGCTCTTTATCTAACTTCAAATATTTAATCTAGCAGCTCTGCCTAACCTGCCTGGTTCCACTTTTTAAGTGTAAAGTCTGATTTCAACCCACTGAAACTAAAGGGAGTTTTGCAATTGATATCCTGAACTTCATCCCCATTTCTCTAAAAACAGTTCTCCTCATTTTCTTCCCATTTATGTCCAACTTCAATGGTCTCACAGTTTTGTTTCTTCATGCTGTTATCACCTACATTTGCCTCTGACTGTGCCTGCATTATTTTGCTTCCTTTCAAAAAAGCATCATGAAAGTGAAAGTATACAGGGGCTTGGATAATCTTGTGATGTGAGGACAGGGAAGGAGAGTAGGATATGGCCTTCAACTCATTTTGGAACTCTCAGAGCCTTAAAAAGTTTTCCTCTACAGTCAGTATCCAGCAACAAATTTAAATTTAGTAACACAAGCTGTGGGTTGGGGATTTTGTTATTTGTCAGCTGACATGAGACTCTGAGAGACAGTCTGTGAAGTATCAAAGAACTCCTGTATCAAAGACCACTGAACTAGAACCTGAGTTATGGAAGGGACATCTCTGTAATTCAGTGATTCATCCATTTTATGGTAAGTAATTTTGCACTGTTTATCAGTTCAGCAACAGCATAAAGCACTAAATCACAAGAAGTTTGTATTTCCACACTGATGCATGAATTGAAAATTTTCTGTTTAAATAACCAGCAATTTACATTTACAATTTATTTGTGATAAACAAAAATCTTGCCTAAACACACATGCATGAAATTTACATTTCAAAGAAATTTCAGGCAGTTGTTAATTAATTCAGTTAACAACAATGGTTTTAAGAAACCAATTGTATCAAAAAAAACCCAAAACAACCCAACCTTGAAAATAATTCTGAAATGAATGAAAAATCTTGATTAGCCTGACTCCATCTCCTAACAACCTCAAGCCAAAACAAAGCCCCAACATAAAGGATGAGATTCATGCTTATGTTCCAGAACAAGGAAAAAAGTATTTCTAACATGTGCATTTAGGTGGGCCAGTGTCTTTAAACAAGCTATGAGACAACCTCTGTCAGGTGCTGTACTTGTGTGTAGACTCCATGTTCAACAGAGTTACTATACAATTTGAATCACTGTGTTTGGGTGACAAGTGCAGCTGCTGGCAGCTTTAATTTTTTTGTGAAGAATAAACTCTTGGAAAACATTCAGGTTTTAACAAAGCAAACACAAGATCTTCTTGGCAAGATCAGTGTTCAAAAACTTTAGACACCTATTAAAAATACCCCTGAAAAGAGTCAGCTAGAAAACACCACTTTTTATTATTTTAATCTCTTATTTTAAAGGCAGGCAGCATAAGCATTCAGTGGGTAGAGTGCGAAACCCTTACCTACCTCCCAACAAACAGTTGTTTTCTCCCTACTTTTTTTTTTATTCCTTCCTCCTAAGATTTGAATTTGAAAAATGTAAGATAGCTCCCATCTCAGCTTTCCTAGAAGACTAGTTCAAGAGAAAGCAGGATCTAGCATGAAATGACAGCAGCAGATGCAGAACTGCTCAGCCTGTCTGATGTAATTTGCAAGCCTAAATGTCAAGCCAGTCAACACTAACAACAAAGTCATGACTTCTTAGACCTCCAAGTAAATCTGTACTCTGTCCCAGCATTTTAAAGGGTTCAAAGTAACTCTAGAATTCAAACCTCCTTCTTGAAAAGCCATTGTTACAACCAGAAAAGCACCTCCAAAGCATTTAATGAAACCATAATAAAACAGTCTTCAGAAGCACATTAAACAAACTTTTCAGCAGAATTGCATTTTAAACAACAGCGATTTGTGGTGGTTCTGAACATCTGTTGTATTATGCTAACATCCAAAATGATACACAAAGCAGTAGTTTGTACAAGCAAGATGATTTGTATACCTAAAGCAGAAGTAATTTCAGGCTCTGAGCTCCCGTAGCAAAAAAAATACCTGAATCAAAAAGATGCTGTAAAATTCCCAACTCTATAGAATAAAGCAATTTCTGATGTGTGTCATCTAAACATTTCACTCTCCTCATGTATTAATCACAGAGGTTATACACCAAAGTCTGTTTGTACATGCAACTCCCAAAATTTTATCACTACCTGAAAACTAATCTGAACGCTTCTAGAATTGGAAATAAAGGGAGCAGCTTGACTTATTTCAAACATAGAGCCACCATATGCATTGAACTTGAGGGAGATCGGAAAAAGGAAAAGCTACTTTTTCTTCTGTTTTGGTATATTCACGACTACAGGTAAGATCACACAAATCTGTCTTTCAATTTTTGGTTTACAGAGAAGATCGAGTAAGCAAATGATAAACAACAGAAGAATGTGTTTATAACTATCTCACTGCTGAAAACCAGCATTATCAAGTGGCAGTGATCAAAGTGTTTTAACAAGATTATCATTGCCAAAAATATGACAAATTTAGTGTCCCAAACTACAAAATGGTATCAAGACAAAAAATAATGTAGCTAGTATGTCAGCTAGTATGTCAGCTCCAGCTGCATTCAAAATGCTTAAACACATGAACCTAATAAAACTCAGCCCTGAAAAGACATCTTAACTGTGAGGGGTTGGGTGTTCTTTTTCAATGAGGAACTCACCCAGACTTCAAGTCTGTAATCCGTAAACAATTAGTAGCATCTAGTCCTACTTTTCCATTTCTGACCACACTGGAAATGAAGGGCGAAAGTGCTGGAGAAATTCTGTTCAAGGCCACTTCAGGTGACATTTTAAATTTTCCTCCTTCCTTTTGTCTTGAGCTGCAGAGGGACAGCAATGGGAGAAAATTAAATTTAAAAACTACTACTTATTTGATATAGATTCACATGTACGCTGCAAACACCAATAGAAAAAAGCTAAGCATGCAAAAGACCCGGAATGTAGAGTAACTGAAGTGCGCACGGGTTTATAAAGAAAAAATGAACACAGGTAGGGATTTTTCCCCCCACCTCTGCAACATTCAATGAAGCCTGTTTATTCAGTATGAACATAAAGCCAGACATTTTTCCTAGGCACCTTTAATTAAGGCCCTCTCCATCTGAGAAAAATAAAAGTGTCAGCCACTCTGACACTTCACAGCCTAACCCTTCTCGTGGGCATTCCCAGCCAGTCTGCAACTGACAAGTCACACTTTTTCTGCTTCCCCTGAAATCAATGGGACTTACACTAACTGCAATTGGCAAGAATCAAACAAATCTCTTTGTATTCTCACCTGCAATTTCTAAGAGCACTAGTGTGCCTACAGACAGTATTACTTTAATACTACTTCATTAGGAAACAATTTATAGGACTTCATGATGCCTTTTAAAAGCTAACACTGCTTCTTTCAGTGGTATCACCATACTCTTTGAAAGGAATCTTCTTCTTCCTTCATGTAACAGATCAGGAAGCTGATGTACACACATTCTAAGCACAGCCTGTTCAGAAGTGCTTGCAATTGTGTGACCTTACACTAAATCAGTTAGGCCATTAATTTAGCACACGTTAGGAACCCGTTGCTTTCTAGCTGAAATGCAGAAAGTGAGCATACACACATTTTAATTTACTGCACCGCAAAAAGACTAGAGTACGTGGACAACAACAGACTGTGGAAGAAGTGGGAGAAAAGAAGGATAACCAACCTATTAAAATGTTAACATATTTGATCACATTCTAAGGCACAGAGCTTCATATGAAAATTAAGTGAATTTGGCAATTTTAGAAAACAAGGCTGTAAATGACTAAAGGTAACATAAACTTGCCACTGATAAGTGGGACAGAAGAGCTTATACATAAACCCTGAGGATTAAAAAATAATTTTAAAAATACCCATTTAATTGAAAAACACCAATATGCACTGCATTCACTTTCTTTAAAATGCTGCATATGGACTGCTGTATTAGTAAGTGTTCTATAACAGGAGTGTGAACAACTCATGGCAATAATTGCAATTTTCTGTTGTTTCTCACACTCAGTTTACAAGCATTAATTAGTAACTAATGGGTATTCTACAGAATCTACTAAATCTCTGTAACTGGGAGCAACATTAAATTTCACATTCTGTTCTCGTGAAAGCCATTCACGCTGAAGTAGCAGGAAGCAACGCTCAAGAGTGTTTGTCCTAGCTATTTGGAATGTATCTTAATAAAGCAAAGGCCAGGCACTTTAAGGCAAACACAAACATTAATAAAGTAAGACTTCCTAAAAATAGTAATTATCTTTAATACACTGGCTCCTACATTTTATGGCAGTGAAGAAGTTGAAGACTGTGTCCATGCCTTGACATATAATGTGTTCTCATAGATGATTTGTTTAATTGACAATGGAACAACTTAAGTTTGTTTAGCAAACACCTAGAGCAATTTAAGATACTACCTCTGGTATGCTACTTTTCTACTAAATATTTCTGCCTACTCACCTTTATTCTGCCTCAGAGGGACTGAGAGGACACAAGCCCATACTTGACATATTCCAGTGCAAAGTCCAGTGGCTAAGGCTAAACTGCTAATAAAAATTAGTTGAAGCTAAAATGCTTTGCACAAGAACGGCTACAACAGGGTACACACTTCAGTCTGCCAGCCCTGCTGTAGGGAAGAGTAATTTCAAGCAGGGGGCAGCTGGACTGATGAAGGTAAGAACTTCTTAAACCACGAGAACATGCTGAAAAACAAGCTATCCTTCTAGCAATCCTCAAATTATATATTAAGATCTCAGAACTGGTTCTGATAATGGCACATTTTAAGGGGACTGTAAGTGTTACGAGGGTGAAATTGCAGGACGTGATATGTGTGGTGACCATAGCTGAACAGATGCATCTTCCAAAATGAACTTTAAAATGAGATTCCTTATCTTTTTGTTAATAAAATTTGCAGATACTGTCAAAATAAGATTTAAATGACTGTTAGGCATTTTTCTGAATTTTATTGCATCATTTTTTAAAATCACAATACCTTCTATTTAACAAGCCAGATACACAATACTTAAAGGGTTGCTATCAATTAAACTCACTAATTTATTTTGTAAACAAAGGACTTTACAAACTAGAATACAATTTGTACCAGTTTCCTAAGTTTCAGTTGTCACATACATTCTTTTTCCTCAGCTTAAGTTTCCCACAGTACTGGAAATTGAACACAAACAAACTCAGGGGAATTAAGAAAAACAAAATTCACTGGACTGCTTCCCTCCCAAAACAAAACCTTTAAAAAAGAATCAAACAAACTCAAAGATGAATCCTCTTAGATTCAGCTGGCTATCACTGTGACTTCGGGTTAATGTTACACAGGCTTCACAGCAGCCATGAAGTCCCGGGCACTGCTTTGGGCACCCGAGAGAGTCCGGATGCAAGACACTGTCCTTCCACCACCGGCCATACCATTATGGGCATTAAATGAAGTTTTAAAAAGGAAAAGGTGAATTTTGTGATGGAGACCTGGAAGCGTGACAGGACCTTTCCTGTCTAACACTCCTGGAGTGGCCGTCGGCAAGCTCGTAGTGTGGTTTTCACTCTGGGGGTGGCAGGAACATGTGTCTGGGTGTGAGCGAGGAAAGGAGGGGACCCACGACCGCCGCCTCCTGCAGCCGTGCCCGAACACATCCACGGAATGCGATCAGCAATGCGGACCTGCGGAGCCCCGGGTAAACGCCGAAATTACCTAAGCCCTGGCACGGAAGAACGCTCAGAATCCCGGAATGGGTGAGATTGTAAGGGACCACAGTGGGTCATCTGGACCAACCTCCCTGCTCAGGCAGGGTCACCCTAGAGCACATGGCACAGGATTGTGTCCAGGCAGTTCTTGAATCTCTCCAGTGAGGGAGACGCCACACCCGCTCTGGGCAATTTGTTCCAGTGCTCGGTCACCCACAAAGTAAAGCAGCTCTTCCCCACGTTCAGGAGGAACTTCCCGTCCATCAGTCTCTCGTTCAGGGCTGACCCTGGCCTAGCCCCGCTCCCTCCCCAGCCGGTGCCGCCACCCGCGGCGCTGCGCCCGCCCCGCCC
>VXAC01001974.1:2069444-2102747 GCA_013399225.1 Rhipidura dahli
GCGCCCGCCGTGCGCGCCTCCGCTCCCCCCGCGCCGCCGCCGCCGCCTCTCCCACCCGGGTCGGAGGGGGCTTCACCGGCCCGATTGGCGTCCGCCGCAAGTGCCTGTGCGGGCTGTGTCGCCGCGCAGGGCGTGGGGCGGCGGCTCGGTCGGTCACCGCCGCAGCGGCGCGGGGGACAGGGAAGGATTGGGGGGGGCGGTCGTGGGAACAGGCGTTCGGCAGGGGCAGCCCTGCCGCGAGAAGGTCCCCGCGGGCAGCCCGTCGCCCATGGCAACCCGAGAAGCCGCGGCGAGGCCTGGGGCGGGTCAGGGTCAGGGTCCAAGGGCCGCCCCGGCGCCATGGCCGCGGAGGTTGTGGTGGTGGGATCCTGTATGACCGACCTGGTCAGGTTAGTACTGGCTGGGGGTTTCCTGCCCGCACAGGGCGGAGCGATCCCGAGGTCATGGGAGCGTCACGGTGCCCCGGGCACAGCGCAGGCACGCCGGGCCTCCCGGGACAGGCCGGGTCGCGATGCGCCCTGGGCCGAGCCAGGCGGGTGTCTCGTCTCTCCCCAGGCCGGGATGCAAGAAGCGGGGTGGGCACCAGGCGCGGCGGGCGGAGCGCTCGGCCCCGGGCAGAGGGAACCGCGGCTGCGGCAGAGGGAAGGGCTGAGCGCAGGCACAGGTTGCCCAGAGAGCGTGTGGAGTCCCCATCGCTGGGGACATTCAGGAACTGTCTGGATGCAATCCTGTGTCGTGTGCTCTGGGATGACCCTGCTTGAGCAGGGAGGTTGGTAACCCACAGGTGACCCACTGCGGTCGCTTCCAACCTGACCCGTTCTGGGATTCTGAGAGTCTGTGAAGCGGGGCGGCTGCGCCCGGGTGATGTCAGCTGCAAATAGTGCTTTGAAAGAAGAGTGTGGGAACGGGGAGAGGTTTGAACGTGTTGGAGCTTTGATCAGCTGTCTGTGACTCTGGAGAGAGGACAGACTTGGGTTTGTGTTTTCAGCTGTGCCGAGTGGGTCGGTGTTGGCCTTGGCCAGGGAAGCAGCGTTTCGTAGGCACCCACACGGGAAACCTGCAACTCTTGATACTGGTTATCAGCAGAGGAGTCTGAAACGATTCTATGAAAGTAAATAAAACTGGTCAACTGTAACACGTTTTCAGTTCAAAGCACACTTGTCCGCACTGGAAAAGCGAGAAAGTAAGGTTAATATCGCAAAGAAACCGCGGTTAGCTCCATGAAACAGTAGGTTGTAAACTGATTACTTGCAGACAACATTTTGTGTGACACTTTGAAATGAGATTGAGGGAAAGGCAGAGAGAGGGAGGGCCTCCCAAGATATTCATATCCAAACATATCAAGAAGTGCATATAGGAAGCCCTCAAAAATTAAGCAGCTCTGCACCCCAAAGCTGTTTTTAAAATTATTTAGTAAGTCTTTTTAAAGGAATATCTTAATTTATCTTTATTCATTTTCTGACCATTTTGCTTTACAAATTAAATACTTGTGTCTCATTGTCTTTTTTTCCTTCTTTTTCTTTTTTGTACATAGGTAAGGTTTGGAAACTTCTTTTAAAAATTGAAGTACAGAAGTTCATGAAAACTCTTGGTTCCAGTAGCCCGGGCTTTATAGTCAATACTAAATAACAGGAGAATTCAAGCAAAATTGCAAGAATTCATGATGCAAATACTAACCTGAACTGGCTGGCCTTGTCAGTCCCAGTAAACTTGCAAATCAGTATTTGATTTGCACTGTTTTAAACACATCTGTCTCCATACTCTTTATGCAGACTTGGTTAAAATAGGATTTAAAGTGTATGTATCTGGACTACATCAGCTTGTCTTGCTAGGAATTCTGCAATTAAAAAAGTAATCCTTTATCAACAGACACTTGTACCAAAGCCTATGGGTCAAGAAAGTGCAGAACACACGGTTAGAGGAAAATGCTGAGGAGTGAGTACTGCTTAGGCACAGACTCGTGTTGCAGAAATGATGAAGCCCCTTAAATAATCGTAGAACCTGTGTCAGAAAGATTTAATGCTTTATGTAATTTGCAGAACATGCTGGCCGCTTTCCAAGAAGAGTAGTTGTCTTGTAAGTCAGCGTAAGAACCGTGGAACTGATCTTGACGTTATGTGTGAATGAGCTCTCAGATGCATATGACGTTGGACTGAAATGTAAAACATGGTGCTCTAACCTCAAGACATTCCTCTTCCTGTCTGTCTAAAATGTGGGGGGAAAAGTAATCAAAAAATTGTCTGCCAGTTTAAGCACTGCTGACAACTGCAGCTTTGGGCTTTTCTTGACACTTAAACAAACAAACGAACAAGAAAACTCCTTAGTCCTTTTTTTTCCTCCTTTCTTTCCTTTTTTTTTTTTTGGCTGCAAGTTTGATATGCTAGAAATGCAGTCACTTATTTGAAGGCATATTAACTGGTTGTACTGTAACCAGAGATTACACCATGGGCTGCAGTGATACATGCTGTTACACTGAGATTAAGTGGCTGAAGAAAAGTCATTTCACTTTTCAATCAGCTGAGAGGGTTTTTTAAAGTGTACAAATGTTGTCTATCACAAGTATGTAGCTGACTCACCATTATTAGCTTCTACTTTAAGTAGCAGTGAAGGGCTTTTTATGAGTGATAATCTGCTTCAGCTGAAAAAGAAGGGACAGCTTCATTCTTTCTGTTCCTAGCACAGAACTTCGGGCATTTAATAAAATAAGAAAACCAGTGTGTTTAAATTTAGCTGGCAAGAGTTTAATCTGACTAAAATTTCCACATAGTACCTATGTAGACATTGTTAAAATGTATACTGGGTTATGAAAATCTGGGTAAAATTACCGTAAAGTACTAAGCAGTAGTGCCTAGGTGGAACAGGAAACGATAAACAAACTTTATGAAATATAAGAACTGTCAGGTTAGGGTTAGGTTTAGGTTCCAGGAGCATAATTCTTGACTTTGTATCTGGGATTTAGAGGGGTCTGCATATTCTGGATTTAAAACTGTGGTTCATTTCAGCTAGAATGAAGGAGCATCGGGTTTTTGTGAGTTTGTCATTTGTGCTGATGTTTCAGTTTATAAAAGACATGGACATCAGTGATCATGGTAAATGCCTGTCATCCATTTGGATGACCCTGAATTAATTTGTGAGAGTTACACAGAGGAAGCTGGACACATTTTTGTGTACATTGTATTTAATGGGCATATTCACCACTCAACACTAAAGCCTATCTTTCTTAGAAGATAATAATATTGATTCAGACTCTGCCAGATCTAGGCAATGCTGTGTTGTAACTTAAACTGGTAAAATACCCTGTTGGCCCTTTGGGACACAACCTTGCCTCTCTATCTGGGGAGCCAGAAGCTCAGGGTCAGACTTGAAATGGTAGTAGCAAACTTTAAATGTTAAGCATTCCCAGATCTGTAGAGGCAAGGTACTGAAAAGCTTTAAGCCATCGTTGGACATATGGTAGCCAGATTCACCATAAAAAAAGATTAGCATATAATGTTTTTACTCAATACAGTAAACTAATGATTTAAAGAAGTGTGACCTCTGTGTGAAATGGAAATGTACAGTGTGAAATGTGCTGAATCTTACATAATGACCAAGACAGAAAAGGACAGGGGCCTTTGGTTGAAGACAGATACTCAGATGTAATTCTGAGAAATAATCAAATTCAGAAGAAAGGGTAGCATGTCTTAAAATTCTTCTAAAAGGAAGGGGCCCAGTGGTTTGCTTTTGAAACACTGTTCTCATTGGAAATTCTTTTCTCATTGTCCTGTAGCGCTGCAGTGGCAGAATGTGGGTTTTCTAAAGTGAACTTCATATGATCAAAACAACCTCACGTACATACATGCAGTAAACCACACTCTGCTGGCTTAATAGGACCAGGAGCAAGACATATTTGTGGTCACAATCACAATCAACACTTCATTGGCAATAGCAGGCAATAGTAGTACAAAACAAAAACAGCATTATTCTGTATGATCTAGATATCAAACCAGACGGGTACCATCCCCAGCATTATTTAAATACTTTCTCTTCTGACTCATATTTGCAGACTGGTCGTGGCATTGGCATTTTAATTCGTATTAAACCAGGACAAGACTAAACATATAAACCAATGAGAGTCAGACACACTAAAACAATTAGAATAAACAGGAGAAACTTTGGCATGGCAATTGAAAACAGCAGAAGCATAGAACAAAATGTAAGATGGAAAAGCAGTCTTTGGATAGTCACAACAACAACAGTCTTTCAGTTTAACTCAAGAGAATGATGCCATGGTCCAAATAGTGGAAAATGACATTTGTTAGAATGTTCAGAATTTCAAGTCTTAGTTTTCTGTAGACATCCTTCCTCTCATCACTCCCTTTCTCCACTCCCTTTAAGAAATAGAACTAAAAGTTCTGTTTCCAGCCCCCTTGTTGTAACAACCACCGTTAATAATTACTGCAAGTACTAAACTGATGGACTGTAAATGTTCAGCAAGACAGAAAGACAAGGCAGAGAAGCATTGAGCTCCATACAGAGTAGTGTGTTGGTGAACTGCAGTGAACAGTGGTGACAAACACACATCAGTATAAACATCCCAAACACATCAAATCCTCTTTGTTAACTGAGCACAACCTCTGCTCGGGCCAAATGGCAAAAATATCATTTATGAGATTCTGTGTCCTCCTTTTAAGTCTCTAGTGGTGACTATTGCCTGCTGAAGTGCTGAAGTAAGTGGCTCATTGGCACATTGGAAATGTCCATGATCCAAAACTATGTCTGTACTTTCTTTTTTAAAAGTGCAGTATTTGGAACAATAATTGCAGACTTTTTTTGGTGGGAATGTGAAAAAGGAATTTTCTTACGTTTATTTTGAGTGATCAGAGGAAGTCTCATGTATGACTTCATTTTCTTCTTTGCTTTGTTTCCGGACCTCACACATGTTCTCATTTCCACCATTTCTCGTGCATGTCACCAACTTTTAATGTTTTTGTCTTGTTTTGGTATTTTTTTCTCTTCAGCTTCTCCTAGCAGCAAAGTGTTCTAGAATCCTTCAAATCCATTTCATTTGTGTTTTTGTTTTTATCTGTAATGCTTCCCCTGCAGCAGCCACTCCTCATTCTAGTCAATCTGCCATTGCCAGCAGCATGGGAAAGCACAACTGTGAAGGAATACAAGCTTAGTCCAGCAGAGGAAATTAATCTTTGGATCCAGTGAAAGACATCAAGGCATGAGAGAATGTGTCATCTGTGAATTGTTTCATTTATGTAATAGTGAAAAATCTGGGCTTGATTTCAGACCCAGTGTTGTCTGCCCCTTGTCTTCTTCTCTGACCTAGTAAAGTTTGGGTGCATATTAAATACAGAATATACAGGCTCAGCATTTGGTTGTTCTGCTCTGATTTTAGAGAACCTAAATGTTTAGAGAAACTCCTGTTTGCCTTCTCATGTATGGCAGGAAGAAAGCTGCATATTGGGGGCCCAAAAAGAAAAATGAGATAAAAATCAAGTTGATGAAATCTTCAGTGATGGCATTCAGTAAGAAAATTGTCTTCTATGCATATACAGCTTTTGAATATCTCTACTGGCCCAGACACTGCTGATACAGGGCCTGATCCAAGCTCATTCATGTCAAAAGAAGCTTTTCACTGCTGCAAACTGAAATTAAATTGTCGTCCTCCAGCAAAATCTGAGCAATAGTTTATTTCAGGGTGAGACACAGTTTAACATTCTAGCATGTTAAAGGTATTTGGTGTTATACCCCAGACTTGAAAAGCTTCCAACAAAGTTCCTCTAACAAAAAATGACAAAATATTGAAGAGGGAAAAAGGAGGGAAAATGTCTGCTTGGGTGCTTCTTAAATTAACACAGAATAACTAGGGCAAGGCCACCAGGGACTTTTTTTAACCCATTACAAGGGCTGCATTTGCAACTAAGGTTATGAACCCCAAGCAAGAGACAGTGCGCCATTGATCCCAGCTGGCACCTTCTGAAAGAAACTGTTGTTTGTGCCACAGAGGATGCTGTGGTCCCTCTCTGAGAAGGACTGGTGGTGCTAGAACACCTGCTCAACCCTTGTCTTTGGCTCTTATCCATGAAAACGGGTTTTTTCCTCTGCTTCCTAAATGGAAATGTGGAAGTTTTGAAAGTCTTGGGAAATATGAATGTGAAACTGGTCACACAATGTCTTTTAAGTTAAGCACAACAAAAGTGTTGCTCTCTGGATTCTATTTAATTGAAATGTCCCTGCCCTTTCATCTGGTGTCTTCATTTTGTGTTCTATGCTACTGTGTACTCTAATTAGGTGCTGTCTTTGCTTCCAGAGGCAATTCCATTTCAGCAACAACTAATATGCCTCTTGTTTTTTAGACTCGTTTACCTAGTTAAGTTTTAACAGTATGTATTTAGTAGTGCTTCTGAGCTAAAGAATACCCCTTGTGGTACTACAGTCACGCTGGTACTACATGAATCCCAGTCACCAAGAGCAGCACTATTTTCCCTGCTGGGCATTTGGAAAACATTTTGCATTTTGAGGACAGGAAGAAGGGCAATTTGCTTTGTAAAAAGATAGGAATAAGTAAAGAGAATTGGAGTATTTTATTAAAAGGGGCAAAAATAATAGAAGTGATGAAAGGTTTTACTGCAGAAGGTGTGAAGAGTCTATCTATAGAGTTGAAGTTGAGATAAAAAGCAGGGGGATACAGTCCCTAATAGTGACAGGTCCCCAATTGTCCAAAGGCACCTTGTTTTTCTGCATCTCCTTCTGTCAGCTCTGCCTGTCTTCTTGCTTTCTGCAATTTTCTCTCATGGCTGCATGGCAAAATTCAGGGGAAAACTCTGTTTTAGTCCTGCTGTCTTCTCCCAGCACGGTATTTTGGAAGATACGGCACTGAGTGAGTCCTCTGTTACCTCCCCTTCCCATGAATGAGTTCCCAGCTGTCTGCTTCTGTTCCTACCAGCTGCAGTGTCTGGTCTGTTTAAGTTTGTAAATTGCTTTGAGATCCTTCAAGATAAAAGGTTCTTCTTAAGTGAGATCATTATCGCCTTGTACATTTCTCCACTCCCTTTTCTCAGTTCAAGCTGCTTTTCTCATCCCTTGCACTCGTCCGGCACAGTACTCAACGTTCCCCACTCATGGCAATACAAAGCTTACACACAAATTTCAACTTCCAATCCTTGAGTTATTTGATGCCTCTTAGAGTACTTCAGAGCTGAAGGTTAAATATATGTATTTCCTGAGCTGATGCCAAAATGCTTAGCACTTGCCACACTGAGATCGTACTTCTGCATTTGCGTCTGACTTCATGTTATTTTGTGTGCTTCAAGAGACTGTGGAGTTCTCTTCCTCCCACTTCTGAAGTACTTACTCATTCTAGGAAGCATTCCAGCTACAACGTTGCTCTGAGATCCTACACTGTATTCTCATACCCATACTTTGTTCGTGTTCTTGTGGTTAAACTTTACGCCTGTCAGGGCAGGGATTTGACTCCTCTGTGGTGTGGTGAACTTACAAAGGGGAACCCTGACAGGAGTTCAGAGGGCTCTCTGTTCAAAGGTTCTCCTGCCCAAACACAGTGTTTGGGCAGGAGAACCCTATTTCTGTTCAGCTGCAAGTCCAGTTTTTGTCTCCATCTTCTATAGGTTAACTGGCTAGTAAGAGAGTTTTTCACTGTGTAGTATCTGTATGTGTTTATTCCCAATGTCGTTGACATTCCAGTGAATTTTCCCTCTTTCCTATGAAAGTGAGGTCATCTTAAACCTGTGTTTATGATATTGCAGTCATTTCCATGGCAGTAGACTATGATATCATCAGTGGAGGATTATGCCTTTCCTATGTGTGTTAGCAATTAAAAATTATGGTTTGTGAGATAAAACTAGTATTTACTAAACTTTTAGCTTTAGTCCATGTTAGGCTGGGAAACTATTGCTTAATCCTCTAGAGAGTTCACTTGGGTAATGGAGTAAATGAATCTAGAAACATTTTGATCCTAGCAGGTGATATGTTTTTGGGGTGTATTTTCCTAATGAGAGAAGAAAATCACCTACTCCGTCTTGTGTTCTCTTGCCTGGCCAAGAATACTTGACTGAAACCCAGTGGTACTCTTTATGGTTTTGTTCTTCAGAGCTACCTAAATGTTTGACTTAAAGATTCACAATTTTCTACTCTTGTTAGAATGTAATTTTTCACCTTTGGAAGTCAGTAAGCTATTAGACACTACCCACAAAAGTAAAACAGTGTGATCATCATCACTCTTTTAATCTTTTTAGTGGTTGACCTATTTGCCAGCTATAAGTAACTAAATCTCTTTGTTGAACCTTCCTGAGTGTGTACATGCTTTCTTATGGGCTGGTGACAGCAGAGGGCAGTTTCAACACCATAAGCCAAAGAAAATGCATCCAATTAAAATGTAGAGTCCACTGTTAGAACAGTTTCTAATGCTGCAAGATGAGAGTGGTGGACTCAAAACATAGTTTATTTCTTCCTTGCAAATACTTAAGAATCTTTAAGCCAAGGAGGTAGACTTTCCTCAAAAAGAGTGTGAAAAGAAAGGGAAAAGACATTAGATGAATGTTTGTAGAGAAAGCACATCCTCAGTCTGGATATTGCAGCATGAGACAAAATTAATAGTAATTTTTTGGTAATGTAGTTTAGTTTCAGAAACACACTGCATTTCTGAACATTTCAGCCTATTTTCCCACCTAACACAACTGAACCGTCATAAAATACATCTTTCAATGAAATGGGTAAGACCATTGGGAAAAAAATGTCAAAATGGTGTACCCTAGGTACATACATACTTACATGTGTCCAGTTGCACAGAAAGTCTAGGATGTGAAAAGGTTCTTCCTGAAATTCTTACCATATGAGTGACTACAGCAGAAAGAAATTGCCTTTCCCATTGTTGTTCATTGAAATGGAGCCAGCCTTGAATAAAAGGACAGACAAAATTACTGTATGTATTTTTTGGAGACTGAAATTACTAATGCCATAACAGACCTGGCTCTTATTTACTAATGATACAGCCTGGTGATGTTACAGCAACGGGCTGAGCATGCATCTTCCTTATCATTCTGCATTCCTTCTGGGGCTTCCTCTGTCTCTGGAAAACCCAGAGTTGATATCTCTGTTGGAAGAAAATGAAAAGTAAGGAAGTAAAATCATTGTGATGAAGGAAGAGACTGTTGGGATGATAGCTTATTTACTAATTGTCCAAGATCACTGTGAGAAGGGGATTGTGTTAATTTCTGCTACAGAAAGATGCCATTTTATCTCAGTAATGCTCTGTAACATATGGCCATTGCTTCACATTATAACATCCCACTTTACAGAATGCACAACGATTGCCTTTTGCTCTCTGTAGGGTTCTTAGCAGCTGAGCAGTTCCAAGTAAATAGCATGCAAAGCAGTGGTACACTGGGCACTAGCAGTGTCAGTACTGCAGGGCATTCCCTGGGCTTCTGCTATATCCTGTGATACACGCTGAATATTACATTGTGTTGTGAAAGTATCTATAATTTCTAGCTCAAATAAATACTTTTACCATATAAATTGCACAGTTTTTTAATGGTTTGGTTATTGTCCTACTATTACTGGAAATAGTTTTTGACTATTTACAATAAAACATGTGTTGCCTTTTCAGTCCGGAGGTGTCTGACATGCAGAATTCACTACAGTCAAATGGGAAGTTATCTAAAGGAACTCCTTAGAAAATATTTGTCACAATAAACAGGTGTTAGACTCTAAATTTTAACACCCAACACAGAGAATATTGTATTTTCTCCCCGTTTGTGAGACACAGAATGGTATGATTAATATTCCACTCGTGTCTTGCTAGTGAATTACTCTCTGGTTGTACTGTTAATGGAAAGAACCATTTTCCTAGATGCATTTCTAGACATAAATATCTTTGGGTGAATTTTAGTATTCCTGACAGTAAAGAGCTGCTGGCACAAATCAAAAGCTGCAATAAAAATCCTACAGAGTCGATGGTAACAAATTTGTGTCAAAACACCCTGGGCAGGCATATATATTATGTTGCCTCTAGGAGCTGTCTAAGCTGTTCTTTCCATAGGAGCTTACCAGTAAGGTTTTGTTTGCTTGTTTTATATGGCTCTACTTGTTAGCTCCTATATCAAGCTACAATAAGTTATTTGATGCTGACATCCAGGTTCCCTTGAGGATCCTTGTACCATATACTTTGAGCCTGAAGAAAATACAAAATTACTTTTCACTAGGATGTTGCTAAAGTAGGTGCAGCTTTGTAGAACACGTTGATCTTTGTGACAACTAATTATAAAATAAGAAGGTGGTAATGTTCCCAAATATATCAATGTGCTCTTTTCTGTACTTTCTTCTTTCCGTTTCCGAGTTTAGTCCTTTTTCCTCCTATTTTTTTCCTGTGTGACACCAATATCATGTTGTTGTTGAACCATGACATTTCCTCTAATTTGCTTTCGCCTCTTCTTCTTGTCCTTCTGCATCACATTCTTACAGTGCACTTCTCTTCTGTATTGCTCTTTCCCTGTTTCATAACTTTCAAAAATAACTTTTGTGTCCAAAGCATCATAACTCCCTTTCATTAATTTATTCCACCCATCACTTGCTATACTTGCTGTGTTCTTTCAGATCGCTGTTTACACAAAATGCATAAACCTATATAGTATAAACAGCAGAAAGAGAAAAACATTGGTCAGAGCTGAAAATAAAGGATAAGCAGATTAAGTTCAGTACTCATATGGAAAGACTGGCATTTTCCATGTTCTCAGCAGCAATGAGATTGAACATTCACTCTTTCTTCTAATTGTCTGATCCTGTTAGTGTTATTCCTTGTGAATATCCTGTCAGTATTGTTCAATCATTTTAAAATTATTTTCATTTTTCTTTTTCCCAGAAAGAACCAAGTAAAAATTGACCTGTTGGAAAAAAAGTAGTTGGTGGTTTTGCTGGAACTCTTATTACTCCATATAGAGGCAGCAAAAATGTTCAGATTTTTCTCCTGTTTTTATTCCCTGTTGCTCATTAAATTCTGTGCTTAAATGGAGACACAGTTGTCCACTGGTAAGCAGTAGAAGCCTGGGTTATACAGAATTGCACTTTTCTTTCTGATATTTAGGGATCTGTCTTTCTCAAGAGAGCTTAAATTGTGAAAATGGTAAAGGTACTTACCTAGAGAGGATTCCTACCTGTCACAGCAGAGTTAACCTTGGCCAGGGAAGCCCATGCACACTCCCCCTACACTCTGCACATTGTCATCTTTGCCCCACAAGCCTTAATGTTACTGTAATTTCCAGATTTTAGGTGATGTCTTTATAATGAGGTGGAACTTCAGAGAACACTTCTTTTATCAGTGAATCAATGGTAAGATAGATTCAAAGTAAAAACTTGACCAAAACTTTATCCTGAAGTGGCTGGGAAGTTAGACTTGATGATGGTTGTAGGTCCCTTCCAATTGAATTATTCTCTTCTATTCTACTCTTTTCCCATATAATAAATATACATATATTTAAATATGTTTATTGCTTTCATTGTCTACGATACATTGAATAAGTGTATGTAAACAAGGTCTTATTTTGGTTATACTTTTCATTCATGACCTATATGGATTCTGCAGGAAGCATTGCACTTACAACTTGATAAAAAATATCATACTTAACAAAATTACTGTCCTGGCTATGCGCTTTTAGAACAACATCTTATTGAAGAAAATTATTGGTACTTGGACTGCACTGTACTTCATCTTGATTAGTATGTAGTGAAAACACATCTATGATGCTTCTCCTAATATTACAGTTTATAAAGTGAAATATGCTTGTGTGCAAAATGCCAATACGTAATGGCGTGCAGTTCTTTTTATTTTTTACCTGAAAAAGACTGACAGCAAGTTCTGTTTTCTGTATGATAGTAAAGTAGAAGTACAGATTACTTTGTTGGTTTACTGGTATGTAGAAAATCACGATGACAAGAACAAGGACCCTGTGGCCTATCCAACCAACCATACTATTTCCACTTTGTTCCCTGTTGTCTGATAAATCCTTTTTTTTAAAGAGGTATAGAAAAGATTAATGTTCACATGTCTCATTTATCTTAATCTGTCCTTGGGCATGTAAAGATCACTCTTTGCTTGGGTTGCAAAGGTTGTTTTGTTTTGTATTGGTTTTTTCTGCTTTAGCACTGGCATTTCATCATGATATAATGTTCTGTTCAGCACAGGAACTGTAGGCTGCCTGCTTCAGTTCTGGGTGAGCACAGCCTGTTTCAGAGACACTCTATTCTAACACTACCGTCAGATTGCATTGAAAATAATTATGTAACTGCCATTCCAAAAATAATGTAATCGAGAGACATCAATGAAGAACAACGTGGGAGGCAAATAAAGCTAGAGAGTAGCAATTCTGAAAATTTCCACAATCTTTCTTAAATACAAAACAGATGTTTGGTAAGAATGATGGAATGTTTGCTGAGAGTTAAATATCTGAAGATAGATTTATTTGAGTTTTAAAATCTCTTCAGAGCTTCAGCTTCAGAATTAAACATACCACAGATTATGAATTCATCAATGTTGTGCCACCTTCTCCCCAAATTTAACTGTTAGTGATGTGAGGAAATGTTACAGGTTTGTTGTTCCATGAGAAAGGTTTTTATTTCTGGTAATCAGTCAAATAAATAATTTCTTTGTGTTGAAGTTTTCATATTTGTAACATGATTTAGGAATTTTGATGTCTTGGTAATGCCATATTTCACTGAAATGCAGTACAGTGCACTACTATAAATGCTTCCAAGCATTCATCTAGATGCCTTTCTATTTCTTTAATCTTTTAATATCTAGGAGAGTAAAATCTGATTCTGCACAAAGGGTCAACAAAATTGTTCATTGAAGTTCTTGAAGAGCTGTGGACAGCTGTTCTCATTCTATGTGTTACAAGTTTTGGTCTTTTTCACTTGAAGCTGTGATTGTACATAAAAGAAGATATAACTCTTGTGGCCCTCCTGTGTGTAGTCACAGCCATTCATTTAATTTTCTCTCTTGCTGGAGATTTTCTACAGTTGTTCCACTTCAGCTGTTTACCCACTCAGTAATGAGATCTACAAACCAGTTTGTCTATTTATATATATCTATATATCTATTAATGTGCTTATATAAACAGTTTGTATATTTATATGTTATTTATATATATTTCTGTTTCATAAAATACATGTTTTCCCTGATGGCAAAACTCATTGAAAAGATTCCTGCTGCTTTGCATCAATTTGTCATTCACATGTTTGTGTTACGGTGACACATTTTTTTGATGTAAAATCAAACGGATTTTAAAAACACCCTGTGAATGGATGGATGATGGTGTAAAGCTTTTGCATCTCACTGTGCTGCAGAGGGAGTCCTCTGTGTCAATTACTGTGCCTCATACCACTTTGGGTCCTGCTTCTACAGTGTTCATTGCTGTGGGCCACAGAGGGAACCCAGACTATCAAACAGCCAAGCAATAGGCAAGTATTTGAATTGTCTGAAAATTTGGGGTTTTTTTAAAAGAAAACCCTGTCATGCTCAGGGACATAAAATAAAAAAAAAAAAATAGGGATTTTCTGATCTTTAGGTTTTTTCAGTCGTTAAAGGTCTGAAGGAAATCTACAAACATAGAACCAGATTGTCCCATGCTTTAACCAAGCTGTAGTTAACTAAATTCCTGAGGTAGTCTCTTTAGAAATCATGGAAGTTTTCTACTTTCCAATAAGATATTTTAGTGGATGATTAAAAGGAGTAAAAGCATAAATGAGTCAAGAACATCAGATTTTGAGAAGATTGTGGTCTTTTTGTCTCCACGTTATGGATACTTTCCCACAGCACGTGTTCAAATCTTCAAAATGAAGCTAGACAAAACAGATCAAGGCTAAACCAAAATGTTAGGCCAGATCCAAAATGGGTCTGAGACTTTTTCACCACAATGTTGTATTAATATTAGAGGCAAGAACTATTCTCTCCTTTGTATTTGTTCAGTTGTGAGAATCATGAAAGGCCAGTAAATTGTATGTACTAGACAGTGGCTAGTTACACCTACTATAATCTCACTGGGATTTTCCCCATTCTAGGGAATTCCCAAGAGTGGAGAAAGCTAGTTTTGTTCAGTGATTCAAAGAGAACAGAATCAAAGCTAAATTCTAGAGCTTTACCTTATATTACTTTTTATTAAGTCAGTTTTAAATTCAGTATTTCCACTGCTATTTTCCTACTCCTGATCATCTTCGCCTTTCTTCAGGAATTAAAAAAATCTGAATGTTTCTTTTGATACTACTTAAATGGCAGTCATTTTAGGCATTTTTGGTAATATTTAATCTAATGTAGAAATTCTCTTCCCCTCTGAGTTGCCTGATGAGAATATTGTTGGGGATTTTTTAGAGAAAAATACTCAAGTGCTTTTCTATTTTTCTTATGCATGTAATTTCTCTGAAACATACTGATATTCTCTGCTTTTCAGTGTATCTAATGAGCTAAATATACTGTACTATTTAAGCAAACCTTAGCTAGAGAGCATTAAGTGTTTTCAACACAAAGTAGTATCGAGTGCAAATTCCAACTTTGGCTCAGGACTGTCTGGCTGTACTGCTGCCAGCAGAGGCTAGAGGCTCTCCTGCTCCTCCCTTCACAGGCCCACCTTGGCTGCTGTATAATGAGTTGGATAAATGGAAATGGAAATGACCCTTTGAACAAATATGTTTTGAATTAGGAAGCTCTGTAAGCAACAAAAGCAGTGCTAGAGAAACAGTGGGGAAATGCTGCTGAGAAGAGGGCATGGCTTCACATCAGTTTAAGCCGACAGTAATAATACATCTTTGTAGTTTTTATGTGTTGAAAGCAATGAACAAATAGTGGTTAGGTGTGAAGAATCAGAAGCAAACCATGATTAATTTCAGGATTAATTTATGCAAATTCTGCTTAATATACATCTTTCCTTTTCCCCTTCTTCATACTTTCTATCTCTGAATGTGATCTAGTCACTGCTTAGAGGGGAACTTTTTGAGAAAACCCAAAATTCCGGGAAAGGTGCATTAATGACTCAGTACATTGTGCTTTCACCTCTGATTCAGTGCTTTGACATAGTAGTAAAGGGATCTGTTCTGGTTTTAATGCCATCCCTCCAAAGGGATGTCTGTCTGAAAATACAAATGCTAATCAGCTCTAGCCTCTAAGGGAACTCGTGGCACACATTGGAAGAGAGGGTTGAAGTTAGTGCAGTGGTAGAGTTCTTAGGTGTTTGCCTTTATTCATCCCAAACCTCTGAAACATAAGTGTACCTAAGATTCTTCATTTGTCACAAACAAATGTGGGCAGCATTCCTGTGTGCTTTACTTTAAATACTGTTTTGTAAAAACTCAGATGGAATTCTGAGTGATTATAGTCCTTGCTTGTAATGTCCAAAGTAAATCAACATGTTTCAGTCTGAACTTTCCTCTATAAATATGATTCAGTCGTACAGTGCACGATTTGCAAAACATACAGTAATTTTATTTTGCTTAGAATGTGTTGTGAGTTTTCAAGTTCAGTTTGTGGTTGTTCATAAAACATAAGAGCTCAGTATCCTTTGCAGCATTTATCCTCTCAAAGCTGAGCAGAATTAGTCATGTAAGAAAGGAGGAGTCTATTGAATAGTAACTTAAATTGGGTTTTTCAGGTCAGTGTTTTCAAATTACGTCAAAAGTTGTAAAAGGCTTTGCAAAACATTTTATGTAACAATTCTGAAAGCCCATGTGACATTTTTTCTAATTAACTTATTTAGCCTAGTTTTGGAGTAACATTAGCTGTTTTATCACTTCTGGGCTATTTTGGGTGTTCTTTGTGACACCATGAATAAGCCAAGAATTTATAGGGTTTCTTAATCATACAGATTACTCATCACTGCCTGCTCATAACAGAAGCCTGAAATGCTCATTAAAATTGTCTGATGTGAATCAAAAGTTAGTATGGTTGCAGAATTAAATGATGGGAGAATACCATTATATTAGCAAAAAAACCTGTTTCATGAATACTGGTTTCAGTGAAAGTTAAAACTGCAGCCTTATATATAGATCAGTATTCCGTATTTGTTTCATATGGAAAATAAGAATAGGCTGCTGGAGTGGAGAATTGCTCTGGAATGATTGGCTATCATGCCTAAAATTAAATATTGTGAAGGGTTTGTTTGTAGGGAGCTACAGGAACTTGCTGCATGTTCTTGCTTAGTCTGTTTTAGCCTGTTTTGAAAATTGACTGGTTGTAAATACCTCTTTCAACTTGATCCTTTGCCCTTTGCCTTGTACCTTTCCATCAAAACAATAAAAAAGGTCATCCCCTTGTCTTCCACAAGCTGTTTGATTCCCACAGGCAGTTATGCTATGCTGCTTGAAACAGAGACTGAAATTCTCATCTCACCAAGCCTGTTTTTCACTAGTGAAATTATGATGCTTCCACTGGAGTTGCATGTTGATGCCAACATAAAAGAGAGAAGAATGAAGCCATAGTCTGGCCACTGTTAAAACAAGAATATTTATGGTTCAACATACTTCTTGAATATGAGCTCTGAGCAGTCCTATTAGGAGGTGTGTGCTGGAATCACGAAGATTATTAATCTTTGCTTAAAAATATATTAACTTTTTGTGGAAGCAAATTCTATTTATGCTGTAATCTTAAAAAAAAAAACCAGCTGAAGGAAGAAAAATGAATAGAGAATTGATGCCATTTTCATACTGCAGAATTTAAATGAGAAGACAGTGTGAGCTGGTGGATTAAGCTGATCTTTATTTTTGGTTTTGCCACTGGCTTCTTGACTGACCCAAGGCATGAAATGGCAAAATGCCTTGACTAAGTTCCATACCCGCAAAACAGGAATAATGATGTTGTTCTGCTTTTTAAGGTGTAGTGAGATGTGTGGATGAAAGGAACTATTCAAGAGCTACTATTTGTACTTATTACCAAGGCTGGGTCAAGCATCCTTCCTTACTGAATGGCACATAATTTTACATGTGTATGTGCAGTACCCTGGCAGTGGCTGAAGAGGAGCTTCCTCAGCTGAGTTTTGTGGCCTTCATTCTCTGGTCCACAACTGTGTCTTTGGCTTCCACTGGTGAAAATGGTGATAAATTACAGATGTTACCATTCAGGAACATTGTTTATCTATTACTGATTTTTTATACTTTTTATTGTTGTGCCTTTTTCCCTAAAAATATACAGTTACTCATGGTTGGAAACAATTTCTGGATGCTGCTGTGGGCAAACAGCTTTAACTAAGCTGTATTAGGATTTTAGCAATCCTTTCCATATGTATATATATACCAGGTAATAAATATATATTTATAAAGCTCTTGTATTTTTACTGAAAATGGTTTGAACATTTCCCAACAAAATGTTCCCAGCTCTGCATCTCTTGAAATGAGTTCTATGAGCTGTACGTGTGACTCTTCTGGGGTTTATCCGTGGCCACCCACACAAAAGAAACCTGGTAACTGTGTACACTATCCTCACATTAAAATCTGGGGTGCTGTGTCTCTGTTAGTGAATCTACATCTCTACCTCTGTTTTTTTTGAAAATTGTAACTGTGATGAAGCACAGACCTGTTACGACTCCTTCATAGCCAAAACCCTAATTTCTGGGAGTTTGGGACTTGTTTGACTTTTGCTAGTTTCATTTTAGGTTTTATTGGCTTTCTAATGATCCTAAACCTTTGGATGAATGAATACTGAAATTGAAAATTAGAGAAGAAAATGTTTGTTATTTCCTGAGAGTTTTCAGTAAATTAGGCTGTGCTCTGTCATTAGTTCTGTAAGATTCTGCAGACGCCCATATGCCCCAGAAGGTGCAGCATAAGCTCAAAAAGTAATATACACATGCTCTTCATATCCTTTCAAAAAACAATCTGTAGTGATTGCCTAGTGCAGAAGTATAGAATCATAGAACATTCAGGATTGAAAGGAACTTAAAAGATCATTCAGTTGCAACCTCTTCTGCCATGAGCAGGGACACTTCCCATTAGACCAGGCTGCTCTAGGCCTTATCCAACCTGGCCTTGAACACTGCCAGGGTTGGGGTATCCCTGGGCAAGCTGTTCCAGTGTCTTACCACCCTCACAGTGAATAATTTCTTCCTAATATCTAAACTTTTATTCTGAATTGGAAAGCTCACATTTTCAGAGAGTCACAGAATGGTTGAAGTAGGAAGGGACCACACTGGGTCATCTGGTCCAAGCTCCCTGCTCAAGCAGGGTCATCCTAGAGCACGTGACACAGGACTGCATCCAGGCAGTTCTTGGATATCTGCAGTGAGGGAGACTCTCTGGGCTCAGTCACCTGCACTGTAAGGAGGTTCTTCCTGCTGTTCAGGTGGAACTTCCTGTGCATCAGTTTCTGCCCATTGCCTCCTGTCCTATTGCTCAGCACCACTGAGCAGAGCCTGGCTCCATCCTCTTGGCATCATCCTTCAGACGCTAATAAAAACTGATGAGGTTCCCTCTCAGTCACATCTTCTCAAGGCTGAACAGGCCCAGCACCCTCAGCCTTTCCTCATAAGAGAGATGCTTCAGTCCCTTAATCATCTCTGTTGCCCTCAGCTGGACCCACTCCAGGGGCTTCTCCTGAGGAGCCCAGAACTCACTTTTTGAATTTTGAAGCTGCTGTAAAATTTCTTGGTGAAATGATGTTATAAATTGACAAATGGAGCTGAAGTTAATCTCTTAATCATAAGGGTGAATTCTTCTGCATTTTTTCAGACTCCCATTCCCATGATCCCTTTCTATCCTGCAGACTTCTAGAAATTGTCTGAGGTAACTGTTGTTGACTAAGCGGGTTGTTAGTACATCATAAAATGCCTTCCCTCCCCACATGTTGTGAACTTGTTTGTAGCATAAGAGATTTAAAAAATACATTTTTAGGCCTTGTACCTGGAATGCATGGCTTGAGGAGGCAGCAGTTTTGGTTATCTGTTTTGGAAATGCATCTTCGAGTTACGTATTTCAATAGGAATGACAAAAGTTAGGTAGTCTTTGCATTCTGAGAAATTCTTCCATACAGTCTCAGTGGTGTCTTTTATTCTTTTCAGCTTTTATTGGAGATGGCAAAGCATCTGGTAGGGTTAACAAAACTGCAGTTTTGTTTTGTTTCTTTCCAAAATGGAAATGAAACCAGAATACAATCCTGATGGCTTTCGGCTTGTATTAGTGCATCTGGTTCTGGGCATCCATCCGCAGAAGGATGTAAATGTAATTGGACTGCATTCAAGGAAAAAACAAAATGCTGAGAAGTTGCAAAGCTTGATTTGTAAGAGAAAAACTTAAAAAAGAAAAATGTTAAATATGTACAGTGTGCCTGCATGACAGCAGAGGAGAGGCAGGTTTTGGTAATGATTGCAATTCTGAGGGGTGTGAACACCAACAGAGTGAAAAATTACTTAAGGATAGTTTAAGAAGGTATAATTAGATGTAATGGAATTAAATGAACAGTATGTAAACTTGAGCCTAATGTTACAGTAAAAAAACCCCATGAACAGTGAGACCTATAGATTTATGATTTATCTGTATTGAGTTAGCACTGGGGAATCCCAGTCAGGGATCAGGTACTTCTTCTGTAGAAACACGAACAGAAGAAATGCAGTCCCTCTCATGAGGGGACAGGAAGCTTGACTGGGTGGTATATAAGGAATAAACTTAAACTAGTGGGATGGGGAGTACAACCCTAAAAGGTCTTTTGAGTATTTCTCAGTCTTATTGGCTGACTGTTGAGCAATTCAGGATTATAACAATGTAACTCTTATTTTGAAGATGCTTGTTATCTTCAGTTGCTAATGTATGTGAATATTGCTTTAAACTGGAATAGCCTTACTACGCGATTGCCAAAAGCTGGAGAAACTATCCTTGGACATAAGTTTTTTGTTGGTTTTGGTGGGAAAGGAGCCAACCAGTGTGTCCAGTCTGCTCGACTTGGAGCCAAGACCTCTCTCATCTGCAAGGTAAGCACTGACTTGCTCTTCGATTACAGCTGAACTGAATGTTCATGCAAATTCCAGTAAACCTTCCAATCACTTACCAAAAAGCTTTTGGTATGTTCTTAGCTTTTTAAAATCTCTCTCTAATTCTCTTTTCTTTTTCATATTTCAGCTATAAATTTAAGCATGGAGGAGGCTGTTTAAGAACACTGCCAGAACCAAAGACTAGTTGGCTGCAGATCTGACAGAAATTGCATGTAGAGAAGGATTGCAAAACTTAGGTTGATACACCATGGAAAAGAGAATTGGGAAGAGTTAGAGACATTCAAAATATAAGAAATCTTGATTAGGCCCTACTCTTTATGTTTCCCACTGTTACAGTGATCAGCACTTCACTGATGGTATTTGGGTTCTAGAAGCTATGGTTACTCTGAAATCTACTTTGTAGATGATTAAAAAGCAGACACTGACAAACCAGTGACAAAACTGAGAAGGAATTGAAAACTTAGTGTTTTGAGGGTTGAATCATTATCTCATTACTTGAGATTAAGATAATCATTCATATCTGAATTCTAGCACCTTTGTGTGCTATGAGATATTTTTGCCTATTTTTCTGAAACATCTGATATACTGTAGCTCTAAAAACTTTCTCACAGACCATTGGGCTGATTCAACTTGGCAGATGCTATATTCTTAAAATGCTTTCCTTTGATTTTTGTCATTAAACATTATAAGTTTTGAGTGATCATTACTACGGTTAAGATCAAATTTTTCTCTCTGTAGCCTTATTGTCTATCCTCTGCTAACTGTAGATGAAACTTCAAATTGACTGGACATACTTTGTCTTTTGCTGTAGCTGGGGAGGATGCTAAATTTGTTGGATCGTTGTCTGTCAAGGATTTTTTGAGAAGTACTGAAAACATCTCAACGAAGCCTTCCTCACTGTTTTTCCAATTCAATATTTAGACTAAACAATGTTAGCTATAAATTTAAATTACACCTGAAAGCATTTCTGTGGGTTATTATCACCAGTTGTTCTACTGTGTGGGGTTGGGTTTTTTTTGGCAATGTTTGCACTTCTGTCATATTGTGTATATTTGATCATCTTTGCATTCAAGAATGATCAGATTCAAGTACAAGATGAACTGGCAGTGAATTCCCTTCTAACATTTTCTGCTAAATGTTAAAGATTTTTTTTCTGTTTCAAGTGTGAATTTTGCTTTTTTTTTTTTTAATGGTCTAGGCTTTGTTCAGTGCAATGGAAACATACACATTCATAATAAAATTTAGTGGCTACTATATTTTCTAAGTACTTTTCAAAAACATATTTCTGTTATTTCAATAAAACCCAGCTTTCTTTTCTTTTCTTTTCTTTTCTTTTCTTTTCTTTTCTTTTCTTTTTGTCTTTTTTTCTGTCTCTTTCTCTTGTTCTCTCATTTTTTCTGTCGTGTATTTGTTGGAGAAAATGTTAGCTTTTTTTTTAATTTTGAAAGTTATTATTTGGTTTTTAAAAATTGCACTTTATAACCTCACTGAATACTATCTCATCTCATGGAAGTCTCATATACAGTCTTATATCTGCATAGGTTGATGAGCTATATGAGATATGAGTATAAAATCTCTCGCTGAATAAACTAAGAAGTATCTGGCAATAATGAGCTTCTACAATGAAATTATTTTTACTGCAACAAGTAATCTTAAGTATTTGGTGGTTCTTTAAGATGGATTGCCCCTCACACACATACTCTATGCTCAGTAACATTCTTCTGTTTTGGTCATATTTCCCAACATTTTTTATCCAGGATGGGTGCAACAATTGCTTCTACAATCTGAAGTTCAGAAAATGTAATCACTATTAATACTAAAGGGACATTCCTTTGGAGTGTGGCATCTCCTCTTAGTAGCAGTGTAATTTAGACAGTGGATGTCCTCAGCAAGAGTAGACATCTCACATCAAGTGACAAGGAATTCTTCATACTTTAGAGGTTTAAAACACAACAGCCAGTGGCTGGTGAGGGTTTGAGAGAGAGAGTATTATAATGACAACCAGTTGTGACTAGAGATGCCACAGAGTGCTGTGGAATTTAATGTAAAAATTGTAAAAAATTGTTTAAAAATTTGAGTTTGAGAAGTGGAAATGCAAACAGTGTTCTGCTTCCTGCCTGGATGTCTCTGCAAGTGGCCACTGTTACTCTGAGTTATTGATGTGTGTCACAGTAGCAGTCAGTTTGCTCTGTACTGTAAAACAATGTATTGATGGCATAGTTACAGAGAAATGTAGAGGATTCTTTTCAAGGTACTAAAGGATCTAAGCAAATAAATTAATTTCTCAGGTTCATACAAGAATACTGTTGTAGTACTGAAGAATTAACATTGTTCTAGAAAGATTCCAAGCTCCCCAAAGTATTTTCTTTCTTTTTCTTGTGACCAATGAAAAATAAAATCTGTTAGGCATCCTAGAATAAGATGGTGGAGGGATGTTGGTCTGAAAGGCATTGTATGTGCTGAAAAAGGTCCTGATCTACTTCTGACAAACAATTTGGAATGATCTTCACTGGACATTCCTGGTTTTGCATGTACTAAATTCTATTTAAGCCATGGCTGTATTTGAGTCTTACCTAGAAACAGCAAGTGTTGTATTACCATGGTGTATAGCCTTTTCTTTTTAAATGATCCAAATTTAAGTTAACGTGCTGTAAGCTAAATTCTCACTTTGTTATATGAATATAGCTGTATCTCAGATGCAGCCCAGAATATGATGGATATCTTCAGTTGTTTTTTTCCTCTTGTATTACCGTCTTATGCTTGTCTTTAGCACCTGTTTAATTCCCTAAGGACAAAAAACAGTAAACACTCTAAATTAAAAAGAACATATAAAATAAACAAAAATGATCAAGAGGTACATGCTTTTTGTTTTAAGTAATTTTTGGGTACAGATGAGTCTGATTCTTAAGCTGCTAGAATTGTAGCTGCTATGATGCCAACCAGCTCCCTAGCTCCATGTAGAAAACATGATCAAAAGCAGGAATGACCCAGACTGGAAAATACTGATGTAATTCCACTTATTCTGATATGCAAACTGTGTGACAATAATGCTTGTACAAATGGCTTTTGTTGTTAAGAATTCAAGAAAGAAGAAATGCTATTTCAGCACTTAACAGTGTTCTGTGGTCAGCAGACTAAGACGTTTATTTTTCTGTTTATCCAATAGTCTGTCTAGCAAAGTCTGTGGAAAAGCAGAAAATATTTAAAACAATGTTATATAATTTGACATGGTCAGTAAATATGCCTTTTATCTAAACTGAGTCTGATGCCCAGTACTCATCTTCCTTAGGGGTAAAGCTTGAATGGAAAAAGAAATCCTTCAAATGCACTAGGATTAGCTGGGTTGGATGCTGATGAACTAACATGGAAAAAAGTTTCCAGAGGAAAACGACCTCCCTGGACACCCCTTGGAGGGCTTCCCTCCAGCACTGAGGGAACATGTCTTACTGTGAGCAAAAGTACCATGGCTGCTCTCAGCTTTTTTGACAGTTGAAAAGTAAGGGATGCCTGTCTGTCAGTCACATAGAGCTAAAGGAAGCTCCAGAGCTGAGGGAAGGAAGTTTCAGTTGAGCTTTTGGAAGAGGGTTATGACATAGTTTGTTGCTGAATTAACTGAGCAGATCATGGTATTTATTGTAGAGGAATCAGAGTAGCAAGGTAGGGAGAAGGTGATACTATCAGACAGAATGTATTCCAGAGCACAGCTGTTAGGCTGCAGAGGTGAGCATAACTCAGGTTTAAATTGCAGATGGCTGCAGTCATCCAGCCTAAAGCAGTCAGAAGATGCAGCTTCTGACAACCCACCCTGTCTGGCAAACTGGCAGTAGCCAGAAATACAGAAATACTCTACTATGCAAACAATGAATAACACAGTGACCCAAGAAAATGTTGGGTTGTTGGGGTTTTTTTTCCATGTACTAGAGGAATGTTCCGTCTGGTTAGACTGTTCTCACTTTAATTGCTGTCCTGCTGAAAGACTGGCACCATCCTTAATAATGCTTTAGAAAAAAACCCTTATATATAGTAGGAAATGGAAGTTTCAAATCGTGGTTATGCAATCAAATACTTGAGAAGGATTATCCATCTGTGACACTTTAAATTTTACAATTCTGAATCACAGTGTTCAATTCTTGTGATCACTAGCTGGTACTCAGGCCTTATCCAAGCTTTCTGAAGGATTGAGCTCATAAATAGACAAATTTCTAACAACAGCCAGTAGAGACAGCTGCTTTGTGCTTCTAGTAACCAAGTATACCATTAGTTATGTTGTGCTGTTTTTTGAGGAGCTGGGTAATTGGTTAGGACTCCTCTAGACCCATAAGCAGGATCTGGATTTGGCTTCTAATCTGAAAGATGTTTCTGTTTTCCTCTTGCAAAAGTACTTCCAGTAGCATTGGTTAGTCTTTGATACTGCTTGGATACACAACTCACTCTTGGAATTGGGAGCACATGCTATGCATGCTGAAAACAGGCTAAAAGTGGTGAATCAAAAGATTTGTTGGCTTTATAAATATATTTTAAAAGCTAACATGATATTAGGTGAGTTAAACTATTTTTTTTTTCTCCATATAGCTCATCTCCTTTGTTCAGCTTGTGTAATGTAACAGAAGGAAATTTGTATTAGTCTGAATAAACAGCAAGCAGAATTGTTTTCAGCTAAGAAGATTAATGGAACTGAAATTACAAGCTTTTTAACTTGCTGTTAGAAAAAAAATAGACCATAGCTTGACTCCCTAATGCAACTTGATCTGCTGTTGCTTGATAATGCAAACAAAAAATGTTGAATTCTAAACAGTACATTTAGTACTGAGAACTGTAGAAATTGCTAATGCCGTGTTTATCATAACTTTTTATCCCATAGACACAGTTAGATATTTTTCCACCAAGGAAACTTGAGGTAGAAAATTCAGAATAAAAACTGCAATTAAGAAGGACACCAGAACTGATGTCAATGCTTTCAGTTCAAAGCTGAATAATTCAGTACATGTCCAGATTTTAAATCCCCAGTAGTCTCAGTCAAAGGAGCACAGGGGTTGTATGAAGATGAAACTTGAATTATGGCAACATGGGTGTTTGTAACAGAGGAGGAGAAAACTCCAGAACACTCTTCTTATTGTTTGCTAATACTATTAATACATGTTTACTATTATTTCCTAATTTATTATTTGTTGATTAATAAGGCAAAGGGCTTCAAGACTAAAAGTGTTGTATTTAAATGACATTAGAGCAATTGGTTGTCTAAAGATGGTCTATCTACCCTCTAACCTTTCTGTAAAGAAAACCCATTCTTTTATCTTTTGTATAGGTTGGGAAGGATTCCTTTGGCAATGATTATGTTGATAATTTGAAGAAGAATGGTATTTCTACAGGTAAAATTTTACTTTAAAACTTATTTTTAAACCTTAAAAACTGGTAGTGAAGGATATTTTTTTGTTTTTTTTTTACCATTCAAATCTGTGAATAACTATTTTGATGCAGCTGGCAAGAATGAATGAATATGAGAGAGAATCTGGGGACTTCTGAAATCAGCTGTACCTCTAAAATTAAAATGTAGTGTTATTACCTCTAAACCTCAGATGATTGCATCAGTGCAAGTCACCTGAAGATAACTTGCTGTTATGCAATTGTTTAGTCTGGCATTAAAGATGATAATGCCTGGTGAGAAATTGAAAAATTTAGTCTGATTATTCATTCTCAACTTCACGTTGTCAGAGGAGGGATGGAGTGGAATTTCAATGGCAAACGCAGTACATTTCACCTTTGCTTTGTGAACTGACCCGTGCAGTCATTTCAGAGGCTGCAGCTGATGTTAGCACACATACACACAAAAATCAATGTTAAAAGGCTTTCAGAAAAAGGGAAAATTAAGCTTCCACAATATTCTATTATTTTTGCACCTTTGTAAAATCAGTTCCCTTTCTACTGTGCATTGCTTAACTACATGATCACATTTTTGTCTGCGCGACTCTTGTCTCCTTCGGGGTGGAAAAGGATAGACAGATGCAATCTCTAAGTGGCAATTCAATATTCTGTTTATCTCTTCTGTTAAATGTGCATCCACAAGCTTAATCTACGGCATTATTCAAATCCTGCCTTAAAGACAAAACTATCAGTATTTTGTGGGCTTTTCTATTATGCTTATCAGTGTAGTATCTAAATATTTCACAAATATATATATAAGTTTATTCATTGTGTATCTTTCAACTTAGGCAAGAAACCAAGCAAGGATACCATAAAAACAGTGTCTGTTAGTGTACAGTTCTGAATGCCTCCAAAGCATGCCTACCTCGTGTCTTTGATCATGTAAATAAAGCAATTATACTGCATAGCATTTAATGAAAATGCATATGCCACAAAGAACCATAATGTTTTCTGATTTAAATGATTGATCTTGCAATCTTAACATGAATTTTTAAATAATCTTTATAGCAGCAAAATAAAAGTGTAGGGGAAAAAATTCAGAAACTCCATCATCTGGCTGTTCATTTATACCTAGATAGATCAGTTGAAGGGTTGAAATGTTTAGGTCCATGGTACTAATTTCTGCTGGTTAAGAATATCTCAGAATGGTGTTTGATTGTCACCTCCTACGTTGATCAGCCCTGGAGAAAAATAAGTTATACTGCTGATGAGGCTGATCAAGGATCCCAACTTGTATTTCAAGATCTGGAGGCAAGGGCCATTCAATGAGCTTTTTGCTCAATATGGTTTTATTTCAATCATGGGCTTTTCATACTGGTTTAATCCTTTTCTAGCCTATCCTTGTTGTACATAAGGATACTGGGTACCGGATGAAAATCCCTGGTGTAATGCCAGTTCTGCCAGCTCTTGTATCTTGGGTCCTTGTTGTATGTCTTCTTTATGTTGATCTTCTGTTTACTAGCATATCAGCACACCCCTTTTCTTTCAAATTCCAAACTTTTTGTAATTTTCCCCTTTCCCGGTCTTCTAATCTTCCACAACCAACCAGCTGCCAGTGTCACTCAGACCATTTGGATCTTTATTGATTTGTTGTTCTCTTTCACACATTTGAAACTCGCTGCTCATGCTGCAAGAGCATTGAGAGTACAAAAGGCACACATTCTCTGCTTTCAATTCCACTGTGCAGACAATTCATGGTGAAAAGAAGCTGTAATTGCAAGGGAAGTTCTGCTCTGTCCCTGATAACTCTGAGCTAGACATGGGTACCTCCAGGGCGAGTACCTGCAGCACTTTAGCAAAACCAAATGAGCATGATGTAAGGTGTTTTTTCATCCTGATGTAAGGTGTTTTTTCATCCTTGTTTAAATTAGAGCAGGTTGTTAAGCTGGCCACAAAGGCACATCTTGAGAAAGAAGCCCACTTCTGCCCAGCATCAAGTCCATGTTTTAAAATGTTAGAACACCAGAGCTCCTTAAACAAAAGGTTACCAGAATTTGTCTCAAATGGAATAGTAGATTTTTCTCAAATACAGTTCTTGGGGAAGAAGAAAGAAACCCTCAAGTTCTTGGTCAGTTTTCTGCTACAGTGCTGCTACCAGTTTCCTACCATTGGTTAGTATTTGAAAAGTTTGCTTTCAGCTGAAAACAGGTTCTTATAGTAGTAAACATGGAACAACCTTTCTGACAGATAGTGCTGCCAGCATCATGTTACTTTCTCTGAATAACAATCCAAAGAGGAGACATATAACCCTATCACTGCCTTCCTAGCACTTGTTAATATTACTGCTGAAATGCAAATCTACACAGAATGAGATGCTGGGCTGTTTTAGTATTTTTGTTTTTCTTTAGCCTTGACTCTATTGTTTCATTAGATAAAAGAAATACTTCCAAGTAGGAGTAGAGTGCCTGAGATGGCTGCATAAATATCATGCTTTCTCTAAAGCAGAGATGTAGCCAAATTAAAGAATGTTGGACTCGTATTTCTCTTTTGTGGGTGTAAATTAACACTTTTTGTTGTTGTTAGCTTCTCTGGCATTGTTGCACATGAAAGAGTAATTAGCATTTTTAAATTGCTGGAGGTTATGGGTTCATTTTAGATTTAATTCAATTAAATGGCATCACATACTATTGGTTGAAAGTAATGTATTGAACTAGTGCATGCTCTAACTTTTCCCTTTCTTAGCATTTGTAGGTCAAACTACAGATGCTGCTACTGGAACTGCTTCAGTAATTGTCAACAGTGAAGGTACATATTTCTGCTCTGAATTGTCCTCTTTGTTCTGCCTTTACAGCCATAAAAGAAACCTTTGCTTTGTCACTGTTAATTGTGGAATTTTTTTTTTTACATTTTTTTCATGTTTTTATTCACACTTTGTTATACTTCTGTTTATTGCAGGCCGTGTAAGATTAGGTGCCTAAAAACAGCAGAATTAGATGCTTAAATTAGCAGTGTGATAGCTATAATTCAATCACCAGCTGATCTAGTTCTGCATTTCCTGAGCACACAGTGTATTAGAAGGTTAAGCTCTCCTTTTCCACTACAACTTACCCAGCACTTTTACTATAGAATCATTTCGGTTGATAAAGACCTTTTAAGATCACAGAGTCCAACCATTAACCCAGCACTGCCAAATCCACCACTAAACCATCTCCCTGAGTGCCACATCTACATGTCTTTTCAATATCTTTAGGGTTGGTGACTCAACCACCTCCCTGTGCATCCTTTTCCAGTGCTTGACAACCCTTTTAGTGAAGAATTTTTCCTAATATCCAATCTAAATCTCCCCGGTATAACTTGAGGCTGTTTCCTCTGGTCCTCTGAGGGAAGGGTTTGGCTCCTCAGGACACCAAGTGAGTCATTATGCCCTCAATCAGGAAAAGGAATTGTCCTCAGTATAAGTAGAAATATTTCTGTTGATCTTGTAATTTTTCCACAGATCTTGATTTCAACTTGCATCTGCAGTGATGAGTACATAGTGAAATGGCATAATTTTTTTTCCATGTTAGTTTTCCTTAGCCATTCACTCTCATTTTGCAAGGGAAGAAATAAAGATTTGGCTTGTTTTCATATTCTTTTTCAAGACTGCTAAACTATTCTCAGAAAATTTTATATCTTTTCCTCAAGCATAATTTAATCAGCCAGCTGATCTACCTAGTTTTATATTGTCCTGAACACACAGTATGTTAGAAGGCTAAAGCTCTCCTTTCCTACTACAACTTACCCAGCACTTTTGCTATAGAATCATTTAGGTTGAAAAAGACCTTTTATGGTCATGGAGTCCAGCCATTAGCCCAGCACTTCCAAGTCTACCGCTAAACCATTTACCTAAGTGCCATGTCTTTTCAAGCTGTTTCCTCAAGCTATTGAGAGCCCTTAAAAGAAGTGTGTCTGTATCAAAATACAGAGCTCAGGACTGATAAAGTTTATGTAAACACAACAAATTAAATGTGATCGGATTAGTTCACTTTTGGAGTTGCTAAGAGGCTTCATTTGAACAGTTACCACAGTTTAGCTGACACATCAACTTAACAAGCTTCTATGTAACCTGATGGTTGTACATTGGGCTACAGCTCAAAATGGGAAAGGAAACATAACTATTTACTCACGCAGCAAAACTGGGAAGGAACTGTGACTAAAGGCAAGCCTACACAGGAATATTCAGGAAAATTAGGCAAATTAGTTGGAGATGTGAGTTTAATTTTCCCTAAGTAAGATTAATCCAAGCCTTGCATGACAGCTCTAATTCAGAAAAAAGGTAACTCTAACATATTGGATAACCTGGATACCTGCCTGTTAACTTGATTTGGATCAGCAGGTAGATTACACAGCAACTCTTGACATTCATTTCTTGTGCTGCTTACAGTCACTATGGCCATTGTAAATAGGAGGGACAGTGGGAAACCAGTAGCATTCCTGGGCCTCACTGTTTTGTACATGTTTTGCACTAGGCTTGCTGTCCAGAGTAGTTGAATAAGAACCAGTCTTATTATTTCCTAATTCATATGCATGGCCAGCTAAGATAAAAACACTCTAAACTTGAATGAACAGAGGATGACCTGTTAAAATTTTACCACCAAGAATTTTTCTGAAGGATAAGGTACAAACCAATCTTGTGGATGTAAAACCTTTATAAGCACCAGGAAAGGGGAATGGATTGTTCAGAGCCACGGGGTTCACAGTGGGCTATTTTACGTGTTAGTGTCAGTGTGAGGGGTATATGACAGTCTTGTGATTCATGCAGTGACATGAATAATGTATAATGTCATGTAGTTTGTGCCTCTGAGTACCTGAAAAATCATATGCTAAGTTAGCACTGGCCTCAGATTTGATTTAAAATCTAGTAGAAGAGTAAACCTGGTCAGAACTATGCTCTAAAGCAAACAGATGCACAGAATTGGTAATGGTTCTCGTTGTTAGTTCTCTCAAAAACCATCTGGCGCCTGAATTGAGTAAATTGCAGTAAAATAGCAGTACTTATGTGCTTTGCTGTTGCAAGAGACATTTTGGTTTTTTTCTGTAGAAACCTGGCTGATTTGACCTAAACAGGCTTTACAGCAGTTTTCAAAGGGCTTGTCTACACATGCATGTTTTACTGCAGTGGCTGCGCTGGCATAGCTGGAACACCACAGCACTCAATGGACTGATGTAAATTAATTTCTGCTAGTTCAAATTATACCTAAAAGGGAAGAAAATTATACCTAAAAGGGGCTGGTGATGGTGTTTTGTGTTAACATGAGGGACAAATAAAAAACACAGCTATCATCTCTGTAAATTGACAAGTTTTCATTGCTGTATTGTTACACACCTAACCTACCCTTCTTACCAATTCTTTACAAGCACTGGTACTTGGGAAAAATACCAACTCAAACCAACTGAGAAAAATTACAGGGAGAAGTAGGAGATATGCAAGTAGAGCGTGTATGAGACTGATGTATGAGTGAAGGCAGAGCAAAAGAAAGCTGTAGAGATCACAGTCAGACAAGGCTCTGAAGTAAATCTTTCCTGATGTAACCTCTGTCTGTCTAACTGGCGCTGCAGAATTTCTAGGAAGTTTTTGACTGGTTACTGAATTCACAAGTATAACTCACACACTTGTAATTGGCAAAGTGCTAAAAATTTGAAAATTATCAGGCACATTTGATACTCTCAAAGTTGATTATATTCTGGGACAATACAGTATAGTTTCAATAAAAGGTAGAGAGGTTCAATCTCTGCTTTAATGCAAAGTGGTGGAGAGATGTTTAACAAGTTTATAGAGCTGCACTGAAAAGTGTGCAGCCCAGAGATGCTGCAAAGGTTCCCTCTGGGCTGGTCTGTGCAGAAATATTTCTGGGACCTTGCGTTCCTTTCAGTTGTTCTCTTTTATGCTACTGCCTTTTCAGAAAGTTTTGATTTGACTAAGTGCAAGCTTCTGTATACCAGGACCCTGTACACTTGAAATCTGTACTTTCTCTCTTAAGGATAAAAGCTGGTGCATCCAGCTGCTTTTCTTAACACATGTTCTTCGAGGTGCATTACACCACTTTGAACCCCAGGTTTTGTTTCCCCTTTCAGTCTGCCTTCTTGCCACTAGCTCTGTCACTTAGCACACCTTCTGCTAGCGATGTGAAGATCTCCATAAGGTGATGCTGTGTGTTGTATTTTTACACACATATAGAGAGGGAAAAACCCTCTTTGTCATCAGTCATTTTTTACATGATTTCCTCTGAAGGTTATTGCATCTTTGTCCATATCTGGTACTAACTGTGGATGGTACCATTATGTTGGCCTAACTGAACTAGAGGTTTGAACAAGTCTGACAACTTCCATGTTTATATTCATAGCAAAAATTCAGTGGTGGCACAACAGAGGTTGGCAAGTCATGATTATAATTCTCTTGATTATTGCAAGTTAGGACTTAGAGCTCACCTACACAAAACACTGCATGATAACCCTCACTTGAGACAGGCATTGTGCTAACTTTATGATAAAGTTATTAATCATTCATGAACAGTGAATAGACATTATTTTGTAAATTGAGTGTACCTTCAGTACCAAAGCACAAGTAGTAAAAAAAACATTCAAAATATATATTTAGGTAAGGCTAAGTAAACAAAGCAAACTTAGAATACATATGCCAGCTTGTTTGTATTATATTTTTCATAGAGAAAAATCTATACTAACTTTCTTCATGAACTTGATTGTTTTGTGTGCAAGACTCTTCAATACTTCTATTAAGTGGTTGCCTAGAAATTATGATACCATAACACACCCAAAACTCACCTTCATATTCATGAGCTATGTGATTTGGCAGCACATGTTTTTCTTGTAAAATTATTTTCTGATCACAAATATAATTTTCTTCTGTATGAATTATTATGCACAAGCTGTGCAGCTATTGTTACAATTGCCTTGTTTGATGTGTTTGATATTTTGATGAATTCTAAGCACTACTGATGTTTTTTAGGCTTGTCATCCAGTTTTAAAGAGTGATATTTAGTGCACTGTGCTGTTTAGTGGTTTGACATTTGATTTTTCTACTGGCACTTCTCCTCTGGTGTCATCTCTAAGATGACCCTTGTAAAAAAATAGTCTGGCTTGAGTTATCCATCTTTCTAAGAACTGGCAGTGGCTGTTTTAGAAGCCCAGCTTAGGACAGTTTTTATGTATGCAGCATTCATCCTGATTGGACCTAATCCCCATCTGGTGTAAGCTTGTGCAAGCTTACCAGTTTCATGTAGCTGTTACAGCTTATAGCAAGTGTGAATGTGGCCCTTAATTTTCTAGCTGATGTCTGCAAAAACTCAAAGTTATATAGATGTTCCCACCAAAACTGATATTTTTAGTCTAAGAAAAGAGATTTTAGAATTAACGGTAATGCAGTAAATGTATTATTCTCATTCTTGGTGTGGATAACGTTTTACCTCACTGGAGTAGTTTTAGAAGTTAGGTCTACAGCTTAAGGCTTCCCCTAGGGTTAACAGAGGTACATAGACTTTTCTGGACAATAGTTTATCTCCTCCTCAAACAGATACCTAAGATATGTAAGACTAAAAAAAACCTGAAAATATTTGTCTCTTCTCCTTTTTGAAGGAACACAGAAAAATAATTTCTAGAAATTAGTTTTCTTAGACTTTTCTAGTGTGTAGGATTTTTTTTAAACTTAAAAAATTAGTTCATGTTGGACAAGATGAATCTCACCCCTCTTTGCCATCTGTCTTTAACTCTGTTGTCCCTGATGCTGAATTCCCATCTGATTTCCCTGGCAAGAAATAATTGCTTTCAACAAAATGGTTGCTGTTAATAAAAATTTTGTATTAATTGTGAGTGCATGGGTCCAAATTCTGCCTTCATGCAGAATGCCTGGTGCAAGTTTATGGTGACTGCTATCATGAAGTGTGGCATATATAGCTAAGAACAGAATGGGGGGCGGGGG
>VXAC01001974.1:2102793-2112934 GCA_013399225.1 Rhipidura dahli
CCAGCTTGGGTTTAGTCTGTCTGGACAGTTGCACCACAGTAGGTACTGCATTTCCCTGGCAGGTTTGAATGCAGACTTTAAGTCTCTGACCTTTTGTAGTTATGAAGAAAAGGTTCAGACTGTGATCCAGTGTAGCATGGTCTACCTTGAATTTGCACATATGGGTTTAAGCAAACAGCCCTCCTTACTGCCTTGGGCCATTAGCTCTAAATTCTAATAATAATGTACATGTCAGTACAGCTGAATAGTTCAGCAAGATAATGCAGCAAGGCATGTGGATAGAACCTGAGATTCTAGGAAGCACAGAGGCCAGGCAGAAATGAAAGAGATTCTTGTTCCACTGATTCCCTGTCTTTTACTGCTTGCACTGCTGCACCCTAAAGCTATCAAAATATATGCTTGGCAGAATGGGTGCAATTTGCCTTTGAATATTTCCTCAACAGGATTCAGATATCTTTGGTAACATTTACTTATTGCAGAAGGTTTTTTGTTTTGTTTTCTTTTGTTTTTTATCCAAGATGCCCATCATTGTCTGTTGAAAAGCAGGGCGTTGGCTTTAAGTGCTGAGGTTTTGCTTTTCATATGCAGCTGTTCTGTACCAAACCATTGACAGCAGAATCGCTTTGGAAAGCTTGGGTCCCTCCCTCTGAGATCACTATATTATTCTTTCCATTGTCCTGCTTTCTTTTCGGAATGTATTTAGGGAGAGAAGCTTTGCACGTTCTTAGTCAAAGGACTTTGAAGTCACATGCAACAAAAATAATGTATTTAAAAACATAAATATTTATTTGCAGAGTAATTCAGTTCATTACAGAATTGGTAGTCTTTAATGATTGGCAGTCCTTAAAGGAATCTTCAGCGGGGGCGGGCTGAGCCTGTAAATCAAGGAACAACTGACTTATTGAAGTTAATACCTGAGTGATTAATAATAAATTTTAATTTGAAGGCACCCATGCCTGAAGGTCTCTAAGTGTTGTAACAGAGATTTAAAAAAGAAAGAAGCTGCAATAAAAGAAAGTGATTTGTGTGTCTGAAGAAAAACAAAAGAATATTTGGAATCTGCGTAAATGAATCTCACCTAACTAAAACAAACTACAAAAATAAAAAGGATCTTAGTTGTGCTTTGAGACACTGCCGTGCTTCCACACACACGGCTTTGCTTAGACCATTTTCCTGGCCAGCTCTAAGGGCAGGAGAAGCTGTTGCCCACCTTGTTTACTCACTTCTGATAAAACTTTCCCTAGGCACAGGCATCACCTTTCTGGGCTTTGGTGACAAGCTGGTTCTGGCTTTCATGATGCTTAGGAGCCCTAACTTGAAATGTGTCAGATAAATGGTGCAAGCCTGCTTCTCTGAAATCTAAAGAACATGAATAATTTTCTTAGCTGTGTGAAATACTTTTTGTTCCCAGCTGATGGGAAAATTAAAATTTTTATGCCATTTTTGGCATATGAATTCAGTAATCACATTGATGCTTTTCTCTTCCAAATGCTACTGGAATATTTCAGGAAGATGCAAGTATCACCCTCAGCTTGTATCTACCATCTCCACTGCGACTAGTACAGTGCTTCTTTAGAATTCACAGAAAACACCAAAATAAGACTGGGGAATGCCCATACATGGTTTTTCCCAAAGGAATATATATTGCATTTGTTGTGCAGTGTTAGTTCATTAGTACATTTATCTTTTTGATTATCCTCTGAAATACTTGTGTATTTGAAAATGTCAGCAATGCATACAATTTTGTTGGGGTTTTTGGAAAATAAATTGAAATACTCATCTGAAATGTATTGTAAAAAGTAAGGAATTGTTTTACATACTTTATTGCCAAAGTTAAAGTAAAAAACATGGTATCTTCTCTTTAGGACAGAACGTTATTGTCATAGTGCCAGGAGCCAACCTGCTTTTAAATTTTGAAGACCTGAAGAGGGCTTCTGATGTCATCTGTAAAGCCAAAGTGGTTGTTTGCCAGCTAGAAATAACCCCTGCTGTTTCTCTTGAAGCTCTGAAAATGGCACGTGCCAGCGGAGGTAATTTAACAAAAGCCATTCTCTCTCCTTCATTTGTGCTACATGAAAAATACTCTTTATCATGCTTTCTAAATAAAGATCCTATAGTCTATTCTGGTTTCTGTCGCATTAGTTTTATTTAGAATTGAAACAATAGCCAAAAAATTCATGCAATGCTAATGAAAACTGAACTCACTTCAAAAATTTTGCAGTGTTAACCTTGAATAGCAAATCAACTCATACCCTTATAATCTCCCCGTATATGTCTGGTGCTGCCTTTCCTCCTATTTTTGTGTCATGACTAAGTACAGTATAATATTGGTAGGTCAGGAGCTATGGGTCTGACTCTGCTATGATTCCAGAGCAGAACAGGTGTAATGAATGCAAGTCAGTAAAGTTACACACACAGGAAAGTGAATGAAATCACCTCAAAACCAGACTTATGCCCTTGTTCTCCCGGCAAAGCAGTAGGTATGGCTGTGTTTTTATATAATAGTTTACATCCTTAAAATTAAAAAAAAGAAAGCTTTTTCTTCCTAACCAAAATTCTTAGAGTGTGACTGGGCATGATGCCATTGCAAAGACACAGTCATGGTCTGTGAAATTATTAGAAAATTGTTACTGTACTGTACTTCTAAATGTAGGGCATTGTTCCTTCAGTGTAGCATATATGTGGTTGAAAGCTGACATTTTGCTTGAACAGGATGGGGTTTCATTACCAACATAATGTTTTTGTTGTTTAAGTGCCTGTGATGCTTTCAGTTACTCAAGCACAATTACCACGGTATTTGAACACTAAGTAAATAATTATGCAAGAGAGGAATCTATATAAGATTTAAAAAAATTTTTTCCCTTCCATCCAGAAGATCAGACTGGGAGGGGACAGCTCATAGCATAGTCAGTCATGCAGCGGATCAGGGATGGAACTGGGATCAGAACTAACTGGTTTCTTGAAGCTGGACCCAGGCTACCTCCAGTAGATCACAGCACACTGGATTAGTGTTTACCTTCTTATCAGTTTACCTTCTGCACCAGGACCTGTTGTGCACCTGTTGCACTATATTTTTTCATTACATTTTGTGATCTAGGGGTTAATGGACTACAGTTGAATCATGAATCAATATCCATTACTTATTCTATTTCTAACTCTCTGAACAGTTTTGACAAGATGCTTCACACGTTTATCACCCTTCTATGGCAAGACACCAGTCTGTGACAGAAGAAAAGACAAGATTTTTTTAAAAGCAATTGAAAAAATTAAAACCTGATACACAGAACAGACATGCAAACACTTAGCAACTGTAGATAGCACAATATATCAAGAAAAGATAGTAGTTAACTGTGAGCCAGCTGTAGTTCTGTGCTGTCAGTGTGTTATCGTTGTGCAGCTCTTCTGTCAGGGAAGTTTGGTTGCTTCTGCTTTAAAACAATAGGCTACACACGTTCAGATGTCATGTGCCATCAAATCTGAGTAAACAGCTGAGTTTGTAGCACTGTAAAAACCTATCTGTAGCCAACAGTAAATTGTTAATGCAATTTCCCTTCTTTTAGCTTGCGATACCCTCATGTATTATGTAGCACTTCATGTTAGAATGTTCACTTGACTATTTTTGTGTAAAACAGATGCATACCCAGATGCCTCAAACCTCTGTTTCCATGGGGTTTTTTTGCTTGCTTCTCTTCATTCTTACTGAAAGAAATAAACAAAAAAGAGAAAGAATATGGAGACAGGCAAGAACTCTGCTTCTCTTCAGTGAACTTCATCTGGATCTGTAAGCTGGAGAGGGACATCTCATTGTGACATTTGATTATTCATTATTCTTGTGACAGTCATGGTGAGAAGGAAGGAAGGAAGGAAGGAAGGATTGTGAATAACTATATGAAGTAGGTATAAATTGTAGTGGAAATCTGGCTGGATAATTACAGGTTTTTAGTGGTTGGTGGTGAGAAGCTGCTACTGCTTCCAAAAAGGCTGGTTTTGGGCTTCTCTAATGACAGACTCCATAAAAGATGGCTGATAATGCCCAGCATATTAACACTGTCATGAAGAATGAGCTGGAAGAAGCCTCAGTTACAGGTTCCATGTCACTTTCAAGAAACAGATCTATTTTTTGGGCTCTTGAAGTTTTTAATCTTGGGCTACAGTTTTTTTTAACAGCTGTTTGTCTGTGGTTAAACTCTTTGTGATTTCTGCCAAAGCACTGTGGTTGCAGAAACCGGGCAATGCAAAATGCTTCCCACCCTACCCTAGCTTTTGAATTATTAATACCAGCTACCTTAAAATTTACTTAAGACTTGATAGCAGGGGAGCTTTCTTTTAAAGAGAAGCCTTCACAGTGGTATGGAAACATGCCCAGTTTTAACTGTATTATTTGCTTCTGGAAAATAGATACCTTTCACACAGACATCAGAAAATTAAGAGCTTCACAGCTAGCTTCACCTAAGCATCTGTCCATACAAGCACTTGTCCATTTGGGCAGCATGACTTCCAGTGTAATTCCTGAATCTGGTTTTAGGCAACTTCTTTTATACTGTTAAAGATCTGTTGTAGGCCCAGGAAGCACAGAGCAGGAGCCTGCTTGATTTCAATACAGAAGAGACAAAGCTGGATGGGAATGCTGGGGATGAAGAGTTGATTTCAGACAGAGAAAATGAGGAAATGTAGGGGTGTTTTACTTGATTTTTGCAGGTGGCAGAGGAAGAAGGAAAGGAGAAGCTGAAAGAGGAACAGAGTTGGAACAATGATTAGGATCTGTTGAATAGAGATTGGAATATGGAGGTAGAGTCACGAAACAGGCTGTGGGCACTGGAAGTGGGAAAAGAAAGTGTAGGCCATAAAGAGATATGATGTGGTGAAAGCTGAGTGAAAAGGGTTAAAATTGCATAGTTCCTATGTGAGGAAGCACTCATTGAGGAGAATGTCTCTTGGCAAAGGGAGAGGAGTGAAAAGCTCAAGGAGTAGATCTATGGGAGTCTCATGAGGTTTAACAAAACCAGGTGCAAGGTGCTGCAACTGGGTGAAGCAGCCCTGATATCAGCACAGGCTGGGGGATGAACAGATTGAGAGCAGCCCTGCCCAGAAGGATGTGGTGGAGGAGAGGCTGCTGGGTGAGAGGCTGGACAAGGCACAGCCATGAGCACTCCCAGCCCAGAGTGCCAAACGTGTCCTGAGCTGCCTCCAAAGCAGTGTGGGCAGCAGGGCCAGGGAGGGGATTCTGCCCCTCTGCTCTGCTCTGCTGAGACCCCACCTGGAACACTGCATCCAGCTCTGGGGTCCCAGCACAGGAGAGACAGGGACCTGTGGGAGTGAGTCCAGAGGAGGCCACCAAGATGATTAAAGGGGTGCAGCACCTCTCCTGCAAAGAAAGACTGAGAGAATTTTGTTTGTTCAGCCTGGGAAGGAAAAGTCTTAGGGGTGACCTGATTGCAGCCTTCCAGTACCTGAAGGGAGCCTACAAGACAGATGGAGACAAACTTTTTGCAAAGCATGTAATGAGAGGACAAGGGAAAATGGCTATCCAACCCAGGGCATTCTATGATTCTGTGATTCTATGAAAGAATTTGGGCAGAAAATAAGTTCCTCAGGAGGACCAAAGAGATTATCCTGTTCAAAAGCCATGCTCTTCTTCACAGCCTGAAAGAGGATCTTAAGATTCCTCTATCTACCCCCATGCTCAGCAGATAGTAAATATGGGAGAATACGAACAGTAGTGTATTACACTGTGTTCCTGATGAGTCTGTATTACTTAAAATATAAGTTGGAACACTTCCAGTGCTGCTTCTGACCCATGTATATGTCACAGGACAATTTTCTAGTATGTCCTGTTTCTTTGTTTTACCTAGGAAAGTATGCCTTTAAGTTTTATGTTTAAGAAAACTTCATTAGGGTTGCAGTTCAGAAAATAGGAAATGCAAGAGTTAAAGTTGCCTGTGAAACCTTAATTTGTCTCCTTTCTGCATATGTATTATGTTGCAGTCTTTAATTATGTGATCACATGCTGTTTTTCAGTGGTATGTGATCATATAATTAAAGAGTTAATTATAATACATACTGTATTGTAATAATATAAGGGAGCCAAATTAAGATTTCATTGGAATTCCTAATCCTGGCATTTTCTGACTTCTGAGTAAAAGTCTTTGTCACTTTAATACTGTTTTTAATGAGGCAGGTAGAGAGGCATGATAAAGTTGTACAGTCAAAGGCTAAAACTTTCAATGTGTTAATGACCTAAACTTCTTGGTACTGAGATTTCAGAAGTCTCTGTGCGTCTTTGTCTGTTAGGGCATTCTGGGATTCAGAGATGTTCAGGGTGTCTGACATGCTATAGTTTACCATCAAAATATGTACTTAGGACTGAAAATTTAGGTATCCATTTTGGAAGATTTGATCCCTGACTATAAGGAATATTTCTGAAGTAAGAGTGTGTGCTTTATTTAAAAATGATGCTGTTGTGGTTAAGACACAAGTATTAATCACAGAATTGGCAAAGTGAAAAACCAAGGCTGCAGACTTCCTGTGTTAATAGTGAGTAAGTCACTTACACTGTCCTCCTGACAAACCTTTTCTGCTGCTTCAAGGGGCCTTAGGCTACTACAGTTTAAAGTTAAGTTAACTAACATATTCTACCATGTGTTAAGTGTAGGTCCAGCTCTGCCAGATAGCGTATTAAAAATACACAGTGCCTTGTCTGCACTACAGTTTTATAATGTGGCATTTTGAACAAGTTACGTAACACATTCAGAGACACATTTAACTCCCTGTCTGGACATGCCCTTCATTACTCCATAACTCGTGATTCTTCATGTACAGAACTCAGATAACAACACTGAAAAATTTGAGAACTAAATCAGTTCTTATAAAACCTATTAATATCATGGAAGAAGCATCATCAGTTAAAAAATTGCATTAATGTCTAAGGTTTTTCTCTTTTTTTTTTAATTTAATGATTTCTTGGGGTTTTTCCTGTTACTCTTTTCTCATGTTTCCATCATGACAGGTGCCTGCATGTGAATTAGAATGGAACTTTAATATAATAAACAAAGCTTTTAGCAGTTGTGTAAGATGAGGATACAGAAACTGAGAGTCATTGGGGTCTGTGATTGAAACACAATGGTCTTTCAAGTGATGGTTTATGAATCTAAAACACTACAGATTTGGACTTCCTTTTTCTTTTTTTTTTTTTTTCCAGTAAAGACTTTGTTTAATCCAGCTCCAGCCCTTGCTGACCTAGATCCACAGTTTTATACCTATTCTGATATCTTCTGCTGCAATGAAACTGAGGTAATGGTCATATGTCATGTTAAAGGAGGAGTCTTAAGCAGGAAAATTTCAGGATACTCTTCTCAGAAATGCAGCATAGGGAGCAGGAAAGTTGAACCATGCTCCTCTTACATAGGACTTTTGGAGGTGACAGGTTTGATTCCTGACCTAACAAGCACAGAGAAGTATTCTAAAATAACTTTAGCTTGCACTTAAATTAGTTGTTTGCAGCTGGAAAGTTGGGTCCAGCCTTCCTTACAAGTAGATCAGCAAAACACATCCATAAAAGGACACTTATTAAATGTTATCACTGAGTGGTAAATATTAAAATAGTTCCTTGTCCTTGCTTTGCAGTCTGTTGATATGATTAGCAGGAATGCATTAGCCATAGTGTTCTGACAGTTTTAAACTCTCTTGCCAGGAGGTGATGCATGATTGCTGCACTTGATGGCAAATAGTAGCTTCATATGCCTCTTCCTGTCAGATCTATTTTCAGTGAATCTTCTCTGGCCCTTAACTGTATGTTTTCCTTTCTTCTTTCCCCCCCTCTCCTTTCCCTCTTTTCTAATTCAAGTGTTATTTCTCCCAAAGGAAATTGGTTTTGTCACAAGAGACAAATTAACCTCATCTCATGAGACCTTTGTTTAAATTTGCTGTTTATTAGCACTAGGCATGCTGTGTTCCTTCCCCGCACCCTCTCTTTATATAAACAGGAATGTGGGAGAAATCTCCTAGTGGATAGGAACCATGCCTCGATCAGAGTTAAAGTTATGTCTAAGAAACATGATTTCTGCAATGAGCATAATCCCTTTGGGTGGAGATGAGGGGGAAGAGCTAAGAGAAAAGCATGGCCCTGCTTACCTGCAGCATATTTTGTCTGATAAAAATGTCTGTCAGTGTAAATTTTTGAAGACTCAGTTACCCTCTTTTGAAATTCCTGTTAAACTCCATCACAAACTATATCAGAAGTTCTCAATCTGTGAGTCTTCTAGCATTTAAGGGTCAGCCCAAATAACGCAAAAGGACATCTAAATTTTATTCTGGGATGTTTCATTATGTGTCTGCCAAGTTCACATGCTCCTGAGAATCTGGGAACTAGTAAAATAGCAAGGTGGGAGATGCTATGGCACTTCAGATCTCTGGAAGCCAGAGTTTCCAGGATAACTGGCAGTGATACAATTTGTGGCTCAGACACTGCCCAACAGATATCAGAATTCAATTCTTTGTGGTGAAGAGAATCATAAGGCAAACTATTTATCCTTGTTCAGGGGACTCGCAGAACACCAGACTCGTGTTTTCTTAATGCTGTCAGGCAGCTCTTATGCCTGGACTATGCCTCTGGATTGGCTAAATGGTGCAATGGCTCACATTTTGGGCTGAGAACATCCATACTCTCCCACAATTTAGTAAGTCATGCGATGTTTGCTTTTTTCACAATTCCACTTGTTAATTTTTTCCCCTGGAAAAACTTAGCCCCCATATGTTAGAAACAAAACTTTGGCTTTCATTATTTGTCTATTCCTGACTTTTCTCTCTTTGTATCACACATGTTAAAGTTTTCCTTTTGTTGTATTTTATTGCTTGGGGACAGTCTTGAAAGAGGCATTCTTTGAGAAGTGTAGCTTTCTGGAGCCAGGGGTATTATTATTACCACCACATTGGAGAAAAGAAAATTACTTGTATTTAGAGAACAAGAAATACAGGTGTATAATTATATTAGATCCCTGCTCACTCATCTACCTTTTCCTGCAGAGCTGGGGGTACAGTTTGCATTCTTTTCTGCTATTTTCTTTTAAAAAGTAATTACCATGTGAAGATAGCTAGGATCACTGTTTGCAAGGTCAGGCACAGAAATATGCTCTCTGCTGTTGAGGAGCCTCATGTCTTCTGAATTTAAGGAAATGCTAGACATATGGAAGTTCCTGCCAGCCATATCATGGGAGCATAAATCCAAGTGCAGGACTCCTACAGCATATTCTGAGAACAACAATGGCATATAAATACCTTTGTTTTTAAAAACAACCTTTTGAAACTTTGCAATGAAATAGATTATGTTAGCATAAATGTAATATTCAATTTTGTTTGATTTCATTCTCTCTGTGTTAGATTTGTATTGAATTGATTTTCTGGGATGAACTATTACCATTGTTCCTTCCTTTTTGCTGAGAAAAAAGGAAAAATCAAGCATTTGTTTTTCTTATGTCACAAGTTTGAAAGTAGTTTTTTTAGTAATTGTTGTATGTTCATATACCATCTGTTTTCTGTTTTCTTTCATGACTTTCTTTAATTTCAGATCTCTGTAATGAATACAGTTGAGAAGTTTGATATACAGATAAATGTTTACATACCCAATAAAGGTTAGCAGTCACATCTCTGTATGGCACTTAAAAGCAACAAGTTAATTCTATAAATCTTAAAGATAATTCTAATTTTTTAAACTTTATCCATTCAACCAACTACATATGCATCTCCATCATCATCTTAAATCAGGAAGTACATAAGACTTTGGTGATCCTGAACATACACTGGGAAAAGATCTTTTTATCCTTTTTTTTTTTTTTTTAATTTACCTCTATATTTACTAACAGTCACAGTTAGAAAAGAGCATTTGGATAAGATGGACTTTTTCTCTAAGCCACTATGGTCATTCTTTTGAATTTTTAAAAATTACTATTCTCTATGGCCAAATATATTGAATGTTCTGCTTACAACTGTCTTCCTGAGACATTCTGTTCCAGCTCCATTGCCTCTCCTAGTTGGTATTTCTAAGTCTCAAATGTCTCCCTTCTAGCCAAAATCCTATTTATGTTCCAGCTTTACCCTTTCTGGAATCTTTTTTTTTTTTTTTTTTTTTTTAAATTTGGTTTTTTTA
>VXAC01001974.1:2112969-2147135 GCA_013399225.1 Rhipidura dahli
TTTTTTTAAATCTGGTATTTTTAGCTACTTCCAGGGAAAAAAATGTGTATTTCTGCTTCATCTTTACTAAGTCTTTTAAACAGTTAATAAATCACCTTGGGTTTGAAGATGAATTCTTTGGAGCTACCCAATTCAACTGCTTCTAAAACATTCTTTTTAACACAGATGTGTGTTCTAAGACAAGATTAAATTTACACAGGTTTTTTTATTATTACTTGGTTTGCCTTTCTTAGTAATTTACCTTTACAAGTATTTATCACAGTTTTATCGTAATGTCCCTCTCTTTCTTGTTCAACAAGAAATACTTTTAAATCATAAAATCCTGTGGTTTGCGGAATAGTATGAATAGTATGTTTGTAACAGAAAATTATTTGGCTGTCAAACAGAACACCAGCCATATAGGTTAAGACATCTTATAGACTGTGTGACGTGTTTGTATTATTAAAGATGAGAAGAAAGGGATAGTCATTGTGATTAGCTGAATTATTACTGAGTCAGAAGTTTCTGTTATTTACGGCTCTAAAGCTTGGGGTCTTGATCTGCAATGCCTTTGTCACAGAGTAGAAGTTTAAAGATGTCAGCTCTAGTGTTAGCCATGGGATGTTGGCTCTCAAACTTGCAAATATCAAATATAACATCAACATTTTATATTCCATTCTTTATTAAATGCCTTAGGATTTAATGAAATCACACACAGTATCTGGTATAACAGCACAGCTTGTTCTTATGGATTTACGTGCTAGAGAGAAGCAAACAAAATTACACTATCAGTGAATTATCTACCATTAGTTTGTCTAGAAGGCTCTTCACAAGCTGTTCTTTTCACTCTACTTGTTGCAATAACAGGGGTTTTTATGTCTGACATTACTTTCTTTTTATGTGGTTCATGAACAAAAGAAGTCAGAACAAATCTTGCAAGGTTATCGGTTCTTTCTTTGCTTAGCCTGTAGTTCAGTTTTATCTTTTCCCAGAAAGATCAAACTTGTTGAGACTAGTTTGTTAATTCCCAGATGCAGCACAGCCTAATCCCTGAGGTTTGTGCAGGAATGTGCTAATTCTCCATTCCCTTAATTCTCCTAATGAAAAATAAATGTATCCAATGTCATCCTGGTGAAAACTAATGGTTGTTCTTTTCAGTCATCTATAAATGTTGAAAAAGAGACAACCATGTGCAAGACGAGCTCTTTGGAATACTTACCATTTTTTTTCCCACGTATTTGTGTGATTCCTTGCTGCAGATGGCTCTAGGCATAACCACAATGTCAATACAGTTCATGTGTTGTTTTTCTTTCTTAGCGTGTGCATGCAGTTACAAAGCCCTGCAGGTTAGGAACCAAAATATATTGCACATCAGCAATTTCAATTTGATCCTAAATGTTTTGAAGAACAGCTGCTTCTCTGTTCAAAGAATACTGAGGAGCCCTTCAGGAGAAGAAAAACTTCTGAATGGTTACAGCAAATGATTAAGTTTGACATGCTATTTTTAATGCAAAATTGGGAACTACTTTTTCCCTAATGTAAAATGGGTATCAGAATTCTGATCTAAAGAAGGCCATGCAAAGATTTAATTAAATGCTAGCAGAATGCTTTGGAGCTTCAGCAGCAGAAAGCAGTACAAGTTAATTGCTAATTCTGTTAAATAAAGCTGTAAGACATGTAAAAATAACACAGAAAAATAGATACATTCTTACTGTTTCCTTTTAAGTGTTACTGTCTATTAACAGAGGATAGATCATTTTTTGGAATAAGTATTTGTTAGTATGTCCAGAATCAAGAGACACTATTGCCTTTTGCAAGATTCAGAGAATATCAAGTTTATAAAACTTTATCTGTAGTCCGGGATGAGGACATTTAAGACACTGCTTATTAATTCCGAGAGATTAATACTAAGGATAATCTTTCTTAAGAAAATATAATTGATATTTCTAGGGGCCAAAACAAAACCAGGTTCTTTAGAAATAAAATATTTCAGAGCATTTCTTGAATTTGCCTTTTGTGTTTTAAGTAATGGAAAGCTACTATTCTGCCATTACATAGAAGTTGCCAGCAATTCACAGACTATTTTATTTACATCTTTGTTCTAAACCCTATTTTATCAGTTGCTGGAAACTATGAATTTTCCCATATTTAGTCTAAAATGAAAGATATTACTTTTGGGAGGGAAATGAATAGCTTCAGGCCAATTCAATTCAATCAGTTTTTAATTATTCTAGCACGATAAGTATTTCTGCCTGTATGTATGTAAAAACTTTATAATTTGAAACAACTGGAACTAGTTTGGCTTGTGGCCTGACCTTGCAATTTCTTTTACACTAAATCTGTTGCACTGCTTCTTGGGGACTGTTCACATGTGTTAGAATTAATGAGATTGAGTTCTTGTTTTGTCATTTTCAAAAGAAATCTCCTAAGGTACAGGCCAAGTTTGTAGTCAAATGACTTACTGTGTTAAGTATTTGAAATTAAAAGTATTTTAAATTATCATATATAGTTTTAAATGAGCTAGCCTTAAAACTGGGATAGTTTCCCTGTTACTGTTTCTTTTCCAGCACTACCTGGCAACATTTGCAAAGTTGTTATTGTGCTAGGTGCACATAACCCAGTCTAAATGACAGACTGCTCCCCAAAGAATTAAGACTTTTTTTTCACCAGTTTATATTTGCTGAGGATCAGAGGACATTAGGAACAGACCTCTGGATGTTCAACTAGTCCAACACCCTGGTGAAGCCTGTCCAGTTTAGGATGCATTGCTCAGGGCTTTGTCCAGTCAAGTTCTGAATCTCCCAGGGTTGGAGACTGTGTGACCTCTGGGCACGTGTTCCACTGCTTCATCACCCTTGTGGTGAAAAAGCTTGTCCTAATATTGGAATTTCCCATGTTCTAGTTTGTGCTTGTTGTCTCTAGCCCAATCCCTGTGCACCTCCAAGGAGACTCTGGCTTCATCCTCTCTATCCCCAGCTACTAAATTGCCCTAGACAGCAATTAGATTTCCCTTTAGCCAGGAGTTCTTAAGGCTGAACAAGCCTGCTTCTTCCAGCTTCTCTTGTATGTCCTGATCTCTGGTCCTCTGACTGTCTTGATGGCCTTCCACTGCAGTGTGCTGTGGTAGGTCAGTGTCTTACTTGTGCCAGGGTTCCCAAAACTAGATACAACGCTGCAGATTTGGTCTTGCAAATGCCAAGCAAAGGATCCAGAACATCTCCCTGGAGATGGCTGCCCCAAATGCACCACAGCTAGGAACAATTGGCAAATGTTCATGTGCTAGGATCATTCTCAGTTTTAGCCAGTGTAAATTACTATTGCTGTTGAAAGAAGCTAATTGTTTTGGAGTGACTTTTGGAGGTAATGTGGGACTAGGGGTGGTGTTAATTTTAACACAGATCTGCCTTGCAATCCAGTTTGTTTCCAGGCCACACAAATGGCAGTTCTGGCACAAGAAAATGGGCCATGTGGACAGGAGCGGCAGGGAAAAAGCAGGGCCATTTTCTTTTCTGCAGCAGCTCTGCTTTGTGTCATCCTACCATGACTAGACTCCACAGTCTAAAGAGAGACAGACACTTAACTAAGATTAGTGAGGATTATGGCCAAGAACCTTCATATCAACAAAATAAAAAACTTAAGTCAAATTTTTCTACCACTCTTGCAAACAAAATTATGAAAATAGTTTGTAGATAATTATATAATATTCATCATAGGTTTATTCTGACAGCAGTTGTGTGGAATGTCGTCTTGCTTTAATAGGTCCATTTAACTGAGTAGTTTTATGAGACTAGCTGCAGAAAAATAAAATTCTTCATTAGCTGTTCTTTTGTACAGTACTATGGCAAATGTCCACATTGGGCTTTCAGTATTGTTATTTAATTTTTTTCTTTACATAACCATTAGTTATTTCCCTCAATTGTACCACAGTTTGTTTTTTAAATAAGATTCTACTGAAGGGAGGAACTTAAAAACTCACCACAGTATTTAACATCAGTTGACATTTACCGCAATCTCTAATTATTGGCACAGAATCTGTCTGGCTTCTGCTGCTTTTATGGTTCTTCCAGCTTGTTCCAGTGTTTTTTAGTTGTACCATCCTGCTGTAGATGAGTTAGATGATAGTGGTTTGAAGCAGCTGAAGATCTACTTTTATACAGACTGTCTGTTCAAAATAATTTTGTCTGTTGGTATAAGCAGTATAAAGATGAAAAGAAAGATTTCTACAAAACCTTTCCTATATCAGTCCCAAAACAATTCTTTCACTACTCAAGCAAAAAATCCTGTTGATTTTGGACATAGGAAGCACAAAGAGGAGTACTGTCTTAATGCTCAGCATACAGGATGTGCATTTCATTAGGAAGAATATTATATTTAAATATTTCATTTATCTTGCTCATGAGCTTACAGAAGTTTAAATACCTGGTAAATAAACCAATATTAGATTTACTGTTTCTCTGTCAAAGCCAAACCCACTTTCATCCTGGAGACTTTGCAACAGAGGTAGAATGTTTGGAATTACAGCCCCTCATAAAGTACACTGAAAATTCAGTTCGCCTGTTCCATTCAAGGATTTGTGTTAATGCATTTTTATTCTTGTAACACAGTGTATGAGGTGTTCTGAATAGAGAAATACACAGTTCCTGCTCCAGAAATCTTAAAACTCATGGAATATTTAGACACTTGAATAGAGTGTACATATATATTTTAATATTATATGTCATCTATCTGTAGTTACTCCAAAACCATTATTATTGTATTGGTTTCCTGGATACCTTGCAAGAAGATACATTCAAAAGGTTTTGTGAGATACTTTTTACAACAAATTTTCTTACTTGAAAATACTTTTATAACCTTTTAAATACTGAAATATGTTTAATATGCTTAAATAGTTTATACTGCCAGAGAATTTAGAGCAGCATGGTGACACACCAAAGAGAAAATTGGATAGATTTAGTTGTCTTCTTATAATTAAAATTTTACTATATTCTTGTCTGGGATCAGTGTGGTTAAAAAAAGTAATTTTAAATTGCGTGTACATGTTGACCACACCTTGCCCCTGCAGTGCACAAGTTTAACAACCAAGTCCTGCCACACCAGGCTCTGCCTCATAGTGATCAGATCAACAGTGCTTGAAATAATCTGTGCATTTGTCTAAGTAGGAACTGCAGAACTTGGCCATGTAAGTTTAAAATTAAAAGCATTAAGTGCTCTGCTAGTGATATTATAAACTCTAGGGAGTGTGTTGGCATAATGTGGCCCTTCAGAGCCCAAGGGTGGCTGCTCTGGCCTGGGTCAGGCTGAAACTCAGGAAATGACAGTGGCGAGCAGCGGGCGCTGACTCACAGCTGGGGGCGGTTTGCTTGGAGATGGCTGTAGTAGTTCCTGTCCCCAGCTGTCTGCCCGCCCTCTCCTCACTACAGGCATGGCCTGTGCTCCATGAAGCACTTGTTTAATCACTACACTTTACAGTTCATTACATCAAGAACTGCGAGCACTGAATGCGAGTTTCAGTCATGCAGAGGAAGGTAGTTTGAAATATTTCAGCAGCTGTTTCCCAAGAAGCTGAGCTGCCCATGCAGCAAAGGTCAGGAGAGTAGCTGCTGAATAGGTTCCAGAGAAAGTTTTCCGCTGAAAACAAGCCCTAGGAGTATGAAAGTTATGCTCAGCTATGAAGCAGTTATTTGATAATGCTTCGGACTGCATTCTTCAAGATCCACTAGCAACCTTGTAATGCAAGCTGCAGTAAGGCTTCCCTTTTCTCAGGCAGGCAGGACAAAATTTAGTAAAGACAGCAAAATGTAATATGTCTGGTTACTTGCAGCTGAAGTCATACGGTATTATGCAGGTGTACTGCCTGGTAGACCGTTTCAGAGAAAAGACAATTTCTCTTCCCTTTCTTCCCGTTTCATTCTTGTTCTCTTCCCTGCCAAAAAGAAGAGAAAAAGCACATGACACTTGACAATACAATGCCATCAAGAAAATGTATGAAGTGGTGAAAATGTTGTTTGATTCTGAAGTCTTCATTGCAGACTTTGGGGAAATTTTGCTCTTAGTTGGGTGGAACTAGAAGAGATTAATTTTAGGACCCAACTGGGAGAAGTTTACTTAAGCTCACCATCAGTTAGAAGAAGAGTTTAACTGTGTTTGTACAGAGCCAGCACAGTTGACAGAGGCATATGGACATGGCCATAACACAAATACATAATAATCTTTTAAAGGGCCTTTGTCCAAAGAAGGCTTCAGATAAATTTTAGGTATTCTTATCCAAAAATACATATTAAATTGAACAGAGTGGTCAAAATTGAGCAATTTTTTCCCTGGAAGAGATTTTCCCTTGTGATGTTCCTCTAGCTGAACACTGAGAATTTTAAAAACTGTTTAAAAAGTTTCTCACTTGGTGATATATATCCCTCAGCAATAGTGACCAAGTTGACTTGTAGCATTTTTTCACATTAAACCACAAATTGCTTTTGCCAAGACTGTGTCATTGTGTCCATTTCACAGATGAAAAAACTGAGGCATGTGGGAAAAATGTGATTTTACTAAGGGTTGTATGCCAGGTAAGTTGTAGAAGCTGGAACAGAACCCACACCTCCTGTGTCTCTCTGCCTAGGCTGCTCTCCGTTAGTCTGCTGTGCCTGAAGTACACACTGATTTCAAGCAAGGAGCAAGATAGCTGAATATCAGCGTAGGAAGTGCTTTCATGATCATCCTACAATACACATTTTAAAAAGCTACTAAATACTGTTTTCAAATGCAACTGTTGTCCAAAAATGAATGCTGTCAGATTATGATTTTCATTTGCGTGGGTTGTTTTCCAGGCAGAAATTTTAACGGGCATCCCAGTTGGCAACCTTGAAGATGCTGAAAAGGTGGGACGCATGCTGTTACAAAGAGGGTGTAAGCTCGTAATTGTTACTCTTGGAGCAGAAGGCTGCATGATGATATCAGGAGAGGAACCCATTCCAAAGCACGTTCCTGCTGGGAAGGTCAGGGCTGTGGACACTACGGTACGTTTTTGTGGTTTAACTGTCTTGCTTTGGAAAAGACTGCTTAAGCACTAGGGGAAAGCTGTGAGTAATCAGCCAAATCTTTGGGCACTAGCACAAAGGCTAATTTATGATGTGAAACTGATATCTTGCTTCCAGTGTCTCATATGTTAAATGTCAGTTCACCTGAGTTTTATAGTCTGTATTGTAGATGAGCTAGAATTATTATACATACTAAAGGTGTCCTCATGTTCCTCCTTTACTGAAGTGAGTACCTGTCTCTGGCTGTAGTGTGTGATGCCACTGGCCTGAGCTGCAGTCCTGTTTTTTCACCTTTGCCCTGTCATTTAATTCATCTTGTCCAGAACTCAAACACTGTGAGAGAATGGAGATACTACTCACAGTCTGAAACTGAATGTTTGATTCTTCTGACAAAGCATGAATTACTTACCAAGTCTAGCACAAGGTTATTAAAGACATAATTTTTACAGAATATAGTGGGAATCCCCCCAAAAGTTCTTGCTGCTTCATGATGACTGTTTTATGATGCTAGGTAAGAGATACTTGGTCAGGCACATTTTAATTTTTGCCATTAGGGTACTATTTTGCTTCGTGCTCAGAACTAAGTGCAGAAAACATACTCTGGGAAACCACAAAATACAATACCCCCAGCAAAAGATAAAAACAGGACAGGCAATAGTTAAGATAGCATTGCTATGAAAACCTTACCACATTGCACATATGGGGCTATTTTGTGTTCCTAGTATTATCTGACATAAATCCAAAATAATTCCAGTGGAGTTACTGAGAGCAGAGCAGGTCATGTTATATGTACTAACTATACATTTAAATGCCTGTTATAATAACGTCATATTACATATGTTCTGTTACAATAGTTCATTAAAATCCTGGAGATTTTACCATCTGGTACATTCCATATCTGAATTGCATTAATAACAACTAGTTCTTGTAGCATGTTTTTTATCCATGGACCTCATACTGATTCACAAAGAGGAAAGTCAACTGCTTAAAGGATGAGGAAACAGAGGCACAGGGAGCTAAAATTACCTGGGTCAGTAGCATGCAGTAGTAGAGCTAAGAGTAAAGTCACTTCATCTCAGTCAGAAGATCACTCATAGGTTTGGACTGTGATATTCTGATACTGTGGAAAGCATTGTTTCATTGTTCAATATAATATTTTTCTATATAACTCAAAAATAGAGATACTTTGGTTTTATTTTCCTCTTTTGTCCCCTTGTCATTTAGAAGTTTGACATTGGATTAGTGCTGGTTTTAGGATGTCTTAAATTTCTAGATAGGGGAAGGAGACATCATTGTACTCTGCAAAAAGTTCTTGGTAGGGCACTACAGAACCCAAATTGCCTCATCTTGCTTTTAGTTCAGCATTGGAAGTGCCAAGGAAGTGAAAGGCAGAGCTCCCAAAGCTGCCCAGAAGCAGGATTTATTAGCTTGTGAGCAACACCTTATGAACCTGGCAGTACAGCTTCTTGCTCTGAGCTGGTAAATCCACTGCTGCTATCTAAGCTTACTGTTAGAGTTTTTTTCCTACCACACAGAAGTGATGTTGAATAAATATGTGTGATCTGCTTCTTCAAAAGAAGAAAATTGCTTCCAGATCAGCTATTGTTTGGTATCTTAAAGATTTGCTGCTCTTGGAATAAAATAGCAATACTGAAAGTACACACTGTGGATGAAAAATGCTTTTTATCTTGCCTAGCAGTTTGGAGCTTCATGTCTGAACTAATGTAATGGTCCTTTTTCTTTTTTTTTTTTTTCTTTCTTTTTTTTTTTCTTATTAAAAAAAACCCCAGCTTCTTTTAATTTACTGAATCCTTGCCCTGCCTCCTTGTGGCCAACAGGTTATTGGCTTCCACATAGCAGAGGATTTTCACAGTTAATTTTGTTAATCTACTTAAATACCAGTGGGTTGTTTTCAGTAAAACAGCTGTGCTTGGTTTATTCTTGCAGCCTGAATGAAAAAATATGTGTTGGCCTTCCATTATAAAAGTCTTACGGTGCTTGGCCTGATTATCACTTTGCCTGAAAGCAAGTGGTTTTAAAGCAACCCTTACAAACACTAAAGAAAAGAATGTCATCCTCAACTAACCTGGATTGCTCTATTACTAAAGTAAGTATTAAACATTCTAGCAGGACATGTTACTTTCTTCAAGGCATGTCCACAGTAGATCCTTCCCCAGGAGAAGGATCAAGCTGAAAGGTAGCTTACCAAGTAGCCACCTACCCCCAGGGTATTCATAGTTGCTCATGTGTGTGCTCTTAGCCTGCCATTTGATAGAAAAAAAGAAGTTGCTACCTTAAACTGCCCTGACTTCAGCATCTCGATGGACTAGGCACAACCACATCTGGTTATGTGCCTGTATCTGTACTGATACTGTTTAGATCTGCAGAAGGTAAAGTTACTGCCAGACAAAGAGTTAAATAATGTGTGTCCCCTATCAAAGAATTTGCAAAAGGCTACAGAGTCCTTAATAAAAAACTGAGTTTGCCATTTAGAAGATACACGTGTAAGATACATGTAAAATTAGCTTCAAAGTCCCCTTTCACTGTAGAATTTCTTCATAGCTGTTACCACTGCCCAGAGTCCTCTGCTGCACTGCAACTTCAGTAATGACTCCTGGTAATTTCTGTTGTCCACAGCAATTTTAGGAATTTTTGAACAACAAAATACTTGGATTGGTACAGCCAAAAAAATTAAGAATTTGAATTCCTTGTCCCAGTTTGTGTGCTTCCCATTCTTCATGTTCACAGGTTCATCAAAGACACTAAGAGTTCATAGACTGTAGAGCCTGGCTCTTCCTCCCTGCCCTTGAGGTGGTTAAATCTAAGTGTTTATTGGCAGAACACTGGGAAAAGCTGGCTTCATCTCCCACTCTGTGGTGGAACATGAATCTTCAAGATTGAAAATCTGGCGTTTTTCACCCACACTAAATCAATACTATAAAGAGAGAAAAAAGGCCTGTTGATTCTTTTTTTTAGCACTAATTATCTTAGTGTGGGCTTTAGTAATGTATGCAATGCTTCTCATGACTGTTAGCAGAGCTCTCCATACACAGTCCAAAACATGTAGAGCACGAATAGTCATTCAGAGGGAAGTTTTGCAAGACATGGATTTGTAAAGCTGAAACATCTGTTTCTCCTGTTATAGCTAAATAGTGCAATAAGCTTTTGTTAAGAAAATTAACTTTCCCTTCATTTTAGTAGTTCCTGCCATCTCCTTTCTATAAGAAATTTTTGAATAAACAGAAAAACAAGTGAATTACTGAAAAATAATCCTCGAATTTTCTGTATGACAGAAAGATCTGATTAAGCCCACTAGCTCTATCAATTTGTAATTGAAACAGTTGACGTACATGAGACATTTGACACATAATAAAGTACTAATATAGGTATACATTATATTCTATTTTCATTACTTGAAATAGTTGCTTTTAAATTTACTTGACTATAATTATTTAAATATATGCATTTACTTTATTTTTGGGAGAACCTATTTCCACTCTAGGTGAAACTAGTACATGAAGCTACATTAAAATATCTGTGAAGGATAATTATATAATTCCATTTATATGACACTTCCTCTGTTGGTAGCAGAAGGTTTCACAAATCATTCACAAATTAGATAAGCATTTCATAGAAGACAATAATATCATATACACACATTTTGCACTTGTGTGCATGTGAAGCAGTTTGCCTGCTGCTGAAGCAGAAGCACAGTTGAGGTGGAGCACGGCAGCTGCTCACAAACAGCTGTGGGACATGACTGAACACCATCGTGTCAGAATTGTACTTGAGGTGAAGGGAATGATCTGTGGGATGAAGCACATGATGATCCTGGATTTTGCATCTGCTGCTGCAGTAGCCCTGAACAAGCCAGAGGCAGAGACATACGTGGTCTGATGAGAGAGAAGGCCACAACATCATCCATACTGGAGAATGAAGCTCTGCTCTTTTTGCCCCTTCACCCTCACTCTCCCCCTCTACTTCTGACAATCACACAAAGTGTAATTTACAGCACTATTTACATCTATTTACATTTACTAATTATATTCCATTGAAACTGCCAAGGAAAATTTGTCAGAAGAATGTAATTACTCAAAGCTGGAATTCGGCCAGCAGTGAGATTAGTTCCCTTCCATTTTGAAAAAAAGCACTATGGGATAGTATGGAGCTGAGCACTTCAAGTGACAGCTGGGAACCAAGTCAAGTCCCACTGCCAGAGGCCTGCCTGGGGCTTGGTATCTGCAGGTGGACTTTGCAGCAGCATTCAGGCTGTCTGGAGCTCCAGGTTACTCAGAATCTGGGCTTCAGAGCCATGGCAAGCCTCCTCTGGAGGTGGGGCAATCTGGTGGTCAGTGACTATGGCAGGCTGGAGCATGTCTGCTGACTCTGGGATTTGCTATGTGGTTGCTCCTTGCAGTTGAAGGTGGGGTGTCCTGCCTAAGGTCCATGATTCAAATCAGAGAGCTGGCACTGGCAGAATCTCTCCTGTGCAGTGGCATTAGTGGAAAATGGGGAGCTCTCTAAGTAAGCTGGAGCTGCCCTTCTGTTGGGCCCCCATTTAAAGAGCACTGAAATCATTTTGGGAAGGAGGTCGTCTAGGGTTAGTTTTTGTAACCTCTAATTTGCTCCATAAGTCAGCTTGGATCAAGATGCTGTATATATATTTGCATCAGTTAGGGTGACTTTCTAATTTTTGTCTCACCTGGTCTTCTAAATGTATAGCACAGTTGCTCTGTTTAAGATCTCTTCATCAGATGACCTCTAGGTTTACACATACCAATGTCGTATGCAAAAAGTCCTGCATTAGCACGCTCACAGCCAGGAAACCATGCATCTGCATGTCTGGCTTAGGCATGGATGCACTTGGGCACACAATATTTAAATGAAAATTTGGAATCACTTTTCACAGTGCTGCTCCTAGGAATCACAGCAAGTCAATGGTCCCCCTTTTAAATGTCATGGAGAACCTAGAATGTTTAGCTTCACAGTATTTCTAAGCACAACCATTACATTTACCTTGTAATTTCTTTTATTACCAGCATTTTCCCTGTCTGGTTGTGCTTTTTGTATACAGAGATTGCACAACCTACAAAGAGAAGCTCACAGGTTGAAGTGCCATACTTGTGAACATGATGAAACTCATTTAGGACACAGAATAAAATTCAACATTTAATCTACTTTGTCTGAAATTTGACATGAGTGTATGATTTATTCTATATAGTCCTTTTCTGTGCAATATTCTCAGAGATATGATACATACTATTTGTCATAATCATAAATGTTACCATTATTTTTTCATGTCGGTTCTGCAAAAGAAAGGCTCATTTCTACAACAGGAACTGTCATCAGATGTTATGTGTTCAAATCCTGGTGTTTCTCTCAGATTTCTATTTACAATTTATTAGATCTGTCTCTTTTACTAGGAGAGAGTTATGAAGGCTGTCTTTAAACAGTAGATTGCTCACTGAGCAGCTTTGTATTGAACTCTGAAAATGTTATGCAACCTTTATTTTAATAAAGCCTCATATAAGTGTATAGCTATATAATTTTAGATATGTCACAGTATTCAGGCCTGTGCAGCAATTGTGGTCTAAAGAAGGCAGTGTGGTTTAGCAATTTGAACAAAGGACTGATTAAGAGTTCCAGGGCTCTGCAAAAGACTTGCTGTAAATCCTTGGAAGAGTTACGTGTCTTCTTTGTATCCCAATTTATCTGTCCATAAATTGGAGCTGCTATTAATGTGTTGCATATAAGCCATGACAAGTCTGTTAGAGATCAGAACAGAACCTGGGAGGCCTTTTTCCCAGGCTTGTCATGTAACCTCAGGCCAGTTGTGCTTCTCTGGGGGCTTTGCAAACTCACTGAAGTGCTTCTGAAGTTGAGAGGTCTTGTCTGTAAAAATATGGTTTACACTAAAATTCTCTGACTTAGCTGTATCTTCTGGTTTGGAGGAAGCCTGAGCCAGAGGAGTGAAGTGGACACTGAAAGAAAGCCTTTAGAATATAAATAAATCCAAAACAGTCCTCCTAATAACAGCAATTCTTTGTCTCCTGACTTTGTGGCCTAACGTCTGAGGATCAAGGGGATATAAATACAACACACTGTGCAATGACTAATTACTCAAAATTCTGTGCATCAGCAGAAGTGGGACTTGTGGTTGACTCTAATATTGTCAAATGCCTTTGCTATTTAATAATCTTGTAGCCGTACATTATTTAGCACGCCGTTTGCACAAAGAACAGTGATTTTATTTCAGCTATCTCTCAACAAAGTAAAAATGCAGCTGGTAGTAAATGAAGCATTTGGCAGACAATGTGTCTGATGTACAGTTCTCTAACTTGCTAAGAAAAGAAAAATGTTGAATGTTTAACCTTTTCCTACCCAAAGATGTAGCAAGGAATAAACCTTTGTGGTTTTCCTTTTTCTCTTTTTCCCTAACCCTAAAAAGTAGCCTTTTTTCCTTTTCTTTTTTCTTTCTCTTTTTTTTTCTTTTTATCTTTTTTCTTTTTTCCTTTTCTCTTTTTCAGTTTTTTGGGGTTTTTCTTTTCTCATCTACCCTTTCATTCCCAAGGAAAGAGAAGTCACTACCAGGCAAACATCTTATTTATCAGTAGAGTTTATTCACACACACCAACACAGAGTAATTATGCCCAGAGCTCCCATTAACATCCCACAAACCGACAGCATAATAGTTTCCTTTCTTTAAAATGCAACCCAAATAGGTTAATAAATAAGTTCAGTTCCAGTCATAGCCCACTTTCTGACTTAGCCTTCTGCATTCCCTCTTTTACAAATACGGCATCCATTGAATTTTGGAACAGAAAAACCATGAGGAATAAGTTAATCTGCCAAGCACTCCGATCAGCGATCAGCACTGTAAGTCTAAATAAAGCTGCATCTATTATGTTCTGAAGTTCAGCTGAACTGTGAAAGAGCACATGACTGAAATCACTGCATGTGAGTTGACTCACAGTTAAGTCTAGATGGGACTTGCTTGGTTCCTCATGAGTTCCTGCTTCTGATTCAGGCCTTCTAAAGACACTTCAGTTTGTTAAGGCTTAGTCAGTGGCCTAAGGCTGTACAGGTATCCAGTGACAAGAGGGATTTCGAGTGGCATCCCTCTGCATTGGTAGTCAACTGAGAAAATGTGGAGCAAGCTGGATGCATCCTCTTTCCCCTTGGAGAGCAGAAAGCTATATTATCCCCCTTGTGCAAATTGGAGAAGTCAAACAAAAATGTTAGCTGGGTGCACTGAAGCACAAGCCAGAAATGTTGTGCTCCAAGTTCTATGGGGAGTTGGAGTGATGCAGCCAAAAATGAAGCACAGGCATATATTGTCCCATGCTGCTCTCTTAACTTCTAGACAACACTGTCATGGAAGGAAACACTGTTTATCTGCCTAGTAACTGTCTATTTTAATCTGTAAGAACAAACAATGTAAACAAAATGAGCAAACAGAAGCAGGCTTTACAGAACAATTTGCAGCCTTGTTTTCCAGTGGAAGATTCCATGGACCACCCAGGCTTTGCTCTAGTCCTTTTCTCAACCACGGAGCATCTAATTAAATCTCTTTCCATTCCTGACTCTAAGTGGAAGAGAGCCTACAGTCCTGTACAGTTTCTTTCCAGATGGAAATGCATAATTTAACAGAGATACAGCTGACAGGGAGAAGTGGGCCCAAAGCAGTATTAGCATTTGCCACAAATTGCATTAAATTACAAGGGATACTTAATGAAGACATATTATAAAAAGAAGATTAAAGCCAATATTTAGTTTTTATGCCCCTTCTAAGATTGTAGAGTTCCAGGCAACAAAAAACTCATAGGGAAACTACTTTACTGATACCAAGAGTTTGGTTTAGCTACACATGATCAGTAACAAGTCGTGACATTGTGTCCCATTGTGTCCTACAGCTTTATTCCATATACATGTATACATATACAAAAAGTTGCTAAGCACCTTACATTATTTACTACTTGGGTACTTACAACATGAAGAAAGTACTGTTCAGACTGCTGTTGTGTAGATAGAGAACAAAACATGCAGACGCTGGCTTGTCAATGGCAAGTGAACCTGTTTCCCTTGTTTAACCATGACTTGTTCTCTATGCTTCTCTTCAAAAAAAACAAAATAGGACTGGAGGAAAATTTTTGTCAGGCTATAAACTTCTCATTTTTGGAACTGGACATCATTGTAACTGTCCACATAAAGGAGAAAGTACATAGAAATGGGGAGTTGCTTTGCATTGGATGCTCCTCGAAGGGGCTGTAGGGAGTTTATGGAAATATGGTACAAGGACAAGTTCTTTTGGCTCCACTACTGGCATACTGAGAAATATTCCAGTTTGGAAATTAACCCAGTCAATTATTATTCTGGACATAGAAAGGTAGGCTTGCTGGCAGCATATAGGTAGCAACTCAAATGTTTTCTATGTGGGCCAGAACAGGCGAATGATACCACATCTAATATCTGCACCTGAGAATACAATCTGATGAGGTCTAGAGAGGCTGGGTTCAGAAATATCTTTGTGCCATCTCACTTCTGGCATGCTTTAGTAAATGAAACAAGGGTATAATTTATGCAGGTTGAGAGCAGAGCAGGAAATCTTATTGCTTCTCTTGGGCTAACTATGTCGTGCAACACAAGTCAAAATCATTGCAGCAAAACATGCTGCATCCCTTTTTTGATTTGCTCTCCTCCTCTTGACTTTACGATGAGTCCAGCTCAGGGTCTCCTCCAAGAGGATGCTCAGTCCTGGTATGTAGCTCACCCTGTGTCGGAGCAGATCCTGGGCTGCCAGGGCATGCACACGAGGCAGTGCCAGTTGTAATGGTAGACTGCACTTTTGGATATGTGAGTTGCAGGAAGGTTGAAGAGGAAGGAAGACCAACTGTGTGCAGCCATCCTTTCTAATGAAATTCCTGCAGTTAAAAATAGCTAGTGGAAGCTGGCACTTCTGGCACATCCAGAGCGTCACCTTCCCAAGTATCTTTTTCTGGCCTGAGCTGTAGGAAGTTGCAAATGCAATCCGCTGTGTAATAGTGCAGCATATTCTTGGCCAAACTCCTCATCATTTTTTTCCTCTTCATGGTTAGCTAACAAATGTCATATGCCTCCCTTTTTTCTTTAAAACTATTCTCTGCAGAGCCAGGTATCATCCAGGCTGTTGTGGAACATAACTTACTCTCTTCAGTTTCTTCACATCAGTTCTGGCTGTAGTGAGAGAGAAAGCAAACCTGGCTCTGAAGCCCCTTGTCTGCCTGGTTGCCCAGAAATGCCAATTGCAGCAATGCTGATATCGAATAATATCAGATTTCATGATTTTCCCCATGAGTTTTCAATGCCAAGTAATTTTGGTCACTAAAGAAACCAGAAAGGTTCGAGTTGGATTGGTGATATTGCATAATTAGGTTTTCAAAAGAACAAGAACAGAGAAATGAGAATAGTGGGGAAATCAGGCTTCTTGCTTTTGCAAATTCTAACCGCAGAAAATGCCAGAAATTGTATTTCTTATTAAGAATAAATGAGTTAATCTTTAGTAGCCTGTCCCATGGACAGAATACATTTTACAATTAATTTTACAACTTTCATTAGAGAAATGGAAGAAAGCTAAAACTCTAAGGTTTGGGGATTGATAGCAGTAACCCATAGAAATGACTTTAATAGCAAGTTTACAGTTGAGTGTACTGATTCTGCCACTTTTCTCAGGGTTTTCTTCTGTGTCCATGCGTTTAAAGGTAGACATACAGACATAAAACCAGCTATAGAAAAAATCATCTGTAGAAAAGCAGATTCCTGAATTCTGGCAGCAAAGTTTGTCAGCTGCCCAAATATCTATAAGGAGTATTTTTAAAATTATTTTCAAAGCACAAATAGACACAAATACTGGAAAACAGTGAGGAAATTCTCTGCAAGCTCGTGCCTCATTGCTGGTATCTGTGATTTTGTTACTGAAATCATTAAGCAGGCAGTATGTTTCTTGGAAATATTCATTTTACAGGGAATCTCACAGAAAATGCCCTTCTGTCAGAAGCAATGCCTTGGTGGTCACTTACTGCTGAAGACGGTGAGTGAGGTGTCGGAGGGAGCCCTGTTTTCTGCATTCCTGCCCCACAGGTTAAGGACAAGAGAATGAGTGGGTAGCAGAGAACAATACTGTTGAGCAGAGCAGCAGTTTTGGCTTGTAAACCACATCTAACTGAAATTCAAGGGAGGAGATACAGCTTGAGTAGTCATCGAAACGATTACACAAACTCAGTTGGAAAAAGAATGCAGGGAGCTGGCAAGGGGACAAAGCTGGGGAGAGCTCAGACAAAAAACCTCCTGAAGTTTGGTGGGGTTTTTTTCCCTTCCAGGATGTGTAGTTCATGGGTAGGCAGAAGCAGTGGCCAGCCAACAAAGGCTAGATGTTGTGGTTTTGAAAGAGGCACTCGAGCATATGGAGCTTTCGTGCAAAAAAAAGAATGTTATTTTGATCAATTCCAGGCGAGATGGCAGTTGTGTCATTCTGAGTGCTTCTCCTCAGATTAGATGGGATCACTAAGAGTCCTTTGGCATTTTCAGTCTGAGAAAAAAAACCACATGTGGCTAGTGAAATTGCCCAGCACAGAGGTTTCCTTCTTCTTATTTAACTGTTAGATTATGGGGTCCTGAAGCCATGTCAGGCTCATATGTGATGCTGGGTGACATAGTTAGTGACGATTTGGCCAGTTCTCTCCTGGTTGGGGAGGAAAACCCACTGCCAGAATATCCAGTGTACTATCAAAATAGCATGATGTATTTTGGGCAGAGCTTTGGCTACAGTTTGATTTCATCATTAAATGGTATTTGTGATTTAACACATAAGCATGAGCTTTGTTGGGACGAAAGCACAATTTGGCACAAGTGTGACATGAATAATGAAAGGAGTGAAGTACTGCTCAAGGAAATGAGATAAGTGAAGCTTTTGATTAGAGTAGGAGAGTAGCTGCATGTTGTTGAGGCTTGATAAACCAGTTTGAGAAGTACAAATCAGCCTTCTGAGGAGCTGCTATATTTAGCACCAGGCTTCAGCCACAACTCTTGATTCTGTGCAAGTTCAAATTCTGGGAAAGGTAGATACAGCTCCTGTAGCATGTTCAGCTGAAAGTCCATCTTCTATCTATTAGTGGTGATGTCTGCGTGCTTCCCTGTTGTTGACACTTTGTGGTTTGTATGCTGTACTTTGCAAGAGTGCCACTGGAGAGTTTTGTGTTCAGATGAAGTGTAATGAGAATTTTCCAGTGCTGCATTTTGTATTTGCACTGCAGGGTGGGGGGGAATACTGTGGAGGGTTTCTTCTGCTATTTCTGAGTTTCTGTGTGAGGTATATGGATTTCCAGATCAAATGAGAGGAGGTCACAGATCAAAGCTCGAGTGAAACCAGAGAAGAAGCAGGTAATGAAGGCAAAAGCAAACTCAGTCTTAAACAGAAAATTTACACAGAAGTGTATCCCAAATGGAAAAATTCCATGCCAAAATATCTGTTGTTCTGGCAATGTTGGAATCAGAGTAGTGGTGAATTATTTGGTTGACAGGAATCTCACAGGTTCAGCTACATGGATGCATTGTTTTTAGAATGTTATATGGAGCTCCTGGTTCAGTGCTCTTATTCCATTGTGTAAGAAAGAAATAAATTCGTCGCCTCTCATTAATGCTATCTGGAGTTGAAAGGAGTTTATATGAGCATCATCACTCTAAATTGTTTCGATGATTCAGAAAACAGAGTGCTCCCTGTGGGTGAATACTTTGTTGGCTTTCTGGGGTTAGACTAACAGTCTACTACACAGAGTAACTTAGTTCCCCAGTGCTTAGCAGCATACTGGAATATTATTATCCAGGAGAATGAAGCTCTCCTGAGATCTTTCCCAGATTTCTTCAGTGTGCACTAAGAGAAAGCCATCACCTCACAGACACCTTGCAGTATTTTTCTTGTAAACAGTGAGGTGGGATCTCCTCTGTTCTCATCCTGATTGAGAGTCCAGCAGAGCTGTGAAGGTCCACTTTCTTATTTTGCATACCTCAGTTTTATGGTTCCCAAGCTGTGCCTCACTTTCAAAGGATGGGTAGCTCATGTGACTCCTGTTACCCCATGAAAGATCTGGAGCTTTGGAATCAGCCCACAGATGTCGCAAAGTGGGTGTTCTTAACATCCTTGATCTTAAGTTGGGTTAATTTCCCATCATGTGAAATGAGAGCACTATTACCTGCCTTCAAAGTAGATGCTGTATATGGGCTTTGAAATGTAAAGCAGATACTTTCATCTGTGCTTTTTAGATGACATACAAATTAAAAATTGCAGAGTTGTGAATGTTGTATGTTTTATTTCCAACATTCACCACAAACCAAACATTTCAGGGGAATTCAGGCATCTGTAATGCTTGTCACTGATCTTTTTAGAAACAGTGCATAACTTAATGTAGTAGGATGTTTCAGAAAGGAAAGAAATTGCATGCAGGAGGCCTTGTATTGAGATTAATCTCTCAGGAATGCAGGGGGTTAACGGTCAGGCTGATTAATCACTGTTAATGACCCATCAGGAAATCTGTCAGGAAGTGGGTAAAAATTCCTGATGGCTGATGTGAAGCATTGTGTGGTATGCTTTGGTTTTGATGTTTCCCAACTGATAGTCTACACTGGGTGTAGTTTAGTTACCTCTTAAGTTCCCAGGCCATGTGAAGGACCAGATGATACGATGGCCTTGTTCAAATTGAGTAAGTGAGCAAGAAATTTTCCCCATTCATGGCCGTGCAAGTACATCACAGCATAAATGCAGGAAAGTCAGGGATTGCTCCTTCCCACAGCTTCCCAGAACGGAGTCTGGTAAAGATACAGAAAGGAAGGTCATCATTCCCTCAATCCCCTGGACAGAGCCCACAGGGTACAAGGGGAAGAGTGGAACAGGCAGCTTTCCCTGTGTGAACAAGAAGCCAGAGTTTTAAGACTTGGATACACAACTGAGTTAATGAATTGCCTGATGTTGACTGAGGGCGAGGTTCCACAGTTGGCTCAAGCTGATCCAAGATCATGCTGAAAGGAGTGTTTCTAACCTCTTTCTCCTTTGCTGTGGACTAACTATCATGTGGTAATACAGCAACTTGCTGATCTGGGCGGAAACTATTGTTTCTTGGTCAGTGTTGGCTGTCCCAGTCGTCAGAAGGATCACAGAACTGATCTGCCTCACTGCTTGGCCACACAAGTGCTAAATCTGATGTAGGGGAGGGCGTGGGAACATGAAACAAGGATAAAAACATGAGTGGGGACTGAGCCTTTCAGCAGTAGCATAACCATGGATAGGCTTAAGCCTATTATGAAACTGCAGTCTGAATCACTGGAATTAAGAGTGCACTGTCAACCTACAGGGAATGCAAATTAAAATGTGTTAGCTTACACCTCCTGCCGTTGTTAAACACTGGCTGAGCCCAGCCATTCTGCACGTGGCTGGGAGGAAGGAAATATGGTGGGGCAGCATCCTAACAGGTCCCCAAACTGCATCACACAGAATCAGGGCTGGGTGGGGAATGCAGAGGGGAAAATGAAAGGAACAGATGAGCACCACTACCATGATTCTCTCCATATATTTTCCTTTGGCTTTGGGTAGCATCTACTTTTTCTTTGTGACAAGACTGCAGAAACATTCAGAAGACAGACTGAGCACAGTAATAGAGTTGGGGATCTAGACCCTAAAGCTCTGGAGTACAGTGTGCTTTTCCTAGATTTCCTTTATTTTCAACCAAAATACCTTTGCAGTGCTGTCTAGTCAATACCAAAAGCCTAACTTAGACCTAGCAAGGCAAGCCCTGATATTTGATTCAAGTTCATTTGGTTCTTATTGCTAAATTTGGTAGTTCCCAGTTAGGGACTTCTTATCATTTTGTTCTGGCTCAAAATTCCATGCAAAGATACAGGAATAACTGTGTTAGTGGGAAATCTCTTTGTAATTTTCAAATATTTCATGTTTTAGAGGTTTGTGACAAATGGTCTTCTCCTTTAAGCACAGCTGTGGAGAGCCACACCAGTATCTGCAGGGAGCTCTACAAAGACAGCAATGCTTCCACACAGGATCAGCAACCCCAGACACTGTGGGAGTAGTCACCCTTGTTAGGCCTTGATCTTAGGAAATAGTTTGAAGATAGTCAAATCAGTTTAATTTCAGGAGAGTTTCAAGATAGTGAAGTAAGTTAGTTTAATTTAAAGATAATCTTAATTTAAACTGACAAAATATCTTTCCAGTGAAACATGAGGAAATATGTGGGGAGGAAAATATTAACCTCCCAGAAAATAATTTTAAAAAGTATTCCACAGGCAAATAAATGCAGAAGTAAAAAAAAAAAAAAAAAAAAAAAAAAAAAAAAAAAACAAAAAAAAAAAAAAAGCAACCAAAAAAACCAGCCAGGAACATTTCCAGAAATAAATCATTCTCCATCACATAGAGGATAAACATGGGTTCTTTCAGGAAGAAGGAAATCATAAAAAAGCAAAAGCTGTATAACTGATTCAACCACTGTGAGTGGGGTTTTCATGGCAAGGTTTTGGTAGTGGGAGACTACAGGAATGGCTTCTGTGAGGAGCTGCTGGAAGCTTCCCCCATGTCCATTGAGCCGATGCTCCAAGAGGGACCCAACCCTGAGCCCTTCAGTGGTGGTGGCAGCACCTCTGGAATAATGTAGGTAAGAAGGGGTAAAAATACTGCTGTGCACCAGCAGCTGGAGAGCAGGTGAGAATATGTGACAGAAGCAACTGTGCAGATACCAAGGGCAGTGCAGAAGGAAGGGGAGAAGGTGCTCCAGGCTCTGGAGCAGAGATGCCCCTGCAGCCCATGGTGCAGCCCACGGTGGGGCAGCTGTACCCCTGCAGCCATGGAGGACCATGGGGATGCAGAGATTCTCCTGCAGCCTGTGGAGCAGATCCATGCCAGAGCCGGTGAATGTCCAAAGGAGGCTGTAACCCATGGGAAGCCCATGATGGAGCAGGGTCCTGGCAGGATCTGTGGAAGAGGAGCCCACATGAGCAGGTTTGCTGATAGAACTTGTGACTCTGTGAGAGACCCACACTGGAGCAGCCTGTTCCCAAAGGACCCAACCATGTGGAAGGGACTCTCTGGGGCAGTTCATGAAGAACTGTAGCTTGTGGTAAGGACTCATGCTAGAGAATTTCATGGAGGACTGTCTCCTGTGGCAGGGACCCCATGCAGGAGCAGGGGAAGAGTGCTAGGAGTCTTCCCCCTGAGGAGGAAGGAGCAGCAGAGATGTGTGGTGAACTGACCACAGTCCCCATTCCCTGTCACCCTGTGCTGCTGTGTAGGGAGGAGGTAGAGAAATTGGAAGTGAAATTAAGCTTGGGAAGAATAGAGGGTGGGGGGAAGGTGTTTTAAGGTTTGCTTTTACTTCTCATTATCCTACTCAAATCTGATTGGTAATAAGTTAATTTCCCCAAGTCAGGTCTGTTTTACCTGTAATGGTGATTGCTGCCTGCCCTTATTCCAATCCACAAGCCTTTTGTTCTATTTTCTCTCCCTTGCTCAGCTGAACATGGGAGTGACAGAGTGGCTTTGGTGAGCACCTGGTGTCCATCCAGGGTCACCCCACCACATACTGTCACCAAAGGATATTTTACTCCCTGAGCATTTCAGCTGAAATTATCCCCTGGCTGAGACATAGACCCTAATGGCACAAGACCATCTGAATATATCCAAAGGCTGTAAATGTTTCTCCAGTTCCACTAGTAACCTTTCATCAAAGCACAGCCCAGGGATTCTTGTAGGGAAACATAGGCTTTTCCCACTTGTGAGCAATGGATAGTGAGTGCCATTGCTGACAGCTATTTTTGTGTTACATAGGGCTAATTTGCAGTTTGGGTACAGAGTAGGCAGAGGTACAGCAAGGAATGTTGCGCAGATGTGACAGAGCGATAACATCCTTAGCATAATCCAGTATCACACAGTTGTGGAGTGCTATAAATACAACAGGAATTCTCCAAGGCCCAATTCCTTCAACAGAGTTGGGCATTTCTGCATTGCCATGGATGTAGACTGCACTAAATCAGTGTAATCCTCAGGCTTCGTTCATTTGTGCACTTCTGTGAATGCTCCTTGGAGACTATAAGCACTATTGCGAGCCATTTTACTGGTTCTACACCATAAGGCAGTTTTTGACAGCTTTTGGATTGATATTTTAATTTATTCAGTAAATGAAGAATTTAACATTACAGGCAAAACATTTCTCTTGTGCTGCTATACAACACCTCTTTCAGGTGTTTCTTTGGGCGTTGGTAACATGCTCTTACAATCTATTTAATGGAATGAATCCATGTTAATAGCCAGACTGCACTAGGACTGCGGCTTCTTCAAAATCACCTGAGAAAAGTTTTCTGAGATTCAGTAACAATGTCAGGTTTTGGGAGCCAGAGCCCTGTCATGTTCTTCCATGGTTGCTGTTGCTTTTGCCCAGGAGGACAGGCTGGGAGGGCAAAGGCAGAACAACAGATTGCCCTGGAACAAGGTGGTGCAGCTGCTGCCACTCTGTGAACTGTAGCTTTTGGCCTCTTGGCTGCCAAATTTTTTTGGTGAGCAAGTTATCATACTGAAATGCATCCTAATAGTCTGTGCATGATGGATTGAAAAAGGCTTTACGTGCTGGAAAGGCTGTTGAACAATATAGTTTCCACTTACAAAGCACTTTCCTTAAAAAGCTTCTCAGGGCAGCATCGTATAAAAATAATTTTACTAAAGTTGTGAACCAGCTTCTGACAAATCAGGACTAACAAAAGCTAAGGTATAAATAGAAGTGTTTTCATGGGTTTTCTCTTCTCTAGAGGCACAGAATCTCAATCAGTGCTGGATTGTAAGAAACAAAAATGCCCTTTTCCAGACACACAGGAAAACAAGGACCTTACAGACTAGTGGCACAGAATATAAATAGGTTTTCAAAACTGCTTCAAAACCATTAAAGTTAGTCAAAACCATGAGATTTGTATTTAAGAACGAGCCACACCATATCAGACAATTTTAAAATCCAATTCTTTATTTTATTTCAAACAAACTAGTATCTCCTGCTTTACAGAAAGGTTAAATACATTATACTTTCATAATTATGGAATGAATTGTCTCCAGGCACTCAAGGATATGAGGATTATCTCAAAGTCTGCAGTGTATTAGAATTCCCAGAAGACAAATGCTGAAGAATGTAAAATATTACATACTCTGTATTTATATTTTGTCAATTGGTACTCTCAATGCACCTTACTGGTCATTTTCAAATTCTTTTTTTTTTGTGAAGTAGGTTGAAATTATTTTTATTAGAGCAGGTTTTGAAACAGCTACATATAAATCTGCTATTTGCTATTCCAGTGTTTGTGTAATCTTGATTTTACTCTGAGCCTGTTTCTTCTAGTGCTCTGTGCCAACCTTTTCTGAATCTACCAAACCCAGTGTAGTTTAATCCACAATACCAAAGAAGGAGGGTCTCTTTCTGTAAGCCAGAAATAGTCCTTACTGCAGTTAACCTTGCATCTGAATCAGTTCTGCTATTGCTCTTTTAGTCATGTTTGACCAGTCATGTCTGCACAGACCAGAAGCTGGGCTGAGCAGGGTATCTACATAATCAATCTGATGCACGATGCTGTTCTTAGTGCAGCAGCTCCTGTATTGAAAACACCCCCCTCACAAAACGTTCACTTACCAACAGCTGAATTTATGATACCCTTTGGGTCTGTAATAGCTAGGCTTTGCAGATACTGACTGCTTCGGTCTATGCATGGGAAGTAAGGATTTCAGCAAAAGTTTACTGGCATCAAATCCTTCTGTATATTCTCCAATCACCCTATATAATCTTCTCTCTTGCAAAAAAATGCTAGGGGGCCTTTTTCCATTCTGGATGGGAGTCTGCTGTTCTCTCCCTTTTCTGCTTTCAGAGCCATTTATCATTGTTCAGCCATGCTAAAAGGGAGATCTCCAGCCATCTCACAATCTCAGAGCATCACCCGCGAGCAGGGAGCCACAGTAACATTGCAGGGACAACTTACATTCCATCTCACTGGCATACAGACTAAGACCTGGGTGACATGTGGTTATTCTTTTTTGTTCCAATAGCTAACAGTGCAGCAATTATTAAAAAAAAAGTCAGAAAGACAGTATTCTGCTCCATGCTGCTGCCAGGTAATAGTTTATGCTATTTGACACCAGATATTCTGAGTATTACTCATTAAAATATTTGGCTACTTTCATTTCCCAGTGATCACTGTAAAAAATGTTCTTCCTGCTAGAGCTACAGCAGAACAGATCTGCATGCTGAAATCCTACTCCTGTCTATAACAACAGCACCAAAATAGCTTTAATAATTAATCATGCACTGATTAGATTACGAACTCTGAGATGGGATGGAGATTTTTGTATTATGCATCAGACAAAAGACACTGGCAATGCTTAACTAGCAGTCACCTGCTCCTGCTCCACCTGCCATTGTGGGAACACTCCGGAAACCAGAAGGGAGACAAAGGCTCAACAGAAATTGATAAAAACCTTCACCTGCCCTTGGTATGTTCAGGAATACAGAACTGTTGAAACAGGTGCTGCTACAGCTGCATGCAGCGGCACTGCTTCACTTATTAACTTGTCATTTGCCAGGCCATGCTCTCCACTGTATCCTGATGGAAGAGAGCATTCAAACTCCAGGCCAAGCAAGAGTTCAGCAGGGAGTTTTCTGACTGGAAACACCAATGCAAACAGCCACTGTTAAACAGGGCTGGGCAAGGAGAGGCCAGGCCTGGGATAGGGCCCCTATCCTGTGCTCACCCTCGTTAGGATCCCTTGCAGCGTCCTCGCTGCTCTGCCCTGTCAGCTGCTTGCAACATTAGAAACTAATTTCTGTGGAAGTGGCATTGTTTTGCTGGAATGATATTACATGCAGCTGATTTCAGGGCAAATAAGAGTTTAAGACTGAGAAACCCTAGTACTTAAAACTGGAAAATTACTTCCTAGTGTTCCAGTAGAAATTTTGCTGAGCTGTTTTAATAAAGTTTTTCCAGGCCCTTTGCTCTTGTCCCATGACTCTTGGGGCCTATTTATGACAACTAAAGAGGCAAAATCCCTCAGGGGAGACAGTCCATATGCTGGATCTGGAATGAAATAAGATAATACTAGTGTGTCTAGTTTAATGCCTTCACTGGTAAAAAAGTATGATTAAAAAAAAGGGACTTGGGACCAGTTTTATGGTACCAACAAGAATTGGTATCAATCTGGCCTTAGAAATCAAGCAAGTTTTAAGGGAGGAGGAGGAAAGAACACTGTGGACTGAAATGAGCAAATCAAGTTACAAATGGCCATCAATCAAGTTAAATTTTGCCAGTTGTTGGGGACACTTCATAGCACTGAACATCACTAAACAACAGTTATTGTTAAAAAGCACTTGGGAGGCAAACAGCTGTCATTCCCTGCTGACCAGAGCACAGCCAGTGGTATCTGGGCAAGAGGGTCGGAGTAAGCTGGGGTGTGGCTGGTGCCCATGTGGGACAGATATACTCCCTGCCTCCCGAGGACTCCCCCGGGGCAGGCAGGGCATGGCCTGGGAATGACGGTAGCGCAAGAGGGCCATGGCTGCCAGAGCTCCAAGTGAATGCCACTGTCCTCATCCTTCATGGTCAAACCCAGCACAGGTGGCAAAGCTTGCCCCAGAAATAGGAGTGGTTTATGTGATAGACACAATCATAGTTTTTAATGTCAGTGGGACCTTTTTAACAAACAACAGCTAAGTTCTGGAAGCGTCAAAACATATCACTCTGCAGCTAGGAATTTAGAGACACCACAAGCCACATGGCTTATTTTTTCCCCTTTTCTCTGTCCCTTCTACCACTGACCTTTATGAAAAACAGAAGTTAAATAAGAGGAAAATAGCTTTAATGAAACATCCAGGTTGAGAAATCAAAATCAAACACTCCAACAACAGGAAGTTTCAAAAGCAGTGCTCATAACAGCATCTTGCTGAACTGTGGCATGCTTGCTTTTCTTTAAGCTTTAAGCCATATTATAATGTGCACCTTGATTCAGCAGCCGGGCACAAGGATGGTATTGTGGTATTAGTTTAACTTTGCAGAATTTCCTAGGCATAGAAAAGTGAATTGAACTCAACCCCTGAACAATTTCCTGACCCCTGCAATCAGTGCTACAAGTTGTGTCTTTCCGGTAAAGGCATCTGAATTGTTTCCCTGTGCAAATACACTTAAGCTTGTTTGTTATTTTATTCTAGGGCGCTGGAGACAGTTTTGTGGGAGCACTGGCCTTCTACCTGGCTTACTATCCCAAGTTATCCATGGAGGAAATGATCAGGAAGTCTAACTGCGTCGCATCAGTGAGTGTCCAGGCACCGGGGACACAATCTTCATATCCTTACAGGAAGGACTTGCCTCAGGACCTTTTCTAATTGATTGTCTAGCTCGCTGTACTGATTTTATCTCATACCAGACAGCATTATTCTCCTGACTGCACTGAGGTTCTCCTCTGCTGATTGGAAAGGCCAGGAGAGTCTCTTTGCTTCTTATTTCAGGAATCCTCTGTGTTCCTGTTCTACACCAGTAAGATGGGGTGGGGGTGGTGGGTCTTTCAAACACAGCACAGCAGGTCTCTCTGGCCCCACACAGCCCTGAGCTTGTGGCTGTCCCACACAGTGCACTCTACTACATGAAGCTTACAGCAAAACACCTGGAGGGTATTGGGCTCCTGGCAGTATTTTTACTTGATTTTATCAGACCTTCTGACATGAAATGGCAGCACATGAAGCAGAGCATCAGCTTTGAGACTGCAACTTCAGTGCTCAAACACCAGGGCCAGTGTTTGGCTCACAACAAAGCCCTGTATATCGAGCTTGGGCCCGCCTGTGCCCACGTGCCTCAGGTGTGGCACTGCGCTCTGTGCTTCCCTACACTTGGGAGGGTCTCTCCAACTGCAAATAGGACAGGACAGCTATGGAGGCAGACTTTGAAAAACGTTTCTAGCCACATTGCTCTAAACACAAGCAAGCTAATTACGGGGACAAAAAAGCTTACAAAAACATCAGAGAACTACCTTGTCTGTTTTCTTCATGTTTGACAAAAAACCAGTACTGAAAAATCCGTCCTACTAACCTGGCTTAAAATAATACAGCTCTTTTAACCATAGTAATAGCACATCCAAAAACTCATCCAGGTTCCCACTGCTTCTTTCCTCAAAAGGAGCTGGTGCAATATTATCCCTCCAAGTAATGACACCAGCTCGTGGTCACTACTGTCACATCTGTGGCTGGTAGGTTAGAAAAACTTGCAATCCTGCCATTGAATTCCTGCTGTGGAAAATGTTAATTTTTATTGCTTTATAAAACAATAGTTCCTTTGAAGCTTACAGCCTCTTTCACAATAGAAAACACAGACAATGGGATTTGCTATTTAATTTTTTTTTAATTGAGCACTGTAAAAATAACTCAAAAGATAAATAAATGTTACTGTGATGATCTATGTCCAGACATCTCTCTCTACATTGTTTTATTCACAATGGCCTTCAAATCACAGGAGACGGTGATCCCAGTTCATTTCCTTTCTTTTCAGCCCATGTTGCTGGATTTCTGAATCAGTGTTCACCCCGTTCTCCCCCAGACCATCCTCTCCTCTTGTATAAATCAAGTCCAGTCATTGTTCAGACAGAGCGGATTTTTCTCTTCTCTGTGAAGAGGACACGTTGTTTTGCTACAGGGGGAAAAAAAAGAGAAAAAAGAATCCGTTAAGAAGCCTGAAGTGTTAAAATTCAATTCAACCAGCCCACGTTCCTTTTCTCCTGGCTGCCTTCACTGCTTAAATGAGTGTGGAGCAACTGACTGGCACAGCACTGTTGTTAACCAACTCTTGAAGGAGTTTAGTGGTGCTTTCACTTCACCACATGTAATTTTTAGCTCCTAAGATGTCCACTTTACCTCTGTGAGAATAAGTATCAGGATGCAAGTGACTGAAAACACTCAACAGCTGCTCTGTGTGACTATTCTGAGTCACAGCTGCTCAATGTAGGGACAAAAATAGGTTCTTTCTGCTTTTTACTACTCTTCAACTCCAGAGCCCAAACAACTACAGATGATGAGCTGGATCTAGTCGGCCTCACAGGCTGACTGAGAAGTTAACTAGTTGTCCCATGGATCTCTCAACGAGGCACAAACTGGCCCTGTCCACAATGCCTGATACAAGTGTTTGCAAAGTCACTACAGGTTAAGCATAGTCAGTACATTAATAAAAGCCAAAAATTACAAAATAAATCAAAGCAAAGCTTTACAATGTCATTTGAAAATCAACACTGTTTGGTTGAATTTCATTATATGAATTCCACTGAAAGCTGCACAAGAGCAATCCACACAACAAAATCTCTTCTTCCACATAAAAGTTTCGTTTTAAGAAATACTGCAGATAGTACAGATTCTGTTGCTGCAGTTGGGAGGTAGCGAAACTTGGGCAATCCTGCCACTACTTCACTAAAAAGCTTCATTCTGCGGATGTCCCAGGTTTCTGAGAAGTACAAAACATAAGGTGAAAACACATGCCAAGTGAAAATGCTTCCTAACATATTCCTGATGTGAGTTGTTATCTAGACTCAAATTTACTTCCCTTCACACATGCAACACTTTCTCACATCAATTTCTCACTTGTGTTCTACTGCAGGCTACAGAGATCAGAGCTTTCTTCGGCAACCTACTACATGTTCTGTCTGAGTTCTTATCTTTCTTCACTTCCCTACAAGTTGCAAAGCTTCTGGAAGATCACTTTGCACAATGTTTCAATGCAATAATTTATTTTTCTTATTCAAGAAAATAGTTCCAGAGATCTCTGATTCCCCTTCTGTGTGGAATTCAAAAGGAGAGCCACAGCCTCTGCACTTTTGATGACAGCAAATTGCTTCTCTGGTCGTTTCTCTCACCTCTCAAAGCTCCTGCACTGTTAGCTCTGAGAATGAAAAGGTAGTCCTCTAACAAGAATATAAAATTTTAAGAAAAAATAAGCTTGAGTCATGTAACTACTGGCCATGCATTATTTACTTAGAGCTGCTTAATAAATTTCTTATATTCTATAACTTTTTTTGCATTAGCTCCACCACATTATTTCTAACACTGTTTGGTTTAAATTCTAAGTTTACCCAAATTAAGCTTTTAAATATTAAATTTAGCTTTTTCATGTTAACTACAGAAATTTGAACCCTTAGTCACGTTTCAAAAAGCTGGGTGAGCAAAAGGCAGTTTGGCAAGTGCTATAACCTGTCCAGCAAATCAGATTCTTAAACCGAGAATATCTGCAAGGCCCAGGGGAACATAAAAGAATCCACTAACTGTCATCTGGAGAGTGATATCATTTGTGGAACAAGAAGAATTTGTGCCTACTTCTTTAAAAGAAGAAGTCCATTTTGTAAGAGATGGTTAAAATTTCTGGTCTAGAGCTCTCATAGCAGCTGAACAGAATACTTCTGTTGATGCATACTTTGTGCCTGCTTGTTGGAGGTAGTAGTCTAGCAAACCACACAAAGAAACAGAATGAAAGAACTCCTGTGTCACTTGACTTCGCCAGTGACATGTGGCATGGCTGTCATCAAAGTCTCTGATGTGTCAGGCAAGTCATTACTTTGTTTCACTGCCACAATCTGTAAAATGAGGGTAACATTTACTTCCCACTGGAATGTCATGAAGAACAGCAACAGTACAGTCATTTGAGTATGAAACATGTTATGACATATTCTACTTAGATGGGAAAAATCCTGTTGCATTCAAATCTTTTCCCCCACAGTCAGAGAAGCTTATACAAAGCATGCTGACTTCTTCCCCAAGTTCTTACCGATGGGATCATATCTCAGTAAGACCAGTTTTTCTTGCAGTCGGAGTCTCCTGATGTTGAAACAGTAGCCTGTCTCTGCAGCGCTCTTCATCCTCACCAGAATGTATCTAAAGTCACAAGGGATGTCTGTGTCAGTGCACAGGCACTCAGCGAGGGCCCACATCTGCCAGGGCACTGGCCAATGGACAAGCTTTCAGCTTACACAGTTTGCCACAATCACACAAGACACTTCATTTCAACTTCAGTGATGGGGGAATGAAAACTGACTGTGCTTAACTTTTAACACAGACAAACACTAAACCATAAACTCCAGCATCAAGCTTAGGTAAATAATTCTTCAACAGGATAGAACCCTAGAGAGAAATAGCTCCTCCAAAAAAACAGTGAGGTGGAATGAATAAAAACAAGAAAGAAAAAAAGAAATTAGGAAAATCAGCATATGATTTGAGTCACTATGGCTTAAAAGCTAATGGCAAGAGAGGAAGGATGATGGTCGTTAAAGATGTTCAGGCTGTAGATAACACTGTATCAGACTATCACTTCCTCATGCAGAGAGGAAGCTAAGCAGATAGGCAGGCACAAGAGGCATGCAAAAGGAGAAGCAGAACCCCTTGGCACCATCCATCCTGCTAGATACAGAGCTTGATGTTAACCCAGCCACGGGAACCCCCTTCCTCACTGGAGGGCTCTCGGTTTGTGGGGCAGGCTGGCAGCAGCTGTGGTGTCCCAGGAGCAGGAGACTGAGGAAGCTGCTCCAAGCCCCCAGTCTGGAAGTATGCCAAGATCCAAGCAACTTCCCAGACAGAGGGCATCTTCTGAAGTTTCAAAAGAAACATTAAACCCTTTAAACAGTCTGTAAATTACGTCTTTCTCTTCCATTTTAATGAAGAGATGGATACATTCTGCATGTGGGCATTCAGTTCACTTTTCATTTGGCTGTATTTTCCTGTTTCTAACACAAAATGGTCTGTCAAAATTAACCCATCCTTCCTCACTTGTGCAGCTCTGACCAGTGTACTTCCTTAAGTTCTTCCTTTTCAGCTTTGCAATCAAATTTGAGTTCATAATAAAGACACCGGATTCCTGCAGACAACTGACCAAGCACATTCTTGGGATTGTCCCTCTCCTGTACACTACTGCAGGTGTGCTGTGAAGCACCAGTAACCACAAAGACTCCTTTCCCTATACCTCACTTCCTCAAAGCCTCTGTGCATTTTCCCCTTTCTGGGGGAATCAGTGGCATCAGTGTGACCAGGCCTTGAAATTCTTGTGCACCCCACGGTTGAGGCCAAGCCCATTATGAACATTACACCTTGTAAAAAAGAAATTACTCCCCTGTGAAGAAATGTAACAAGGAGCAGAGGCAGAAAACAACACTGGAAACCTGTTGGGGCACAGGAAGAAACCCGGGGTGGGGAGGTGGAGAAGGATAAATAATGTAAGAACGTATTCCTGAAGTGCATATGGGACTGTAAAAGAACAGAGAAAGAAACATCAGGATAAAAAATAAAATAAAAGGGAGCGTGTGGTAGAAATCCCTACATTAACATTACTAACACCATTTTAAAAAAGCTACTTTTTCACCTTGCAGAAACCTCCTGCTTTGCTGTGTTTGTTTTTATGAACAGATAACAGTTGAATGATGAGCTGTCAAACTGCTCTCTGTAAGGCACATACTAGGGAAGCGCTTTCTTAATTTAAAAGCCTGACAATTGTGCAGAAATTCTGTAACAGAAGAATTTGCTCAAATGTGGCAAGTGGTTGGTACTGGCTCTACTAGGGGCAGATTCTTAAAAAAACCAAAATACATAAAATGTACTGGGCCTGTGGGGTACCAAGTATAATACACTCACACAGAACGCAGCTTCTGGGAAAGGAATGTGTTCACATAAATGTACCAGTTCAGCCTCTTGGATTTGTCTAGCTAATTTTCTTACAAACAGGATTTTCTCACAAACAGCATCCAAGTCAGTTTCTCCACATGATCTTGTCTCCTTGTGCCCACACTGTAAGAGTATTGGTGTGCTCAAAGTACATATTCCTTCCTTTCCAACCCTTAACACATAATCAGCTTTCTTTACAGGTCAGAGGACTGTGACTAATTTTCTTTCAGAGCCCACCAACATCTCTGCTGAGCTGGACTACAGAGCAAACTAAGATGCCCAGAGCCCTGACTGCTCCCCATCTGCCCCTCACATAAAAACACAGGAATGTGCTAAACTGATGAAGTGTTCTGCACTCTGGCTTTGGGAAAGTTTCACAGCACCTGCCCCAAGTCCACGCCACAGACAACAAAGATCCACACTGTACCTCAGTTTACCCTCCTCAGCTAAAAAGGTATGACAGGAAGAGTATGTGAATCATTTACAGCCTCTAATCACAGAGCACAGAGGTGTGCTTCCCCCTGCACAGGGTGCTTTGGAGATTACAGCTGAGCTCAGTGTGACAGCCCATAGGACAAAACCTGCCTTTGCTGCAATTTCAGAACCCATGGGAGAGTTTCCCACTCATTCTATACTTACCTGTGAGAAGACACACATACAGAATGGGTGAGAGGAGGCAGCTAGACTCAAGGACTGCAGTTCTCTCAGGTATATTAAAAAAATCTATGGAAGCTTAACATTTTGCAAAGATATAACATACCAGTAATCAAAAACTGGTAAAGAAAACATCACTTACTTAGATTTGCTCTTGGCCACTGGGGATTTTTGCAACATGAAGAAGAGAAAAACAGAATAAACAGTTAACATTTTATCTTGTTTCCTTTTATGCAATATATAAAGATTGTTTTCCACTGCCTGACTTTGCTAAAGCCCCAGAGAGATAGTGCACAGAGATTTACTGTCACGATAAAGCATCACTCACTCTTGCTGTCAGTTCCCTGCTCTTTCTGCCATCCTATCACCTTTGTAAGTGTCTGTGCAAATGCAGTGCCCAGCACGACAGGCTGCACTTGCTGCAGCCTCCAGATGTTCTCAGTGAGCTTTCAGCTTCAGTGCCGAGTATGAATTCTCTGGGTGAATGTGAAGTTAAGGCAGGTGTGAGCAACACTGCTGGTGGCAGCTGCAGTCCCAGTCTCCCCGACTTGTTTCCACCCGCTCCTGCTTCGGCTCCTGCTCTGGTGCCAACACAGGGGTTTGCACGGACACAGGTGCAGAGCAGGGAGTCCTTCTCGGCCTTCCCACGAGGCTGCTTTTGGGATCGCTGATCTAACCCACAGCATAGCATGAAACAGGCCGAATTATTTTTCTGTCAGCTCGCTGAACTTAAAGTAATCATACATCTGCAGCACAAATGCAACCCCTCACTAAA
>VXAC01001974.1:2147176-2311672 GCA_013399225.1 Rhipidura dahli
GCCGCGCGGGCAGGGCCGGGCCGCCCGGGGGCGGGGCCGCCGGCGCTGCCGTGCCCGTGCCAGCGCCAGGGAGCCGGGCCTGAGGAGTCTGGGATGTCGTTCTGGCGGCCAGGAGGGCCCGTGGTAGCCTGGGCTGCATCCAGCACAACCTGTGGACCAGCAGGTGGAGGAAGGCGGTCCTGCCCCTCCACTCAGCCTTGGTGAGGCGGCATGTGGAGTCCTGTGTCCAGTTCTGGGCTCCGCAGTACAAGAGAGACATGGGGCTGTTGGACAGTATCCAGTGGAGGGCAACAAAGGGGCTGGAGCATCTTTCTTACAAGGAAAGGCTGAAGGAGCAGGGCCTGTTTAGTCTAGAGAAGAGAAAACTGAGAGAGGATCTCACTAGTGCACATAAATACTCAAAGGTGGGTGCCAAGAGGATGGTGCCCAGTGACAGGACAAGGTGCAGTGGCCACAAACTAAACCACAGGAAATTCCACNTATTGTGTCTACGCAAGTCTTGCTCAGGTCACCCTGAGCTTCCTCCGGGCACGCCGGGAGGCCCCGCGGCCGAAGGAGGAGAAGGGCCGGGAAGGGCCGGGAAGGCCGCGCCGCCGGCGGGGCGCGCGCNTGTCAGAGCACTGGAACAGGCTGGCCAGGGACGTTGAGGAGTCTCCTTCTCTGGAGACATGTAAAGCTCATCTGGATGCATTCCTGAGTGATCTGCTCTAGGTAACCCTGCCTTGGCAGGGAGGTTGGACTAAACGATCTCCAGAGGTGCCTTCCAACCCTAACAATTCTGTGATTCTGTGACCTCCTCATGCAGGCCTATCCAGGCACGTGCCAGTAGCCTGTCCATGTGTCTGGCAGTGACTCATGGCAGCAGGGCCAGTGCAGAGGGGGACATGCCCGGCCGTGATGGCTCCCTGGCCTGTGCCCCCTGGCTGGCAGCACATCTGGGTTCTGCCCCACTGCATGGAATCATACAACGGTTTGGGTTGGGAGGGACCTTAAGGATCATCTCGTCCCAACTCCTACCATTAGCAGGGACACTTCTCACTAGACCAGGTTGCTCAAAGCCCCAACCAACCTGCACATGGCCAGGTCACGTTGAACTTCTCATCAACCAACATCCCCAAGTCCTTCTCCTCAGGGCTGCTCTCAATCTGTTCTCTCATCCTTCAACGCATTTTAGGCATTGGCGTAAGTTGTGCAGGGGACATGATGGAGTCACCATCCCTGGAGGTGTTTAAGAGGAGTCTGCATCTGGTGCAGGGAGATGATTTAGTGATTTAGGGGTCACAGTGATAGTGCTGGGTTGACGGAGTAGATAATCTTAAAAGTCTCTTCCAACCCTGATAATGCTATGATCTGGTAACCTCTGCCTGTCTTTCTTTTTTATAAAAAAGGGGGTGCTGCTAGGGTGTCAAAGTCCCCAGGTCATTAGGTGACTAAACCTGTCAGTGTTCATGAGATACTGTACAAAAACCATGGGCAGAGAGGCTCAAGACAGGCACCAAGGCAAGTCTTCATATTCCTCTGACCCCTTAGATAATGAACTGTAATATATTATCCTCTAAAAAATTCACAGAAGGTCTGTGGCTTGTTCTGCTTCCATCATTTAGGTAAACTGTTATTGATGGAATTCAAATCCTTGAATATTTAGCAATTACTAAGGGAATAAAAATGTCAGCTTGACATAATTAGATGAAAAACAAGACTTTGAATATATAACACAGTTAATTTTATATTCTATGGCATGAAAGCAAATGGCTGACCCAATAAAACAAAATGCACAAAATGACATCTCCAGGAAAGCATTGCTGCTTTTGTCAAGTGTTTACTTGAGGTGTTGTTCCTTGATTCAATTCAATTATTTCCAAAAACTTCCTCTTAATGATACAACATTTCAGTCTTTACTATGTGGCCTTCAGAAGTATAAATCTAGTAGTTACATAATCTGCCCATGAATATCAGAGTGAGAACTTGAAAACATTCAAGATGATAAAATGTGAGTGCTGTAAGACTCCTTCTCTTTGATCTGTGTTATTGCTTCAGTCAGAGCACAGACTGAAAAGGAATAGGATTGCCAACCTCCTGACTTCACTGCCAGGAATATAAATCAACATTAAAGATGATTTCTAAATGAAATAGCAAGTTAAACATTTGTAGAAACATATCATCAAATAGAGGTTACTGCCTCTTTTTAAACCTCTTGCCTGTTGGCAAAAAGAAAACTGTTCCAGTGACATTTTCTCTGCTCTGCTGTGACAAGGGCTGCATAAATATAGACACTGTGGATCAGAATAGACTTCGACAGTCTTCAACTTTCTTTTTAGCAGCCTCTTCTGTAGACAGTTTTCAATAGCTATGGGTAAAACCCAGGGAGTCTGAAACTGGTGTGTGTGGCAAGATGTTGGCAGTGTCGCATGCCCCTGATGGCAACAGTCATTGCTGACCTTGAGGAAAAGTTATCCTGGGTGGAAGAGGGAGAGTGAGAATTTCTGACCCTGGCTCCGATTCAGATTTGGCATGTGGGCTAGGGTAAGTCATGTTCTTTGAGATTTTCGATGGCATGTGCAGTGCAAATGCAGATTTTTTCCTTCAACTTTGCCTAAAGAAAGCAAGAAGTGTGATGAACTGTAATGCCAGCCTGGATAATTCTGGTATTTGCTTAAAGAGAAGTCACTCATGACTCCGGCAGAGAAGCTGCTGGTGCCAAACTGATCAATGTCACTCAGAATCAAACATAGGGTGAGTTTTTATCTTGCTAGAAAAACAAAAATTTGTCATGGTATAATCTAACTGATTCCTTCCCTTTTTATGCTTTATATTCTAGGCTGAGCCCTCCTTCACCTCCAGGAAGCGAGGAGATGGCTGCTCCCTGCCAAGAAAGTGCAGCCAGGTTTCTGGTACACAGGCAAAGGGCTGGTGTCTGAGGTTGGCGAGAGCGATGCTTCTTCAAGTGCACGCAGCACCTGCAGTCAGTCATCGCTCAAAAAAGTCACAGAAGGGGAGAGGGGGGCAGCAGATGAAATGTTTGCAAGGTAAATATCCTCTTGGCACTAGATTTTCTACGTGAGTTACTGTAATTAACGCATACAAAATCCAGGGCTGGAAACAAGAGAATAACACTGAAGCCTGGGAAAAGCTCCACGTGTCCTTCCTGATTTCCCACAAAAAACAGGCAAACAGCTAACTAAGCCAAAAAAATGCAGACAGATTGGTGGACATAGCTTCTAAAGAGCCAGGCTAGTTTCTCCTCCCTTCTTGCTTTCCCTTTCTCAGCGTGTTACCACTTAGCCGTGTTCTGCTGTCCGCAGTGTTAAACAAACACTCATGGGCACTATTGTGCAAATCACTCATCCCAGATAACAGATGGATTTTTACATTCTTTCTGCATATCTGAATCCATTATCCCAAAAGGGCCCAGAAGAAAGTAGGCATTAGCCTAATACAGTTCTGAAAGAGGAACTGTTCAGGTCAGGAGAATGGGAATTATGGAAAGAGCCATCTGAAGTGCTAAATCACTTTGAGCTAGCGACTAAATCCATTTCAGCTGCTGGTCTGTTTGAAGTGAGCTAGTAATGGCCTTTAGCCTAGTTCTTAGGTGTGTCCATGGCACGGTATCAATTTATTTGTTGATAATCTTGTTAGAAAACGTGGAAAAGCAATGGGTTTGGATGGTTCTCTTCTTACCTCCAGAACTGAGTCCCCCTAGATCAGATTTTGGGCACTGTGGTGTGGTTAGGGCACAGCTCTGTTTTTAGAGGTTTACCTGTACCCTGCTTATTCCTTCCAGAGCATTGGTCTCTGGATCTGTTCTGAAGCTCCTTTCCCCAGCACCGACGTCATTCATATGTAAAGGGGGAATAACAAAGACAGCACTCGCCTGTTTCTTGTGTGATTTTTCAATACCCATTTCCCAATCCCGGCATCCAAAGTAACAACATCCTTTCAAACCCGCCCCCTCTTGAAATGCCACAGTAGTCAAACAGCTGCAAATCAAAACACCTTGTAAACAAGTGACTGAAATCCTGTGGGATGCCCGAGGGCTTGGGCACGTCTCAGAGTGATTACAGTTCCTGCTATACAAATTGGAGTCCATGTAGCACAGTTTGTGCCAGCTCTGAGCTCTTGCTTTTTATTTTTAGCCCTGTTTGTCGAGGGGTTCTCATAATAAAAAGAATGACGTTCGGTATCAGTGACACACAGATAAAATTAGATAGTAGCCGGAAGTGATCCTACAACTAATCCTCCCCATTTTTTCCACAAGCTTTGGGATCATGTGGGCCTCAAGGACAGCTTTTCTCTGTGTGAATTTCACTTCCCATCAGCAGGCAGCTGAAAAATTGGGCTTGCATAGGACTTGTGTGCAAAAGAACTGAATGTCATTGTCAGTGCTTATGCCAACAGCTGGGACCATCTGGGACACCAAAGACAACAGTGTCTAGATGTGTACAGCTGATCAGAGTTGTTTTTAGCAAGCCTTGAAACCTTCTTCCCTTTTTGGGGCAGCAAAACAATGTTTTTGCCTTTCATGCATGGAGTTTTGTATGCAGAGCAGCTTAAGTCATCAGGGCTCAGTCCTGGAAGTGATTAGTCCCCCAGACATAAGACACCCGCACTGATGCTGAAGATATTATTCCTTTCTTTGGTAGAAGCTGCCTAGGGGAAAGACAAGGTAGGCGGTGCATTAGATTACATCTCTAAAGTAGACCTTCTCTCAGCAGATCAGGATCAGTTCGCATTTGTTTTGGCACTTTTTTTCCCTTCTAAATTTTGGATTGGTTTCATTTTTACTACACTGTAAAAGAAGAAAATACAAGAGGTTAACTGGTTCACAGATGCTCTCTATTGCTTAGAAACATTCAATTCAATCAGGCAGTGTACCTAGTGCACCTTCAAATCAAGGTGCAATTGTTTGCTGTGTAATACAAAGGACTTAGTTGTGGTATTGGGGAAAAGAAAGAGTGTATCAATATCAAAGCCATGAACCCGCAACACCCGATACTTTTAAGTAAAGGCAAAGGGAGAGGATAGTTATGTAATGTGAACATGGTGTGACACAAAGAGGGAATGAATTTTTTTCCTCCTGTAGCTTGTTGGAGGAGAATGGATCAAGTGCTTGGACTTAGTTCATTTTATGTCAAAAATCGACTTTGGAATGAATTGGTGTATCACTCGCATCGCTCCTTGGCAAGGGGATATCTTTAGCTTTAAGCCAGAGTGATCAGCTGTAAGGGGAAAGAGAACAGGTGGTTGAAGTGTACAAGTGGATCTAGAGAACCAAAAGAAGGATACAGCTTTCTGCATCCCGTGGCGTCCCTAAAGACTTTCTCACTTGAAGAAAGGTCACAGGGTTCAAAGCTGTTTCTCAAGTGCAGCTATGTAGCATTGCCTTGATGTCATGCAGCATTATAAACAAGTTATTATTTCATTCAGTGTTTTGGGAAATGATGGGACTGGAACAATACACCCACAGCAGTTTCCTCCCTTATCCCAGCAGACTCTTTAGTGAGTTACTTATGAGCTGTACCTCACTAACTGATGTCTGTCTATCTGTCTGTCTGTGTCTGGTAATAGTGTGTCTCTGAGGAATTTCGAGTAGGAATATTGGTGGATTTTATGAAGGGCAGAGAGCTGGGGAGGAGGAGAGGGACATAAATTTGCTGTGTCTTGTGGTTTGATGGATGTTTGATGTATGAACACTGGGCTGAGAAGGCCCCAGGGCTTCATAGCTGCAAGCACTGAATGCATCATCATTCCTTTTTCCACGCATTTGTGCTTCTGAAGCCAGTAACTCGTTCACACCTGATGGGATAGCAGAAAAACAGAGTTAAGCAGGGCAGTGTTCCATTCATTTCTGTCTGCTTAGCTCAGATTCAAGCTAGACCTGGGATGAGTACTTAAAAACATAGGAATCATAAAGGAACAAGTACTAGAAATGAGGTTCAGCAGGAATGTATGTAGAAATCTGTTTGAAGTCTTACACTCTTGCATAACTGTCTCTGGCTAGTTCCCTAAACCCTTTTCTTCTGCTGTAGTCTCCCTAGACCCATTTTCCTTAAAAACATACAAGCAATTTGAAAGCCTTAATGACGCACAATGTGTTTTCTTTGACCTTTGCACAATCCCTGCAAAGAGACTGTCTTTCCTCTTTCTATTTCATAAGTGCTGACCATCTGGCCTTGCCCCATCATCCCCAAATACAAAGAAATAGTCTCCCTCCTGCAGAGGGGAGGCAGTCCACTAGGTTAAGAAGATAAAGACTGTAGCAATATTCATAGGTGGCCTGTTTCAAGAGTTTTGTTTGTCAGTAAAGATAGGTATACACTTCAGCCACCTTTTAGCCCATGTTATATTCTTCAGTGATGTCGAACTACTAGATCAAATAATGTAAATGTATCTCAAGCTATCTTTCTGGAAATACTCCTTGTCTGAAAAAGAACAAGCTATTTCTCCACATCTTATATAGACCAAAATATTCTTGAACTGCCCACAAAACAAAGCTAGACTGAATCACGTTTTCTCCAAAGGTTAGCCTAAACAAAGGAATCAGAAAAACTATTTACCTTCCTTTTTTCCCCAGCTTTCACAATATGGACTCTAACCTCACCATTATGGGAAAAACTGCTCTTCCCAACTGTGTAGATCAGTAAGAGACTAGATGTTGCTCTCTAAATGATCCCATAATTCTAGCCCACATCTTTAAGGTTACCTTGCTATCTAGTCTAACCTCAGTTTGTGTCCAAGGGGCATAGTTGCCTAAAAATCAGATATGTAAATATGATGAAGACATGGCCCATAGCATCTGACCTTAGATAAATTCCTATCCAAATATTCTGCCTGCTCACATGACCCAGTCCATAGTGGGATAGGACTGGTGGACTGATATTCCCAGCCCTGCCCTGCATTAGCTTCTGATGACCTAGTTCTGGGTAACTGAAGATCTCACCTCTTCCTCAACACAAATATGCTCTTGCATCATTTTGAAATCCTGTTGTGGCCACTGAAGAGTTCACATAAACCAGTACTGTCTGTAGCGACCTTGTGCTTCCATGTTAAATGGTGGTCACAGCATTTCATGCTAGCAGTAAACCAGAAGAATTTACTGGAATGGGATTAAATTTGTTTTCAAAGTGTCTGCAGAGCCAAATCCATTCCAAGGGTTTTCTGAGCTGCTGAACAACCAGAGGCAATCATTGCACTTCTCTGCTGCCAGTTGCAGCCTTTTACCTCTTCTAGGCAGGAACTGTCTTCTACTCTGTGTTTGTATAATTGCCAGTGTTGTGGAGTGGCACCTCACTGAACCCTCTGCATCCATAGGATGGCCTTGGTGAGCTTCGACTTGCAGGACAGCCAGCAGGACACCCCTCCAGCTGCCCTCCTGCCTGCAGTACCTGTGGGTGAAATACAGGCAAATGCACTTGAGTCAGACGTACATCTGACGCCAACTGCATCTGGCAACCACTCTGGCACTGCAGAGGACTGCCCCAGGATTTCTAGTTATTTTTAATTCAGCATCAGATTGGACCCAGTTCCTCCTGGTTAGAGATCTTTTTGCAATAACAAACTAAGATTACATGAAGAGCTTAAAAAAGAATTTCACCCCTCCAGGGCTAAATTACTTCCACTTATACACAACTGTCATATCTTTAAAGGGCAAACCCAGAAAGCTAACACTGAAAAATATAACTCTACAACTGAGATTATCTGCCTGCCTTTTCTAGGCAATCATGTCTCATATCTAGAAGGTCTTTCATAGCAAAACCCAAAATTCAAGCTAAGTAGATGGAAGATTTATGTACAGAGTGGGAAACAACAGCTTGGGAGGAGGTGTGTTTGATTGCTGGAGCCAGTTACAAAGACAAACCTCAAACACCATACGACTGCTTTTCCATAGCATCTCACTCAAGTCTGGTAAAAGCACTCCATGCTCACCCAGACTTTGCAAACTACTGCTCACCAGCTGAGAAAGGCATGGTGATGTGCATGTTATGGAAGCATCTAATACTGGCAAACAGTTCACTTCTATATCTAGCTCAGCATCCATTCTAGACATTTTATAACTGAGTATTTTTCATGAAGCAGTAATTGGAAAGTGGGAATAATGAAACCCCTCTGTACCAACTTACCTGTCTCACAGGAGGTCTCCTGCTGTTCAGCTCACATTTAGACAATTTAATTAGGAGCCGAGTTACACAGGAACATGAAGAAGCCACACCTTCCCTACACTTTCTGTGAATATTCCCACTCATATGATGAGAGAGCAGTCACACAGTGGCTGCATTCAGCCCTGATTATATACCTGGATTAATAATTGAAGCACTTAACCCCAGGGGCAAATGGATTTCCTTGAAGAATGCTGAAATTATGGAGAGGGGAGCTCCAAATATCAAATGTCCAGAAGTGGAAGTGCTCATAGCCCTTTGTTCAAAAATTTGTCCCTGTAGAACATTTAACTCCCTTCAGAATTATTGTCTGTTTTCCTCTCAACCCCTTTTCAATAATGGCATGGAGAAAAGTGGAAGAGGAGAAGGGAAAGATGAGGAAAAGAATAAACATTTTTCACTGGGTTGGAGTTTTTGTTACATAAAAAACCCCAATTAATTTACATAGAAAAGTCTGAAGATTTCAGACTTGCATCCAAAAAAGGACAATATCCATATTTTTTCTAGTTCTACCTATACAAAATACCCACTGTGGGGTTTTTTGGTGGTTTCTTTTTCATTCTTTTTATGTGAGGTTAGAACCCAGCACCTCATAGACATCAGAGAGCAGCACACTGAGACCAGTGACTAACTGGTACCTTGACAAGAGTCCCAGCCCATTCTTCAGCCACAATTGTATCTCATATCTCCAGCTGCTGTAAATGGTTGGGTGCAAACTTAAAAACTTAGGTATCATTCATATTTCTCTACTACATTCATTCACATGCAGCTATACCCCTCTCAATGAAATCCCAAGATTTAGGGAGACTGAGTGGCTTTAAACTGAGAGCATCATTGAGTCAGATACAATTTATCTTTTAACCCTTTCAGGAGATCTACAAGTTGCTAATCTTGGCTTCATTTTCTCATTCTTAGAACTGCTGAGCAGAAAGGCCAAACAGTGTGAAATACAACAGAGAGCAAAGGCCGTTTGCTTGATTCTGACTTTTTTTCTCAAGAAAGGGAGTGACTTGCAATTGGCAGTGTGGTCCAGGATGCTCAGGGTGTGTAACCTTCCATAATTCTGCTGCAGTCTCCAGTTAAAAGGGAGGATGGAGTAGCTGCCTGCTCTGCTGTGTTCATTGACATTGCTTCCTGTGAGGTTGTCTCTGTTCCAGAAGGAGCCTGTAACTCACTGACTGATCAACAGAAATTAGGTTGGAGTGGCTGGGATTCTCCAGAATGACTGTTGGCTATCCAGAAATCCAAGAGAGTGGGACAGCACACACACACAGACCATCTTCAGGTGCATTTGCACCCAGGACTCCAGCCCCTTTGGAAACGTGTGATTGCCCCATATGCATGGCTCAGAGCTGTCACTGGGGAAATGCTGCACCTCCCCAGTCTCTGACTCTCCCACATTGACATGACACCCATTCACAGTCACAAGGAATGAAACAGTCGTGGCAAATTTTTGGTATCAGCAGCTGAACTGTTTTGAAAATCTAGCCTAAAACTCCCAAAACAAAGCTGAAACCACCAAGGCCTGGATCTTCAGCTGCATGGCTTTCTGCTGAGCTCACTGGCATCCGTAAGAGGTTTCCCACTGATTTCAGTGAGTTCTGTGAAGGAAGTTTTAGCTAAGACAAAGCATAAAGATGTTGGGCTGAGGTCTTAACCTGATACCATCCAACCTTAGATATTTACTAAGTCCCATCCACTGCTGTAGTCAACTAGGGTAATGTGCCACTCCAGAGAGGAGGTGCAATCATATCCTTCCATCAGCAGTAGGCTGGCATGAGAACTGAGGTTTAGGTCTTCCAGTCAAGGGCCTTACATCGGGCAGTCCCCCTGTGTGGTCTTACGCGGTTCGTTTTCTGTGTCTCTCTTGGCATCTCAGAGGTAAGGACAGTTGCACTTCCCTGTTTGTACCTCTTGGCAGCTCTGAGATAAGGACACTTTTATCTTCTCATGTGTAAAAAAGTTGGTGGTCTTTGCAAAGGAGAGAAGCGATTATACTTCAGCAGAGCAAACCCCCTGTCAAAGGAATGCATAAAGATGGAGTTCTGTCTCTTCACCCTCTGTTCTTTTCCAGTACAACCACATTACCACACTACCAACTAACTGACTTGAGCATCCTAACCATTGTTCATTCATATTTATTTCAGCTCCAAGTAGTGTTTAGTCTAGAGGCTAAGAGCTCTCTGCAAGATGGGCTTCAAGGAGATACACAAAGAGAGGCAGCTGAGCAGTGGGCCTGTTTCCCTTCTAGCAGCTTTTGTTATGATCTTAGATGTGAAATCCACTGACAGGGTGGAGACTGAACTGACATGCTGAACTGCCTTGTTCACTGATTTGAAAATCTTCTCTCTTAAAATGAGTCAGACCAAACCCTTATGACACTATCCCATGATCCAAAGAGTGACTTCACATTTGGTCACAAGAAGAGCAGCATTTTTACTTTTTTTTTTTGCTACATGGAACTAGGATTGTTTCAGGCAGTGACTCTATTCAACAAATGATACACAGTCATCACTGAAGGAACTTTCTATCTCTGTGAATTACTAGTTCAAGCAGCCTTTTCTAATCGTTTTTCTAGCCTTTAAAGTCAGGACACTTTTAATTTTTTTTAAATTCTCTGCCAAAATCTATTTTTGAAGCTGTTATTGCAGTAGCTGCCAGATACAGGGAGACAAGTACCTGCTCCCATTTGTCTAAGAGAATAAGTGAGTGGGATCACACAGGAATAGACTGAATCTCCCAAATGAGGCTCCTGGAGCACTGTGCAATCATTAGGGAGTTAAACATCACAAATCCTGTCTGAGTTAGTGCTAAGTCCCTTTCACTGGTGGAAGGCAGAGAAAGACAGGTATGGCAAAGGGCAAAAGGCATCTGCAAAGAGGATTTTTCTCCTTGAAGAACAAAGGGAATGAAGGTGTGTCTTGTAGATCGTGCTTTACTCAGGTTGATGTTGTCACTAGGAGTCTTTGCACTGATCTCCTCAGTCATTGCAAACATCATAATTAGAGCCTGCTGAATAACATTGACAAATGGTGTATCTGTCTGTTCAGCAGCTTACCTTCTTTGAGGTCTCTCCCAGCCTAAATTATACAATGAGTCCATATACAGTTCTGCTGTCAGTTTTGAGTAACTTGCTCATTGGTTTAGAGATTGCAAAGTAGGAAGGGGCCAGTGATATCATTAGTCTGAGCTCCTGCATACCACAGGCTGCAGTATGACACTGAATGGCTTTTTCTTGGAAATGCAGAGTGACTTTCAGGGGAATTTTTTTTTAAATATTGCAAATGAATGGAGAAATCTACCAAAAGCCTTACGTAAACTGATTAATTAGTCTCACTTCTAAAATATCAGGGTTTTTTTCTAGTCAGAATTCATCCAGTTTCAGTTATCAAATCTCTGGTTTTATGTCATCACTGAGAGATTGTGATCAAGTCAACCCTTCACATGACTTCTCTTCGAGCAGATGGAGCTCCTGGAGTCTTTTACTCTAAGGCCTGCTTTCTAGTTTCTTAATCAGCCCAGTATCACTTCTCTGTACTTTTTCCAATGTGTTATCATCCTTCTGGAATTATTCACAAATAACTTTTTCATTAGTCAAGCCGTTCTTCAGATGGTTGAAAAATATTTGCCTGATGAATTTACAATAACTTTCCTATTGGTTAGTTATATTATTTGTGAGTTGTTAACATGGACAGCTGTAGAGGTCTCTTTTTCTACAGCTTCACTGGCCATGGAAAACATTTTCATGCCTTGTTAGTCCTTCTTCAGGACAAGCCCGTGCCATCTGCCGTTGATCCCAGCTGTGCTACAGGGAGACACCAACAAGCTAACTTGTGAAAATGTTGTCATGTCTCAGGATGGAAAGGGACATAAAACCCAGCTCCTCTTGGGTTAGCTCAGCTCTTTCCCTTGTTTCCAGCAGATTGCTAGAATCTTTTCATATGCAAGAAATTCTGGGAGAGATATTATACATCAACTGTGGTCCTGAACTGTGGACCTCCTGAAAGGAGGGGATGTGTATCACCCCCAGAAGCTCAAATGTCTGCTTCAGCTGATGGTAGTTCCTGTATCTACTGCTTTCTAACCTCTCAGTCCCAGTGATTTGTCTCAATTGCCAGGCTCCATGGTAAGTGATTGACATGCTGGGTTATTTATGAACAAACAGAAGGCTGGTGTGACTTCTGGGCAAAGTTTCAACACTGTAGAAGGCTATCCTCTCCTCAGAGTATCCTCAGCCATTCTCATCCACATCTGAAAAAGGTAGATGCCCACAAGAAAACTCTATCTATGTAACAAAGACACAAATTTTAGCTCATCAGAGTATCCAGTCCCTCTGGATTTCAAATTAACCTGGTTCCCTTCTCCTTGGCTTGTCATCATTTGCTGCAATGAAGCAGACTGTGGAATTTCCCCTTTATCTTTTTATTAGAAAGCTACTTGTTCAATTTCACGTTCTAGGCTTCAGCTGAGCTCTCCTTTCTTGCCAGCTCATGTTTCCATTGAACACACAGCTTGGTGAAGAAATAGCCCTTTCCCTATCCTGCAGCCTCCCTGACCCTGCTTCAAACAGATAGGCAATTGTGGTTGTGTTTGCTCTTGGTCTCCCTGAAGCCATCAAGGCACTGCAGCCTCAGCTCTCATCCCTGCTACATGATACTCAAATCCCACCAACCTCGTCCCCTCCAAATGAAAATCAGGTGATGGGAAAGCTCACATCCTTGTGGCTTTCTTCCCGAGGTTTTGGACTCTTGCAAGCAGCTCTCAGTGCCATCAGTATCATAAGAAAAAAAGCCTCTGCTACTATCAGCTAGATCAGAAAGCCACAGCCACCTTCAGGCTTTGATCTTGAGCCAAAGTCAAAGCCAACCTCCTTTGTTCCCCAGACCTTTTAGATTTGGTTTGATAGACATGAGTGTCCTTCTCTGTTCTTTCCTTCTCTCTGTTCACTGTTTTCAGCCTCCTCACACTCCCCAGACCTTGGCTGGAACCTTATCATCCCTGTAGGAAAAGGTGTGTATGAACTTCTGCTCCATAGGTCACCAAGGTGATGCTGGACTGAGCGAGTCTTGGTGATTTGTCCCCATATGTTAAGACAGTGGGCTCTTCTGTCAATGTTTTCCACTACAGGAGGTGATGCACACTGTCCTGGTGACTGAAAATGCCCAAGAGGGAAAGGGAAGGGCCATAGCAGACATCTGGGACCAAAGGAAAAGCAATTTGTTAACCAGGTGTAGCCACAAATCTCCATTTGGAGCAAGGGGACAGCAAACAGCAAACTATTTCTAGATGATCAAAGTCAATTCAAACATGTCATCTACTGTACCTGAGCTTGGAGCCCTGGGAGAGATGAGGCAGATGACACTGAAGAAACAGGGAAGATGAACTTCCACAATCCACAAGGATTTCTTGTAAAAGATGGTCCCTCCCTCACCTCTGCTGGTCTCTGGACTTTATGATTAGTGTCCTCAGCTCTACTTTGCCAACAGCTGAAGAGAGCAAGGCAGAGGGCCTGCAGAATTTCCCATGAAGCTCTGTGAGAATAGTCTTTCTTGATTTTCTTTTAAGAAGGAAAATACTTCAAAGCAGCAAAAGTACAGGCTTTTTTAATGTGGAAATCTTGACTATGCCCTCCTCTACCAGAGCCTCCGTCATGGGATGCTGAGCAAGTAGGGCACATGTTTAAATGTACTCCCCAGTATGGGATCCTCCAGCTTCAAATGTAGTGGCCTGCAGCTAAGAGGTGCTGAGCAACCGTCAGAGTTTCAAAACATTGGATGGTCAGCACTTCTGTAGCTCTTCATATGCCAGTTTGTTGACCTCTGAGGAAACCTTGGGAGTGATGACAGAGCGAATGGTGAGCCATTTGCCCTGAGTAGGGGAGGTGGAGAATGACTCATGACCTTACTGCACATCTCAAGGTAGTGCAAGTCACTGCTAGTGAGCTGCAAGTGAGCTGTAAGCCCTGAGGAACCAGATCTGATGGAACATAAGAAGGCAGAATTGAGGGGCACATCTGAAGTACTGCCATGAATCTCTCTGTGTCTCAGAGCTGTTTCAGTCTGTTCACTTGACAAAGAGGCAAATGAAACCAAAGGAAAGGAGAAACCTTTCCTAAACCTTACCTAATGCTAGGGCAGGTAAATGTTCTTTCATACTTAAGTGACACTGAGGGCAAACTTTTATCATTGCAAAACCAGCTGCTGTTTGTCTAATCCTTCCCTAACATTTATGGTAGATCACATTTACATTCCAGTTCTTCCCTCAAGTTTTGTCACAGGGATTTGGGCAGGAGTTCAAGTACCTGGCAGCTGGAACCATGCCCCTACTAAGCCACCTAAAGACTGACATTCCAGGCCTCCCCTCATGGAGAAGAGCCTTACTCCCCTAACTGAGCTTCAGCATCCTGACTACAAAGCCTGTCAGATTTCATTGTTAACGAGTGAAGAAATAAATTGGCTCTAATTATTCTATGAAGAGCTTAGATGGAATTTTACAGGAAAGAAGCTTTGTTCAGAGACTATAAGAGGAGACTCTGAGCCAGGACTCCCAGGTTTCATTTCTGGTTCTGCCCCTCCTTCACTGAGTAGCCCTGAATTCTGAATGTTATCTCTTGTTTTCCCCCCATCTGTAAAAAGGGGTGGTGATATCAAACTTCCTGGCATAAATGTTTCTAGGCTTAATTAATTAACAGCAGTGAAGCAATCTGAGCTTTCTGTTGGAAGATGCTATAGTAATAATCTAAGAAATATTTCTAGCTGCTTTGGTATTTGGCATTCTCATTCTTTTTCTTATACAGATGACAGCCCTCACAGAGAAAACAGAGTTTTCAATCTCCTAACTGGTTACTGGGCATTAAGGAAAACTGGTGTTTAACTGGGTCATGAATTCACTGAATTGCATTTCTTCTCAAGCTGTGAAGAACAGACAGACAGACTTTTGCTCAACTACTTGTTAGTCTAAAATTTTCAATCAATTGTTTTACACAAACAAAGCTTTTTGCAAATTCTGTGACTTTCATTTGAGTAGTTTCTGCTTGCAGAGTGATTGGCCAATCAGCTCACATGGTATTGTGTCTGCTCCTTAAGTAGATAAAGCTCAGGCTCCCATATACCGTACAAAACCTTCCAAATACTCAGGTTGCTTAGGTTGGAAGAGACTTTGGGAGGTCTTTAGATTAACCTCTGGTTCAAAGAAGGTGAAAGTCAAATAAAGGATGAGGATAGGTTGCTCAGGGCTTTTGACAGTTGGGTACTGAAAATCTTCAAGGATGGTGGCTGCACAACCTCTTTGGGCAGTATTTGGCTATTCTCATGGTGAAAATGCCTTTCCTTAAAGCCAGCCTAAACATCTTCCATTTTAGTTAAGGTCTATTGTCTCTCGTCCTCCCACCATTCCCTATGGTGAGAAGCCTGGCTCCATCTTGTTGATAACTTCTTTGTAGAAGCTGTCAGGCTGCTGATTGTCCCTTTCAAAGCCATCTCTTCTGAGGCCAAACAAGTCCAGTTCCCTCAGCCTCTCCTCAGACGGCTCTTGCCCTCAAACCTCTTGGTGGTGTCTGCTGAACTTGCTTCAGTGTGTCCATGTTTATCTTGCACCGGGGATCCAAAACGGGGTTTGGTACTCCAGTGCCATCTGAGTACCTAGGGAAGCTGGATAAACACATCTGTCACCCTCCTGGCTGTTCAGCCTTTGGCTTCTTTTGCTGCCAAGGCACACTCCTGGTTCACGCCCAGCTTGCTCTCTGCCTGGAGACCCAGATCCTTTTCTGGAGAGCTGCTCCTCTCCCCGTCAGTCCTGGCCTGTACTGCTGCAGGGGCTCTTCCTTCCCAAGTGCAGAATTTTATACTTATCCTTGCTGAATTTCCTGAGGTCCCTCTCAGCCCATTCCTCCAGCTTGTCCAGGGCCCTCTGAATGGTAGCTCTGCACTTAAGCATATCAACTGCCCTCTAATACTTTGATGACTTGATGAGCAAGCACTCCATCATCTCATCTGGACAACTGCTAAAGATATTTAAACAGCACAGGCCCCAGGACAGATCCCTACAGTACCCAACTTGTTACCAGCCTCCAGGTAGGGCATGATATATATTTGGTCCTCTCCAAGTCTGACCATCTAAAAACCAGTTTTTTACTGTCTGTTAGTCCACCCACCCAGACCATAATATCCAGACTGGAATACAAGAATGTTGTGGTTGACAGCCTCAAGCCTTGCTAAGGTCATGGTAAAATGCCTGCCAAGAAGTCACATATGAATAAGAACTGCGTATGTTATGTTTACCTGTATGTGTGTGCATGTGCAGGCCCTTTTTGAAAACAGGCTTGTGAACTACTGTGTAGTCATAGCTTAAAAGTCAGTCAGCATGGTAGTGATTTGAATTTGTGTATTAGAATTCCACTTCTTGAACACACTGTGCTCTATTGTCTTTCACTTCATAGTTTTCTGTTTTACCTTTGACTGGGAATTTGTAAAGCAACCATCCTTGTCCTTACATCCAACTCCAGCTATGAGTCAAATGGGTCTCTGCATTTGAGTGATGAGCTACTTCTAACCGTAAGTCATTCTCTAAAGTTTTTCCTTCCCGTAACTTCAAAAGGAGTTCCAATCTTTTTAACCTCTGCATTCCCCAGCAATGTCAAACACATGACCTACAGAAGATACGGACCACCAATAAAGCCATGGGAAACTCATGGACTGGGAAAATGAATGTGAGTGAGACACTCTATGAGAACAGGATTGACTCCTACATAGGCTTGGAGTACTCCATGTACTTGTCCATCCTTGCTCCTGATGTTCAGCTCTGTCCTGTGCCCATCATCCATCTCCTGTTGTTTGGAATTGTAGCACAGCGAGTTTTCTCCCACAGCTGGGAAATGGAAGCTGTGTGTGCTCATCATCATCTCTTCTTGCTAGAAACATGATTTTCTTAATGAAGTTAAGAATTTGCTCTGAGAGCTTCTGGGTGCAGAGTGAGGCCATGCATGAAGAAAGGGGAAATGTGGCCATTTTTTAACTGGTTTGGGGAGTTCACTCCTGTGAAAACCTTGAGCTATTGAAGGAGGATGTTGCCTAAAGGAGCTGCTCAGATGCAAAATTGGAACCATCCTCTGCAGTACCTCAGTGCGTGCTGCTGAACTTGAATGCAGCCACACTCAAGACTCTTGTTAAGGGACAGTGCAATTATGCCATGCTGAGATGTGTACTGACCTATCCCTAGCTGGAGAGATGACTTTCTGAACATCTGGTTCCTCTGTTGGAGATCTCCCATGCAGGTACTGAGTGGCTAAAATGTTATACACAAAGGCTGGTGGCAGAGCAGTGAGGACTGGTGCCAAAAGGCAGGCCTCATCTCTCTGTACAGTAGGCAAATTTCCAAAATCCCCTGTTTGGGCAATTCTTCTAGCTTCCCCTCCTTGGACAGTGCTAGGTATGTAATTGTACCTTAGGCCAGATAACTTACAGGGAATTGTTTTTTCAGACTGGCCTGTCAACTCATGCCATGTTGAGCAGTGTGCAGGAGATGCACATGTCCACAAGTCAGGCAGCTCTAGAGCAATGAAATAAAGCAGGGGGAAACTACCATATGTGAAAAATGCAGAGGCTGCTGTCTGTGTCTGACACAGCCAGTGCAGCTTGGGTGAGTGGATGGCTGGATGTTTTTTCTGGCTGATCTCCCACCCACAGTGCACAGATGACCTTTGTTTGGGAGCTACCTTCTCCCAACAGTATTCATGTGAATATTGTGGTAATCATTATTTCCATTTGCCAAGAGGTGCAGTAACTAGCCTAACTAGCCCAAATGTGGAAAAGCCCAATCCTGTGACTCCTAGACCCCTGAATTTTCTGTACAATTAAAGACAGAAATCCTTCCTTTATCAGCTCCATGACAGCGTTGGTGACTATCAGGCAATTGCCTGAGTGGTGTAATGAGCCCTCTAAAGCCCCAGAGAGAGTGGCTGAATTTACTGTTAGACTTTTGCCCCTTATTTTCTGGCACAGAAAATTCATTCTCTTGTAATGATCTTAACTGTGAATGTAGGTACCACAGCCTGGTTTTTTATGCCAGGGTCATTCACTAAACCTAGGTCCTGCTGGAGTAGGAAGGGAGGCAATCTCTTTGTGCAGCCTCCTACCCATGCAAGAATGTATTTGTGTGGTGTAATCACTGTCTTGAACCAGCTAAACCTCGTTCCCTTCCAGGACGGCACCTGCACCTCTAGGTCAGAGACATTATTTTGCCAAGAGCTGAGGATGTTTCCCTGTATGTGGGGAAAGGTCCTGCTCTTTACATGGTGGGGCCTTGGAACTGCTGTGAAGTCAATGTTGTGTACCTCTTTGGACCTGGAGTAGTGACAGCCAGGAACTCATGAGAAGCCCCAGGGGCTTTGGCACGCTGTAGACACCAGCAGGCTTGGCCCAAGATGTGTCCCACAGCAGGAGTGAGAAGAGCCCCTTTTGCCCTGGCTGTTGGCAGTGTCTGCCTCAGAGCCCAGTCAGCGTTGCCACGGCCACACTGCTCACCCAGGACCCATGAACTCTGATCACTTCAATGAAAGTAATTTGGTGCAATCATTGGAGAAGTGGGGCTTGCAGTTACCACACCCACCTGCACAGACACACGTGCTCCTGCAGCCATGTCTTTGTGCCATGGCTTCAGTAAGTGAGCAGACAAGCCTGCTTGCAAGACAAAGTGGCGTGTCAGCCAGCGGGGGTGGCTACAAATGTGGCTTTCTCCAGCTCTGCTCAGCAAGAGCTGCTGCTTGGAACAATATGTGGTTACAACAACATGACATCTAGTTAAGAAAACAAGGCCAGGCACAATCCACCCAAACTTCAAAACTCCCCCCTCTCCTTCAACAACAGATTTTTCTTATCAGGCTCAGACTATTTGCCAGTGAGTGCTGGAAAAAGCCATTGCTCTGGTTTGGCCTGTATTTATTTACTGCACCAAATCAATAGAAGGTGTTTCTGGGAAATGAACATCAGGGGATGTAAGAAAATAACATTGGTCTGGCTTAATTTACTAATTAAGGCTAGCTTCTTCAAGAGTTGGGCCACAGTGATGGGTTTTTCATACTACTCCATTGCAGCTGATGTGCCCAGGTGGCATGAACTGAGAGCAAAATTCCAAAACACACAGGTGGCATTACCCAGCCTGGGTGGGCAGCTGGCTGGGTCAGCTCTCCACATCCCAGCCCACAGGTGAAGTACACTGGAAGAGCAGAGACAGACACTTGGTGCTTGTGCTTGCTCTTACTGTTGTTTTTGAGGAAGTCTGCTACACGTTTGCAATGGAGCCAGGTAGTGGATGGATGTTACACAGAACTTCAGTCTCCCAGTCTGTCAAGCTTGAAAGTTTTTCCAGCTTTCAATTTTGTCTAGAGTTTCCTTCTTAAGACTCCCCCCTTCTTCAAACAGAGCCTCAACTCTGGCTGGGTCCCAGAGATAGATACCAAATGGTGCTTTTTTCCCTTTCTTTTGCTATTTCTTCCTTCTCATGAAGCTGGCAGACTCTCCAAACACACATCCAACCAACGCACAGTGCATTCGAAAACAAGCCATCTGGCTGAGCACTCCTTGAGAATGAGAAGACAAGAAAAACAACCCTCTTGGAGCTGGCAGCTGAAAGGCAGGCAGCCCGTACGTGGACTTGATCTCGTGGTGCAATCCAAGAGCTGTCCAATCCAAGGGCATTGCAAAAAAGCTCTTTCCTAATGAGCAGAATACGGCTGTCTCCAGAAGCGGCTCCAAGTCAACAATTTGAGTGGGATGCTGTAACTCTCCTCGCTGCACATGTGCTCATTAATTAAAGCCACTTTGGAAGATGCCCCGGACACCCCCGCCAGGGCTGCCAGCCTACCCTCCCCGAAATCCTGCTTGCTGCTTTGCAGCCCCCTGCTGGGCCCGGAACTGCAGAGCCCTAGGATAAGGATGGGGCCATCAGCATCCAGCTCTTAACCGCAAAGGGGACCCGTTGCGTCACCGGTGAACAGCTGCGAGGGGGAGCACAGCCCTGGGAGGAAGTTGCACTCCATTTGCTTTGCCATCATTTTTCTCCCCTGAGTTTAGTAACAGGCAGAGTGCTCCAGGCACAAAACCACTCTGGGCAGGTCAGCAAGTGCCAGGGTTTGAAGTGAGCTGAGCAACCAGTATTGCAATGCTTCCCTATTTTTCCGGTGGCTAAGGACTGGATTCACTAAATCAGGGTGGCTGAGATGAACACAGAGCCACTAGAAGCCAAATCCATCGACAGCAGAACAGGGAGCACTCAATGAAACCAGTAGGAGACGAGTTTAGAACAAGTTTAAGAAATTACACCACATTAGGTACAGAACTTCTGGAAGTTGCCTGAAAGGCTGCGGGGGCAGAGAGCATCAGTGAGCTCAAAATGGGATTAGACAAATTTGCAGGCAATAGGTCCATAAAATGACACTAAAAGGAACAGGCAAAGTGCATAATCTAATATCCCAATCCGGCAAAGGTGTATCCTAAGAAAACAGCACGGAGAGGGAAATGTCTAGGTGTGTGGGCTCCCTCCCTGGACCCTGCCTTAGTTGGGAGCAGAGTGCTGGGTGGGGAGGACCATTACTCTGCCCTAAAGGGCCATTCTTCAGTTTTCATTGTAGGATTCAGTCGCTGTACCAGCCCGATCTGAAGGTCACATGAACAGATTGTTGCCTCTTTAAATTACCAGAAGGAAACTAGAATCCAGTTTTTCTATGAAAGCTGAATTTGTGGAACATGTTTCTGTGAATGTTAACAGTCATAAGCCCTGGGTTAATCTGTTTGCTCTCCCAGTCATTACATTTCACACAGTGACAGGATGATTCATTTGACTCTTTATCTTCTTACTTGGGATCTCCTTGTTTCTGCATCTGCCCTTGTAGTACTGATGGGAGCAAGGACAGCTCATAGCTACATCTCAGCTACGTGTGTGTGTGGCTTTCCAATGGATAGTTACAGCTCTGCAGCTCCAGATGGCACTTCCTCAGGTTTCTGCCACGGCATCTTGCATGCTGTTGTGTTTCCAAGGTTAGGGGCTAAAACTCTTGATCTTTTGACTTAATTAATTCAAGAGTAAGGTTCTGAAAGTGAAAAATTGCTTACTTATCTTGAAAAATATGACAAAGCATGTACAGCACCAATGCAGGTTCTTGGGACTCTGTATTTCTTGCCACTAAGTTACCTGAGACACTCAGTGTGTGTTCTTTTTATCAACATGCAATTTAGTTGCCCCCAGCCAACAAAGGTGAGATCTAAAACTGAGATTTTGCATCATTGTCTTTCTAAACCCACTGCTTTATGAGCTTTAACAATTACATGACGTGTTCATAAACTGAAAAGAATAAAACCCAGGGATTTGATGAAGTCAAATATGCCCCTTCTTTAGTGCTGACTGAATTCAAACACAGGTGGTTAGTGCAGGAAAACCTGGGAGTGACAGGGGACAGGGAGCTGTATTAAATCAGAATGAAGTACAGCAGTGCAATTGCTAAATCATGCCAGAGAGAATATAAATAGTAACTGGGAAGCTTCAGTGTGGAAAATAATGGGGTAAATGGCATGACAAATTAAAAGGGTTGTCTGTGTGATCAAATATATTTCTGTGCTGTCATGATATCCCACAACTGATAAAGATCTGTCTTCAAACAGTTGAGCTTTTTATTCCCATTGCTTTTCTTTGGAGGTTATTCTGAACTTCACTCTGCTGTTGTTTTGAAAGTTTCTGCAAGTCTTCAGCCTCAATTTATTTATGACCAGTGTATGCCCATTTTAAGATCTTTCCTTTTATAAACTCTAACCTGCTATTAGCCACATTTAGTGAAGGTTTTAGGGCATAATTCATCTCCTACAAATATGTGTGTTCTGTTATGCTAACATTGTCCCTTTTTTTTATTTTTAACTTACAGGAAAGCGGAATAATATGCAAAACCAAGATGAAACATGTTTCAGGTCTACATTACAATTCAGACAGAAATGGAAATCAGCTGAAGACACCAGAACAAAATGCTTTGTAAGTGTTCTGCACTATCAGTTACTCAAAGGATAGTTGCAGGTAACGCCTTTGAGTGCACATTGGTTCCTTTGCAGCCTTTGATGCGACCTTGTGAAAGGTAGGTTACCTTCAGGAACGTGCTCAGAGGTCTGAGGCAACGCAGCTGGAACTGTGGGAGCATGGTGTTTCCAGAGACAAGGTTCCAAACCTGCTCTTACTCTAAAAAAAGAAAGAATATCACAGTATAGTCTGATGATACTGAGAATACAAATACTTAGTATCAATTGTGCTGTGGGAATGTCATTTGTGCCTTATATTCCAATAAAATGAATTTAATTTTCTTCAGGTTCTTTCCAAAATTAGATGTAGAGAGTGTCCAAACCATCACCAATGGAAATGATGCCAGTTGGAACACTTCTACTGAAAAATTTGGTTTTGAAAGAACAGATATTTTCATAAAAAGTGTTCACTGACCTCCAAATATGCCTGTCTTGCATAAACCCAAAAGCCTTAAAAGCAAAAGAGATTTGATTGTTGGCAGTTTGGGGATTATTCCTCTCCCTTTCCCCCAGCGTTTTCCAATGGAAAATATTCAGGGTTTGGGTTTTCAGCCCTTTGCTGAAATGTCAACATTTTCCAAAGGGTGAAGGAGGGGATAAGAGAAGAAAAGAAAAACATGTTCTGACCAGCTCCAGTCAGAGCCAAATGGCTCAGTCCTGGATTTGGTCAGGGAAGTATGCTGGAGGGGAGAAAACGGGAGTGTCTTGGTTCCACACATAGCCTGGCTGGGCTGAGGGCTGCACATCACGATCCATTCCTCTGAGTCATTACGGTCTCCATTTGCCCAGGACAGTGTGTGGAGTAGCTTTTAAGCACTCCAGGTCAATATGTCACCTGTTTGCCATGGCCACTTGGGCTCTCTGTGCGCGTGTGGGATGCACACAGGTACACTCTAGTCAAGACCTCCAGTACTACTTCCATGACATCTTTAACTCACAGGGACAATAACACCTGGCACCTAACCAGACCTGAGAATTCAGCTCTCCTCCATTCATAAAAGAGGAGAAAGGAGAAAAATGGCATTTGCCTGTAACCATACATGATTGTCTGTGTCCTCTGCCCAGGTGACACTGTTTTGTGCTGTACAATGCCTGGAATTTAGCCTTTGAAGGCCCGGGCCATCTGTGAACCAACTGGCTCTAGGTAGGGAAAAATGCTGGAAGAGCCAACATAAAGGCTGCTAACCTACTCATGCACACACATTTGCTGTTATCCTGAGGGAAAAGGAGTGGCTTCATGCAGTCCCCACCTGCATGCTCAGCCTCCAGAAAACTCTCCCTGCAGTTGGGTACCTTCAAACCTGAGAAAGACCAGGGCCATCTCTGCAGCTGCCTCTCCACGCTGTCTCCCACAGCTGCAGTTGGGGGAAGTGGTAGATGGATGCATACCCAGGCTAGGTCTTTGTCCCCCTCTAGTGACTCAACTGCAATTCCAAGTCCTACTCCCTCCAAGCAAGATGGTAATTTTTCTAGGCCAGGATGTTTCCTTTCTGAAGGCCAGTAGGACATCTAAGCACCACTGGCAGGTCATATATTTATACACACTCAGACATTATCCATTGCAAGTGTAAACAGTAATTTAGGAGCCTGACTTTCTGTTCTAATAGGCCACGTGTGCCTGCTTTCCTCCCATGGAAGATGGCCGTCACAGGCTTCACATGAGAACCCATGCCTGATCCTCCCAGGAGGAGATCCAGCTAGGACCACTGTTACCAGTGCAAAAGCACATGCTCCCAGTCTCTTGTAACCAAACACTTGCTGAGTCACAGCCCAGTCACCCATGCACTTAGCAAGTCGCGTCAGCCATCTGTCACCAGCACATCCTCCTCACCATGCTGTGACTCCATGGGGAAAACAACAGGAGGCAGATTACGTTTGACTAAGGAGTTGGGCTCTCGTGCATTTTGGCTCTGAGTAACCCCTGGATTGTCTTCTAACCAGTGGCGAGGCCTTTGGCTCCTCTTAATTTGGCCCTTTGTCAGGGAAGAAAGTGACATTCAGGTTCAAACACTGGAAGCTTTGCCTGACTAATAGTGACTCCAAACAAAGCTGACTCAGAAGAGACACGGATGGCATTGTACAAAATGTCCCTCCTACGGACAGATCATCTACACGGGGCTCCACACTGGTGTTCTCCTCCAACCAGTGTTTAAAAACAGCACTGAAATACAGGGTGCCCTGTTTCCTAAAGCCTTGTCCCACCCACTGTGTCAGCTAAAGGCTGCAAGAGCAGCCTTGCCATGTCTCTTGTCCTAATGAACACCCGTGGTTCCCTGTGTTCAGCCACGTGCTAGAGGTGCAGCCCTGCAGGGCACAGCCCAAAAAGACAGGATCACTTCCTGCCGTGTGCCTGCATAACCCACCAGACAAGGCACTGCCCAGGTACAGGAGCCAGACGGGGGGTGTGTAAGCAGCTTGGAGTAGGGAGTCACAGGGGATTTCACAAAGCTAGGTCCCTGCACTACTTACCACAACCTCCCCAGGCAAGGCTCACCAGCCTCCTCTCTCGTGCCTGAAAGTCTCATGCCTGGAAGTCTCATGCCTATCAGCTCCATGAGGGACAAATCACCCACACCAGCAATCTAACCATCCTACTTTTTCCTAAGGCAATGAAAGAGTACAGAGTAGATGTGGCCTTTTTGTTCTGGTGGAAAAAAAAGTGAACTCAATGCCAGGCACAGATCCCAGGCTGTACAGTTCAGATTGCGCTCAGAGCACATAATTCCCATTTGTGTGCATGCAGGGCAAGGGTGGGGGCTGGCGGGGGGGTGTGTGTGTGAATATAAGAATGTAATTGTCATAATTTAATCCAAAACTACTTCTTGGAAGGAAAAAAAATCAGGCTGACACAAAACAGCATGTTCAGTTATAAACACCACATGAAAGAGCCGTATTATGTTCTGCTTGGTTACTGACATAGAGCGCTAACATTCTCAGCTGCCCACTACTGGGCAAAGGCCTTTCCAACTCTCCCCGTCACCCCCAAAACAACCCCCCCAGCCAAACTGCAGTGCAGATACCAATTTCTGAGGCCGCAGAGAAATTCCACATAGAAAGTTCATTATGGGCAGAGCAGGCTGGCTGGCAGGCAGAGCAGCGCGGAGCACGTAGATGGCCATCTGGGACTCGGGGCACTCCCAGCTGTGCACGCACATCTGCAAGGCCACGGAGAAGTTGGCATGCATTGTGGGAGCTTCAGAGGGGCTTTTCCACCCAGATTTCCCGTAATGGGACAGTGTATTCCTGGAGCAACATGCTTTGCTAGCACCAAGGCTGCTCCTCTCCAGCCAGCTCAGGGGTCTCCTGGCTCAAAGCAGTAGCAGCCATCAGGAATGGTCTCAGGGCTCCCAGTGCCCTTCCCTTCTCCTCCCAGGTCTTCAGCTGGAGTGACTCATTCCATGTAAAGGAAGCACAGTCATTCCAGCTTAGATCCTCAGGGGTGCTTACCTACTTAACTCTGGATGGCACTGCACCCCTCAAAAAGCAACCAGGAACAGTGGAGATCTGATAATTAACTCAGTATTCTGTAATTCACCAGGCAGAATCACCCTTCCTGCTTGTGGGGCCAGGAGATAATGTGAAAATGCCCTTCCAATCCTCTCTGCTCCCTGCAGTGGGGGTGGCTGGGGTCTCGTCCTAACTAGGGGCTCCACAAATCATTGACTAGAGAGTTGTTGTAACAGGATATCACAAAATAAACACCTTCTGCTTGAAGAATATGTTTTTTAGCTTGACGCTAACCTTTATTTTTCGTGGGGCTGGGTGACATTATTAGCACCCATGCTCAGTGCTGAAGTGAAGCATCTTTGTTGCAGCGTGGGTGGGAGATGGGTTATCGTCAATATGGAGCAGATCTAGAGAATGTCTTCTGTTATTTACTTCTTTTCTGTTCTTGTAGGACATGTGACAGTTTTACAAAGATCTGCTTAACAGAAAAATCCAATTAAAACGTGAATTGTCCTTCGGCTGTGCTTGGCACACTGCCATTTCAGCACTCGAGTGCCACGGGAATAAGGTGGAAGAAGGGTAAGTACTCCTTGTGCAGTGACACTGTGGGAAAACGCGGTGGGCGCTGCCTTTTGCCCCTGAGGGTGGTCGGTCTTGGCACTGCCGGCCGTGTCCGGGTGCAAGAGGGGTGGCGGCAGCAGGAACGCTGCTGCTGGGAGCCCGCCCGAAAGGTGGAATTGAACCACTCTGTCGCTAGACAGCTACAGGTTTGAAGCCTGCACCCCAGACCACTGAGGGTCATCCGGGCAACTAACATCATTCCCGTAACACCCTATATGAATTCCCGTAAATCTCGTGCCCCTAGGTAAGGGTGATCAGTGTCGGTACTCTAAAGCGAGCTCTCCGCCCTTTCCCAGCGGGAGTGCATCCCGCACGGAGCAGAGAGCGCGCCGGCAGCGGGAGGGGGCGGCTGCAGAGGTCCCGCCGCTGTCCCAGAGACACCCGGGCGCTCATGCAAATAGCAGGGCGCTGATTGGCTGTCCCGAGGGAGGGGCGGGGCGGGAGGCGCGCTGCGGAGGGCCCGGCACGGCGGGTGAGTCACGGCGCTTCCCAGAAGGAGCGCGGCCGCCCCGCTCCCTTCCCGGAGCTCCGGGGTCCCTTACAACATCAACCGGGGCAGCTTGTGCAACAACGGGGGCGGCCGGGGCCCCGAGGTGCGATGCGAGGAGACCAGGGCACGGGCTCGGTTTGAGCAGAATTTTTTTTTTTTTTTTGTTTTATTTTGTTTTGTTTCACCTCCAGTGGCTAATGCCAGATACTCTGGAGGATGTGAATCTCCCATGAGATACATCTTAGAACAATAATATCCTCTGGGAGGAAATTCCTCCCTGGCCCCCAGCTGAGGATCAACTTATGCCCCGAAGTATGAGGATTGAAAACACTTGTAATTTTATCCCAGCGAGTGTAACTATAGAGGCTATTTTCATAAACCCTTGAAGAATTACTCACTTATTTGCCTCGAGAGATTCCTCTGAAGCAGAGCCATTTCTGCAAATGCATGTGGTTTCCAGTGATTTTTAATTAGATAATTCTTTTTGGTGTAAGCAACAAAAAATCCCATGGGCCCATTCCCCCTCTCGCTTGCCCTGGGGAAGCTTAGACTCAAAACTGGTACTCAGGGGAGCAGCATCACAGTAAAGTAGTACAGAACAGAACCAGAATCACAGCCCAAAGCTGGGAGCAGTTTTGTAGATGTCAGCAAAAGAAAGCAAAAAGTATATGGTGGGGCAGCACCTTTCCCACTCACACCCAGGAATGCTGCTGGGCACAGCTTTGCTTGCAGAGCATGGCTTCAAGTCATGGCTTACCCTCTTGGAGCTGAACCAGCTCAGGTATGACCTGGCCCGCTGACTGCCCAGACAGACATGAGCGTAACTGGAGCCTTACTGTTTGTAGTGAGCAACTTCTTTAGCAACTTAAATGTTTTTTTTTTAAAGCACCCCAACCCAAAAGCAGGGCTCTTATCAGAAGGGGATGGTTTGAGAGCTGCTTCTGTGCCTGATAATGCAGAGCAGAAATTTTTCTTTGTTTCCTTGGTTTGTAGGAGTCACGTTCCTCAGTACATTCCTATCTCTTTACCTGGTACTTATCCCAGTAGCAGGTGGTGTAATTTAACAAGTGTCTTTTGTGCATAAAAATGCTCGGGGTGAGGATCTGGGGGTGTGCATGGGAGGAGGTGGAGGGAAATTAGTCATGGGGAGGAGGAGAGGAAGAGGTTAGCAAGGGGGTTGAGGAAATCAGGTGTCCGAGCTATCCCTCAGGCTTCCAGCCAAGCCCATCCTGACGTCTGCCGGAAGAGGCACGTCAGCTCAGAGATATGCTCCTGTCAGCCCGTCGGCATGTGACCTTGCTGACCGATTCAGGCCGAACAAGAATGGCTGCCAGGGGTCAGAGCAGACATTCCTAGCTTCTGTGCTTCGCGTTCAAGGCTCCGCTTGACACCACTTTCACTTTCTCTTTGCTTTCCTCTCTAGCGTCAACCTTTTCTGGATCTCTTTCCCTGCAGCACTTCATGGGAAGGCTTCTTAGTGTGATAGTGCTGCTCTCATCTTTTCTCTCTTGCAGCCTCCAGCATTTTTAAGCAGAGATGTCTGTCTCTCATGGCTTATGATCAATCTCCCTGTACTTTCCAGAAAAAGTATGCCAAGCACTGAAGTCCAAATTAAAAATAATATCCAGACAAAATAACTCCAGCCGAGAAACCAAAGGATCTGTCAGAAATGCTAGCTCCTAAAACTTCCCTTATTGTGCAGTGAAGGGAGATGTGGAGATAATGAAGGCAGCAGTTGCTAAAGATCAAGCAGTAGAGGAAGGAGCCTGAGAGGGTCAGCGGAACACAGGAAATGATGTGGACCTTGGAGTTGATGGGGAAGCAGTAACAAAGCAGTTGTGAGAATTTTCTCCTTGACCGGATGCTGATCTGTCTAGGTTCAGGTCTGCTTCTGGAGCGGAAGCTATGCTAGCCACTGACTTCCCCAGCAGAGGTTGAAAATAGCATTTCCAGGACCTCTGTGTGTCTGGTTTTTAGTGGCCTTTGTCACCCCTGCCCAGAAGGGACTGTGGATGACTTGCTGTGCCTGACAGAGGTGCCATTCTCCTTCTGTGAGGAATGGTGGGGGTACCGGGTGCAGGTACCTATAGGCAGTACTTGGTGCAGTTACTGCAGCTGCTGCTCCCTGTGCCTGTGAGGGCCCAGACCTGACCAGGAACTGATGAATAGGTCTGGCTGCTGGCTGCAGGGAGTAGTCATCCCGTAACTTCTGATTAGATTTATAAGCCTACAGGAAAGGCCAGGTGGTAGCTCCTAGGATTTCTGAAAGCATGTAAATAAGTGAAGAGACCTGTTGATTTGAAAGGCTTCTCAGCATCTGATTTGCCTTAAAGCATTTCTTGGAAATCCTGTAAGCATTCAGCTTCATCTTTAGATCAAGTGCCTTTGAAAATCTGACCCTTCGCTATTAAAAGTTATAGAACAAATTCAGTTTATCAGCTTAATGATGGAAAAGCTTGCTCTCCTCAGTAATGCTCCTAATTAAAGCATTTCTCAGTGTCTTTGGACCTGATTCTCTACCTTATGCAGAGAACTACACTGTGCCAAATGGGTGCAGAGCACTGCCAATTTAGGTTTGATTCAATGCCCGTTCAAGTTAATAGAAATCCTCCCACAGAAATTGATGGGATTTGGTTCAGGCCCCAAAGTCAATGGGAAATTCTGATTTGGCAGTACTTTATGCCCACACTGCTCCAGTACAAGCAAATATTCAAGGTACAAAGCCTTGGAGAATTTGGAAGGGCCAATTTAAGGGACTTCTGGAGCAGACCGCAGCCTAGGCTATTTAAGCAATTCATGATGCCTGGGACTGTCTGACAAAGAAGCTTTAAAACAAATCAGTCTGAACTTTTCCTGTTCATTTTTTATAGCACTCTTACAACTTAGCAATATACTTTTTATCTTTGCGTTGGGGTTTTTTTTTTCTGTCTTAGGCTGACAGAACATAAAAGCATCTGCAATGTTTTGCTCTTACTACTTCTTCTAACCACCAGAACCTGATTTGTGTCAGAAAAGATAAGCCTAGATCCCTACAGTACTAAAATAATTATTTGGTGTAAGGTGGGGGATGAGGAGGGCTGTTATTCTTAGCAGCAGCAATGAAATTTCAGCAGCTGATGACGTCAGTGCTAAAATGTCAGTGTGAAACAGGCTGGAACAAATTAAGAGTGTGGTGTCGTCATTTTGAGAGCCACGCTGCCCTCCAGAGGGACTGTTGTTGGATGCTGCAGATGCAGTTCAGGAGACGGAGTGGGGGGGACAGACGCTTGTGTGAGCTTCTCAGAAACTTAAAAAAAAGCAACAACGAGCATCTCAGTGCCAGAAAGGTCGAAGAAGATGCTGTTTGAACACTCCTGCCCACCTCAAAGTGTGAGCTCACAGCAAGGGAAGGGCCACTTCTACAAACCAGATTCCAGGAACTAGAAGAGAAAAACAAAGGACAAAAACGAAAATAAAATAGGCCATCTTCTACTCACTTAAAAATTGAGCTAGCTCCATCTCTGATGACACTCCTATGACTCAAACTGAAGAGAAATTTGGCCTGAGATGACTTTTGTCATAGTGTGCTGCTTAAAAGAGGGCAATGTGCTTGGAGTAGAGGTGATCTGAAGGCATCTTATTACTTAACTGTGCTATTGCATTTGAAGAATGCCTTCAGGCTGCCCAAAAATGCTGAATTCAAGGTGCAGAGAGCTTTAATCAAAATGGGGAACAATTCCAAATGCATTCATGCTTCTCCTCAAAGATCCCACATTTCTTGCACATTTCTTGGCTAGTCTCAGGTGCTATTGTTAGACCCGACCCCATGTCAGCACAGGGCATGGAGCCTTGCTTAGAGGTGGAATCTCAGGGTCCTGATAACTCAGGGTCTTGAGGCCTGCATCTTTTTGGTCCAGCAGTTGAACTGCCATATGTGCAGGGGTTGGTGGGCTATGGGATGTACTGCTTTGGGGGATTAATAGGGAGGATTGGGACCATCCTGGCTTTCTTCATGGAGACCTGCAGTATTTGGTAGAAAATATGGGAAAAGTTGGTATTCCCTGCATTAGTGTTTCTAGAAAACCAGTAATGGTAACAAAACTGCTCCAGTTGTTTCACTGCTCTTTAGAACTGCCTGTCTCGTAGCCACAGGGATGGATGTGGTTAGAACAGACAGATCCATCCAGACGTGTGCTTATCTATCAATCGTACCAGCTGTTTCTGGCATGCAGCAACTGACTGACCACAGTAAGGAAACGAGGATGTAATCAGTTAGCAAAGCTCTCCTTTCTCAGCAAGGACGATAAGGATTGTTGGCAAACCCACAGAGAGTTACGGGAATAGAGGAATTGGTGTGCTGAAGTCACTTCCTATCACTTGGGAGTCCCTGTGCTTGGAGCATTGTGTTTGCTTTCCTAGTATGGATCTCAGTGGTTGTCTGCATCAGTTCAGACGTATAAGTGCACTCAGCCTGTCCCAGCACACAGAAGCCGACCTGGGGAGATTGCCAACACAGTCTTTTACCTACTTTCGTGGGAAGGATTCAGACTGGCTGTGAGCAGACAGAGTGATTCTTTACACATCTTTATACCACTAAAACACCTTGCTGCAGAGATTTTTGCAAAAACAGGCATGATTTAATCAATTCTGGGAAGAGGCATATGCCAACAGAAACACTCTTTTGCCAACACAAACTGTGCTGCCACTAGAGAAGTATCAGCAATCCCACTCTTGCTAGTGTGGGGACTCCACTTCACTGATTAGGTGCCGTATGGATGGACAACACAGGAGGTTCCCAGCCAGTGAGGTCAGTGCTGAAGTGAGCCCCTGCTCCCTCATGTCAAGAGGAAGTGGTGGCCATTTCAGCTGCACCTGTATCAACAGAGAATTTACAGAAACTGGAGGTGAGCTCCTGAACATGCAGCTGGTTGCTGTTGCAGTCTGTAGGTGAGAAAGTTGTCCACTGCACTGTATGTGGTCAGCACAGATCTGATGATACCTTGGGAGTTTCTGGTGTCTTCTCTGAGGTCTTCACAGCAAACTCAGAGAGTTGCTCACAGCCAACTCAGAGGGCTCCCACTGCAGCCCTGCATGCAACTAGTGCCTAGCACTGAGGTTAGGAGAATGTCATTAGATCAGAGCTCCCTTACCAGGAATGCTGAAGAGCCTGGACAGGCAGATACAATGCCAAAACCATTGTGTTGCCACGATGTCAGCATTTCAGGTCTAAAAATGTGACTGACAAAAGCAGGGGGAGCAAAAGGTTGAGTATTGCCTGTACTGCATCCTGTTTAGCCCAGATTTGCTAGAACTTTGGGGATCTAGGAATTAAATGTCCACAAAGGAAAAAAGACTTATACTTTTTCTAGATTTATTGGGTGGATGTGTGTGAACTCGAGCTTTACTACAAATCCCCAGAAGACAGTATTTGAGACAGAATGACTTTGTTCTGGATGTGTTTGTAAATATCTGTCTATATTTTTAATACTTACCACTCTAAGAGACCCAGGATGATCTGTGATTTCTGCAATCTCATCAGAGTGAGTGATTCCATGCGGTGGAGACATACAGCTCATGACTCACAGCCCTGAGTCACAGCATTGGGACACTTCAGCATTCAGAAACACTAGTAGTGACAGAAATCAGGATGATGAGCAAGCAGCTGTTACTCATTCTCAGCTGGACACTATAAGCATGTTTGTACCAGTCAGTGTGGCTCTGGCTCTTCTTTGCTTCCTCCTGCAGACCTGTAGTCATCTGGATAGCACAGTGACATAGCTCACTTAACATTTGCCTCTGGGCAAGGGATGATCAAGTCTAGTCTCTGGCTCCCAAAGTGTCCTGCTTGACTCTATTAGGCTCAGCACAGAGTTATCATGGCAATTTTCACTTTAGATTACTTCTTTCAACTCTGGAGATCAGCTCACGTTACAAACACTAATGCATTGATCATCACACAGAGTTAGACAGTGTATCCCTATTTTCAGCTAGGGGGGGCTGAGGCACTAAGCAGGTAGGCAACTTGCCTTTAGTGACAGAAGAGGTTTGTAGCAGAGCCAGGACAAAACCGCAAGAGCCTTAAACTACCTCTCTTAATCTCTAACAACTGAACCATATGCTCCATTGCATTCATCACTTCCTCGTGAGGTGGCAGTTGGATGAGAACAAGTGCCCAGGAAGTCACCCTGTTTACTCTGTCTCGGCCTCTTAATGCCTGTGGAACTTTTTTATTGAATTCTTTTCATGGCCATCAGCTTTGGTGCGGGAAAGGATTCCAAAAGACAAAGACTCAGTTGTGTGTGTGCACGTGCATGTGTGGTTGGGAGAGGGGAAAAATAAAAAATCCATTTCCAGATGGTTGAAAGGATGCATAGCACTTTGCTATTGGCAAAAACAACCTCTTTGATTTTCAGGATGTGTAAGTCACAGAATTGCAGCTGGAAAAAAAAATGGGTAGAGAGGGAGGTACTGGGGTAAAAATAAGAAAGCCTAATGAAAAATAACCTAGCCAATATTTGAAAATCTAAGTGCTTCATTTTTATATAAATTGGGGGGAGTAGGGGGGGAGGGGGGCGGGAAATGTGCTTGCTTAGGAGGATCTGTGTAAAGCAGGTCCAAATATGCATCATCTCATTTTCTTCTTAGCTTCTTTGCTTTGCATTCCCAACTGTAGCCTCACAGGAAATTCAGTCCCTGGCAAGCTTCAGCTCCAGACAGGAAACATTCTGAGGAATTTCTTCCATACAGGTACTATAGTTGCTTGGAGGGATAACATGGTGGGGATATTTACCATGGCTGGATTTAACTAGCTGGATATTATGCATGTTGATGGAGTTGCTGGGAGTGATCTCTGTCTGCAGCCACCAGCATGCCATGTTTAAACAAATCGTGCTGCTCTGCTTGCCTGTGGGAAGATTTGCATTAGATCTGGGCCAGATTCTCCTTCCTCTGACAGCAGCATGGCCCAACTTATGTCAAAGATATTTGCTGATGTCAGGGAATATCAGGATCAGGCCTGTGCAGCAGGTTTTTATCACACTACAAACTTGGTCTTTAGCTATTTGCATGTACAGATACTTGAAAGCAGGCATTTTGATTGTAGTGACTGGAGCAGGGGGAGACTTATGTGTGTGTGGAGGTGAAGGAAGGTCTTTGCTCTTGCCTTTGCTCTCTGAGGGGACCAGACACCGAGAAGGAGGAACTCTGGCAACACATGGCCTTTCAGATGAGTGGGAAGTGCTGAGTGTGGCCAGCTGAGACACAAGCCTCCTGCACCCTTTGGGATGCTTTCCTACTTTTCACTGCAAGTTCAGTGCAGGCCTTCTCTGCTTATTAGTCCAGAGGAGTCTGAAAAACAAGCGTGATACATTCGGCAGCCACTCATCAGTGAACAGTGATGTGCTGGGTTAAACAGTTCTTGATGCACCCAAGAACAACATCCCTTTCTTATCAAAACACATGAGTGCTTTCAAGTCTTTAATGCAGTTCTCAGGATACAAAGCATGAAGAGAAAAGAGTGATCAGTCTGAATCACTGTCTCCCAAGAGAAACGTGAGGGTTTTAAGTACATGGCTGGGAACAATCCTGTGCTGGCAAGGAAATGGACTGCATGACCCATCTCAGAGATCTATGATTCACTGCAAATACAGAGAATAAGCATGAAAATGTGTAGTAACATGCAGTGGTACCTTGCCTGCTATTACAGTGCAGCCTCCAGCCAGAGACAACCCAAACACATTTACAGGTGTTCTCTGGGAACAGGCTTTTTCTGTGGGGAGCCATGAAAGACAGCAGGAATGCTTTCAAACCCTTAAAGGTCTCTGTGCCACCATGCCAAGCTGTGGAAATGTAACTGTGTGTATTGCAGTGCTGAAGCACGGATTTTTTTAAGATTGGTTTTTTGGTTTCTGAGGCAGGAAGCACAAGTGCAGATCCTCCCATTTAATACTATGGGGGGAAGAAAAGATTCCGACTCCCCTGCAGTGTTGGTGAAAATGAAGCTTTGGCCTTTAGTGCCCTTTGTTACATAAATACAAGTAGCGTAGACATATTAATCACCCTGCCATTGAGGGAGGAACAGAGCAGCAACCTCAAATGCCACCCACTCCCCATTCTCGCTCCCATTTGATGTTGCTATTTTAAGCCACACATTATTTCCTGCTGTGATTTTATTTTTTTTTATCCAGCTTCTAATTCTGGCTCTGAGGTAAGCTGTGACATACGTATCCCTCCTCTCCCCCTCCCCGCCTTCCTCCTCCCCCTGCACCCACGTCCTCTTTATTGCTGTCTTTTAGAAATCTTCTCTCTTGTAAGCAGCCGGGTCCCAGAGGTTAGTTATTGACTGCCCACAAAAAGATATGAAGAGGATGATCTTCTTCCTGCTTTTGGACTTCAGTGCAAACAATACTGAGGTCATGGTTTACAGGGCAGACTGCTTTAAGAGTGCTATTCCCTTGCTCCCTCCTTCTCAGGGAGTTTAGCGTTGTGGAGAGGATACCCGGCTGGGAAGGAAGGCCACTGCTCAGCAGCTAATGACGGGCCATGGCCAGTGTAGCCATCTAATGAGAAGGGTCATACACCAGTGGCACGTACTTTGCTGCATAGGGGACTCAAGACAGAGCTCAACTACTCAACAAGGGTATTCTCTCCTGAGCCTGCTTCTGCGTTAAGGCCATCAGCAGATTTCTAACCCCAAAGTAGTCTCTTCAACCAGCAACCGCCTCATCTGGCCTGTGCCAGAGCACTTCTGTCTATCTGGTTCTGCTGCATCCACGTGTCTGCTGTGGCTTTCAGCTGCCACTGCTCAGCCCTGAGGAAGGCTGTAACTGTGTCAGTCTAGGGCAGAGAAAGAATGGAGCCTGCAGTCCCATGAAGGGCCTGGTGCACCAGGCAGTGGTGGCTCTTCCCCTGTGTGCGAGTGTGGCTGAGCACTGATAAGAGCTCTGTCAACGTAAGTTTGAGCCCTAGGAGGAAATCTGAGGCTGCTTCTGTACTGTAATTAAGGAACATTACAGGTTTATCCTCTTCTATACCCACTTGCCCCTTCCCTCCCTGCCAAACAATCCATCCTGACTGGATGTTTGCTGCTGCAGACGAATCCTGCTAGCATAAGAGCAGGCTGGGTGGCAGCAGGCTGCTGGCAAAACCCCAGGCCTTGCTTCTACTTCCAGGGAAACAGAGGTCTGGGCTGCCCTCAGCCAGTCCTGATGTATACATTTCACACAAACAATCTCACGCCTTTCCCTTCCTGTGAGTTGCTTTTGGAGCTGCTGCACGTGGCTCTTGTCTGCCTGGTATAAGCAATAGCTGTAGGAAATCCCAGGCTGGGCATCTACATGTTCTTTGTCCTCCCCTTTCCCAGACAGGGATTCCAGTTATGCCCTTTCTGAGGTTCCTGGAGAGTAGGAAAGGCAGAGAATGACAGCAAGAAGCCCTTTGCCACGTGGTTTAATGTTAGTCACAGCTGCTGAAAGTCTTTATTGTGCTATTACCAGAACTGTTACTTTTATTTTCATAGTTGGGTTTCCATGTGGGTCTGCAGAAAAGGCTGGAGAGTCACATCCCTTCCCAAGAGCAGGCTGCACGCTGGCTTTGCACGCTTTGCTGCTGGTTTGAAGCAGCGAGGAGCAGTGGGCAGCTGTCCTATCGCAGGCCATACCATAGCCCTCTCATCCTTGCCTGCAAAGAGCTCGCAACTGAATTGAGCAAGCTAATTTCCAGTGGATGGGAGGGAGGGAAAGACGCAGGCTCAAGAACCGAAGTGATCACACCAGAATTAAATGACTGTTTTTCCAGCATACTATGTCCCCATGGGCAACTGTTTTAAAAGTTCTGGCAGAGTAACTTCTCCCACAACAGCAATGCTGGAGAGTTTCCCCCTCGAGAGGGGGAGAAAAAGGACCTCAAAAAAGACTCGAATAAATTGTCTTTACAGAAAATGACCCTGCTCTCGGGTGTCACACCCAGCACTTCGCAGCAGGAGCCAGCCAGCAGCTGACAGGAGTCTGGTGTCCTGTGCTGGATGAGGACAGCTCTCCAAGGACCGATGTCCACATGACAGCCAGTATCCTTGCTGGCACAGACTCGCAGCATCTTGTTGGGGGTCTGTGTGGTGGAGGAAAGAGCTGACTGGGCACAAGGGCTCACAGAGGGAGAATTCAGTTTATACTGGGTGTCGCCTGCTTGCCGGGACCATCCACCGGAGGTCAATGCTGGTATAGGCTCTGGTGGTCACTTGAACAATAGGAATACTGGGAAAGAGCTTGTGGTTTACAGATAAAGTGGCTGCGGGGCAGGAGCAGCTTAGGGGCACTGGTGCAATAGGCCATATGTGTCACAGCATTTGAGGTATGTGATAAATAACCCATTTTCAAGTATGGTCAGGCTGAGAATTGCATAAACAACAACAACAACAACAACACAGAAATTAAAAAGCCCAAACAATCCTGAATACCCACAGTTTGGCATCTGGGAATGGCACAAGATGGCAAAGGTTCCATGCCCTGGGGACTAGCTGATACTATCCATATAACCCCAAAAATTTTCTTTCCTTGCAGAGCTGGTCTTTATGATTAGCATTGCTGTATGCTCCCTGGCATGGAAGCAACCAGAGAGGCCCAGCTCATGGGAGATGGATCTGGCAGGAGCCCTGACTGCCCAGAGAGCCCCCTTACTACTGCCATTGTTCCCTGTCCTTGCAGCTCAGAGCTCATCAGGTCGAGAAAGGTGGCTGAGGAAGACATTCCGTGCGAGCTCTGATGAGATCTGCTCCAGCCGTTCAGCTGGGCTTGCTCCTTTTTCTCATTCCACACACAGTTTAAAAGACTGTTTGTAAACACCAGTCTCTGACTCTGCCTCTGGGGCTCTGGGCAGAAGGCCAGGGAGGGATCTAAGAGACAGCAGACAGTTTTAAGAGGCAGTGGCGTCCGATTGCTGCGGTGGAGAGGATACGCCTTGCAGTTAATAGCCATGGTGGCAGGAGTCACCTACAGGACCAGCAGGTCTCAACACTATTTCACGGTTCCCCGAGGCTGAGCTTGGGTTTTACTGAAATGACCTCTTCACATGCCAAGGTAAATTCTGCATCTCTCAAACCAGCTCTGCCAGTATCAGTGGGGAGTTCAGCTGCGTTGCCTCAAGTGTACATACGAGATCAGGGCCCTGTAATGACAAACACCACAGTGGACATGTGTTTGCATTTGACACAGCACTAGTTAAATATTTACTCTGTTCAACCTTTCCTTCCCATAGATTGCTCCAGAGAGCTTGGCCACATACATGGACTGGGGCACTCCCATCTAATTGGGCAGTTAAGGACCTGCTATGGCAGAGCACCTGCTTGCTGAACACAAGACAGATGACCTACAGTCCAAGATGCTGGCAGAGAGTCTGCCCAAGCCTCCCAGCCTCCCTTGGCTTTATTCCTTTTGAAAATTGGTTAACAAGTGCCATTGTTTGGCATTGTGACATTATGGAGCAGTGACGAAGCTCTGCTGTTGAAGGGAGGCCAGAGCTGGTGAGAGAGATGTGCTCACCTCTTCCTGTCATTTGCAGCACTTGGTATGCAAGAGAGACAAGGAGAGATCTTCACCCAAGCACAAGTCTGAGCCTGTCTGTATGTCCAGAATTGCTTCTGTCCATACACTTTGCCAGCAGGCATGTTTATGCACAGATTTAGATGGAGCTGCAAAGCTCCCGAAAAGGTGAGAGCCTGTTCTGGGCAGAGTGGGGAGCCCGAATACACATAGATATCTAATACAGAACTACAGCTGGGAAGCAGCCAGTGGTCCAGACAGGCTGTGCATTGACTATAGAGTTGTCCTGTCTATACCTGAGCTCTCACCTCACTGCACAGATGAAACCTCTGTGCCCTACATCCTGAAGGCCTGGAGCTGGGATGGCTCATCTTCCCCATGCAGGTACCTCTGCACTGGGCTCCCAAAACTTCACACTGTGTGTGACAGCTTGTACCTCGGTCATGTGTTACACCTATGCAAGGGACTCCACTGCTCTCGTGGGAACAATGTGGGAGGTCAGGCCTGGCTGGTGGGGCTGAGGGAGAAAGAGAAAAGCTGGTGGCTCCTTTAAGGGAGGAAGCCGACAGGACTGCAGAGAAGGAGCTCTGGAAGCTGTGTTTTTCTCTCAGCGCCTCAGGGGCTGGTTACTAAATTTGGTTACTGGGCTTAAATAATGCAGCGTGGCAGAGCCCAGTGGGTTTGAACATTGTCATATCCACATAATCCTCTCCTAGGTGGCAGAGATCGCTTGTTCTCTGCCACTGCTATCTGCACAGGAGCTTGAATGTGATGTGAAACATCATCTTAAATAATTATAACTAGCAGAGAAGAGCCAAAGCTGCAAAGTCACATCTATTTCCACTGTGCTCTGTCTATCTATGTAATTTCCAAGGTGCCAATCACCAAAGCATCCAAGCACTTTCTAATCTGGACCTGAATTCCCTCAGTGCTCATGGAGGCTTGAATCTTAACATTTGTGTGAGCCTATATCTAGCAGGCATAGGGACAGAGCTGCGTACTGTGAGCAAAAAAGCCTCCTATTGTTTTGTGATTTACTGACCACAAGCCCATTTGGCTTGGAGGAGTCAGGACATCATGGTCAGCCCTGGCCCAGGAAGCGTTACATCCCCTCTGTTCTTTTGGCAGAAGGCAGGGCAGAAGGGTTTACTAAGGGAGGGCAGGGTGTATTGCCTACCTTCCAGGTCACACAGTGTGGAAGTAGGGGCAGAGCTGTACAGCCTGCACAGTCTGTACACCAAGGCTGCATCCAGCTTGGGGGCAAGAAGGCCCTCTGCCACCCCTTGCTGCAGATCCGCACCTCCCCATGCAGGGAACAAGGGACAAAAGCACAAGACAGGAGTCAGTGACCTGCTTTGCACCACGTAGGAGAAGGGGGAAGAAAATAATGCACCCAGCTGCTCTCTCAGCTGACCTGTTGCCCCACACTTCCTACGGACTTTGTGAAATAGATTAAAACCTGCCACAAGACCACTCATGGCTAATATATGAGTGCTAACAGTGGCAAATACTCACCTGCAGTGAAATGAGATTAAACCTTTCCTTCATTACCAGGGAAAGAGCATTTGTTTTTAGTGAGAACCTGACAGGTTCAGGAAATGCCACAGCAGAGCAATTACTTTCCATCCACTGGGCTGCTCTTAGGAAAAGGATCTCTCTCTGTCTATAGTCTCCCTGATTTGACATGACACTGGACAGCAGGTTTTCATGGCAGAGGATACTTAGCAGTTACTAGAAGAGAGTCTTTCCAAATCTTACTTGTAAGCATCACATTTCAGTCTTTACAAAAGTACAGGTCCTCTCCACCCTCCCCCATCAATCAGCCCTATCCTCCTTACTCCACAATTGCTGAAGTATTTTTAGTGACATTGAATAAATACATGTTAAATCTTTTTCCATTAGAGACATGTCAGAAATTAAAATGGCATTAGCTGTAAAGCCTGCAGCAAAGCCAGCTTCATCTAGGGCACTTGCATTTGGTTGCCCAAGAGGCGAGTACCAGCTTTGCTTTTCCTTCAATCCATCCATATTCTCTGCACACCCTTTATACCCTTTCTACCCTTCTTCCTCCAGAAATACTAATGGCACCTTCTGCTGCTGTTTACTCACAAACTATCTTCAACTCTCCCAAACATTATGGGTAGAAGTCTCCAGGTTACAACATTTCATCCTCTCCAGTCACATGTTAGATATGTCCTCTCCAGACATCATATCAGAGATTTCTCAAGTCCCATTGTAAAAAGCAGATGAATTTTTTTGCCCTTGCTAAGGCCACTGTATAGAAACTCCAAAACTGCTTCCATAGCTGGGACTTGGCTGGCAGGAACCTAAGTATATCAATAACTTGATTTTCCATTCATATCCATGGCTGCCTTTGTCCACATGATACCCACTCTTCCATATACACTGGCTTCTCAGCTAAACTTCATGTTTGACTCTAAGCCATGCCCACTCTGACAGTAATCCCACTCCTTCATTTCAAACCTTGTTTCTTCCTAGACATTCTGCCTCTCCCCCACTGCCTTTCTTGCTTCAGCCTCCCCCTGCCGTGTTTCCCCTTGTCCTTCTCCTGACTACCCATCCTATCCCCTTCCTTCCCTATTTGCTTTTTCAGTCTACCCTGCCTCCCAGTCCAGTGCATCTTCTTTAGAGATGGACATCTTTGCAGTCTCTGGTGGTCCAAGCAAATGGTTTGCATCTTCTCTGAGTTGCTCGAGGCAGGAGCTTGCTCTCCTTTGCTGCTACTACTTTATGTATGTGGTGTGGATCAGCTTCGAATCTAGAGCGTGAGGAAAAGTCTACACAGAGCCCACAGCAAGTGTAACTTAACAGGAGGAGATCAGCTCAAAAACTCTGCCACGAAGGAGCAATGGATAATAGTTGAGGGGAAGCTCGAGGTGAAAGATGCTGAAATGCTACAGCTATCAAACAAGCCAAAATATTTATAGCTGTGATTTGCAGGGTGGCTGATTGTGCAGGGCAGGGAAAAGCCTACCACTGCTTGCCATTAAGGAAGAGGGAAATTGCAAAACAAACATCCCCTTTGGATATTTAGTAACACACCCAAAAGATTAAGATTGATTATATCTCTGTATTAAAAAGCAGGATACTACCCTGCTTTAATTAACAAGGTGGGTTCTCAATTCTCAATTGCCTCTTTGCAAGTATCAGGTGAAACATCAGGGCTGGTGTTCCCAGTGGCATGAAGTTAGACTCTTCTGGTTAGTAGGCTAATCCTGAGGCCCTGCTCTTCAAAGGTATTTAGGTTTCAGGCTGCTGATGATATTTAGATGCTTAAATCCTTTAAGGCTCCGGGCTTAGGAGCTACGGGGATGGCTACAAACTCCAGATTGCCTGGTTCAAGTCAAGTCTATGTAAGTCCTGACTGATAAATGTAACTGTAAGGTATCTACATGATGTCAAATTTCTCCCTGAGGCTGGGTCATTCTGCAGTTGCCCGATGTAGCCCATGTGTGCCTTTTTTTTTTCTGAACGAGGAGGTTACAGCCAGCATCAGTCCTGATAATGGCTTTGAGGGACCTGTGTAGAACTCAGGTTGTTCTACAGCTATTCATTCATTTAGACAAGAAAGCCTGCTGGTTGATGGGTGCTTTGTTTCACTTGGGGGTGGGGGGGAGAGAGCACAGGGAGAATTGGTGCCTTTCCCAGACTAGCACAATAGCAGGGCTGGAAATGGGCCCTGTGCAAATTCAATTATTTTGAGTTGCCAGCATTAACTGCTGGGCTGCCTGCTTTATTGTAGCTAGGGAAGGAGGTGCAGAGAGCAAAGTGGCTGCTGTGCTTTGGATGTGATGGAAATGCTGTCAGATTTTAGCAGTTCAGTGACCTTTTCTTAACAGTTCCTGAAGTCACAACTTTCCCAACATTTGGTAATAGATAAGAGCTGTGCATAGGTAAAGACTTTTGCTTCATGGTGCAAGATATCTATGGAGACAGGAGCAGGAGAGAGAGATTGAAGAGATTGCTTCCTCCAGCCTTCTGCTTAATTACCACCTGAAGAATGACGCTGAACTCAGATCCTTACTCCAGGTCAAAGGCTTCCCAGAGGGAACATACATATCTTAATGATGGTGTGTACTTCTTCCCCAGACTTGCAACCAGCCTTTTGTTAATGGCAGGATCCTTTCCTCCCTCCTATTTCAGCACCTTTAATCTCTCTGGAGTCAAACCAAGCTTCTCAGATCTAGGAAAGCAAAGGGATCAGTTTCCCTTAGTGAATCTTTGAGCCAGGAGAAACAATAGTTCTGATACTCAGACTTTTCCCATCATTTTACACCAGAAACACTTGGCCATCAACCTGGTGAGCCAAGCTTTGGGAGAAACCAGGCTTCTGTGTCCTTTCTGCCTCATGCATCTCATTAAAGAACAGTGGGCAGTTTGGCTGGAGATTCTTAAAGCAGGATAGGGTCAGATCACACCCTAACTACCTGAAGGCATGAAAAAGCCTGAAGTGCTACCAGCTTTTCTCTTGTTTTCTGGGTTGCTCTACTTCTCCCAGCCAGTCAAATGTGGAGTCCAGGGGCTCTCACTAGTCCAATTCTCCATAGCTCACAAATACAGTGGAGAAAAGGGAAACTACAGGTCCTGTTCTTAAACTGTGAGGTCTTCTCAGACAAGGAGGAGTCATGAGGTTCCATAAGTGCATGGAAGATGCCAAAACTGGAGCAGAATTTACTTAGGGGTGACGAGTGGGGCTGTGAGGATGACTTCTTGTAGAAAAGTTTTAGACGGGGGTAGGGGCTTTGAACCCACCTACACTGTGTGTGCTGTGCTACAGGGATGCAGAGGATTCTGAATTGTGGAGAAAGAACTGAACATTTTAAAAGCCATTAAAAAAGCATGGCAGGGTACTGCCATGTTTGTATCTTTGCTGGAGTTACAGACAGAAGGGAGATTTCCTATTTGCTTTCCAGTTTGCACTACTACAGGTACTGTGTACAGAGCTGGCTCCTTGTGAGCTCCTTTGTGAGGATACAGGGCAGCTGGCCAGCATCACTTAATTGCTCTCATGTGTTAGGTCAGTGGGGGTAGAGCAACCACCTCAAATGGGACTAAACCCTATGACTTTTGCCCTCAGAATGCCCAGAGACAGAGAAGTCTTGGTAGGTCTGGTGGGGCAGGCAATGGTGGGGGAAGGTGTGTGTGGTGGATGCTATCTCTCACTGCTGTTGTGGGCAGGGAAAAAGCAGCACTTGCCTTAAGGGTTCAGGTAAGGCTGCTGGGGAAAGCCGTCCTGGGGGAAGACGCCAGTTCAATAAAGGGAGCTGGCATGAACAGAAATGCCTAAAGCTTTTTTATTATATACAAAAACCACCCAATGCCTTGCTCACTGGGGAAGAGCTCTAAGATAGTTGTCAGTCTGACTTGCCCCTGCCCTTTAATCCGAACATGCCCAAATGGGCTAGGGGCTTTATTTTTGTATTATTGCACTGTCTTCCTCCCACTCACTTGTGCTTTCCTCTCAGATGCCTGTGGCTGCTTTTGATACTTCTCTTCCCTGTTTTGGCCTCTCTGTTGGGCAAACTTTGTGGTTTGCCACCTTTTCTTGCCCCTTTTTCTATGTCTTTGATGGTACAAGAAAGCTTCTGGTTGTTTCTCTGTTTGCATTTCATTCTCCGTAGGGTTATATCTGATGTGCTAAGACAAAAACATGTGAGTCCTTCTGAGTTCTATCTAGCAGGGAATGCTCAGCAAGAGAGCGAAAAGCACAGTGTAAAAAGGCTGTTCATTCCTTATATTTCTCAGCATCATAAAGACTAAGATATTTCCTACTTCACAATAAAGTTATTGGCCCTATTTGCTTTGTTCTTATGTGACATGCTTTATCTGTCAACTTCCAAGAACCTTGCCAGTGTTATTTATATAAATAAATCTCATGTTGCTACTGTGCAATACACATTTTCCTCCATTTTGCAGTTTGGGAAGCCAAGGCATTTAAAAACTAATTGGCTTGTGCAAAAGTACAGAATAATCTGTCCTTAAGAAAGAGAACAAGAACTTCACAGTCCTGCCTTCCATGCCTTCATTAATGGAGTGTTCTCTGCCTGTAGTTAATAGGCAGTCTGGTCTTCCTTCAGGTCACGATCATAAAAAGATCCAATTGTCACTTTAAACATGTAATTAAAGTGCCTGCCTTTATAATGACCTTCACCAGAATGCACCAGGCACTGCGCAGGTGGGTAAGATGGTGCTATATTAAAAACTATGAGGCTCAGAGAGATTAAGAAATGTGACCAAGGATTTGGAAAATGAAAGCTCACTGTGTAATACAGAAATTTTTGATTCTTACTGGTCTGAGTCCCAGAGAATATTGTCTCCCCAGATTTTTTGGGGATGGGGTTTTTTTTGTTTATTTCTGTGGAGTTCTTCTATTTTGTTTTGTTTAGTTGGTGCCATCCCATCCTGTTGTGTTCGTCCCCTAGATTTCCTAAGGTTTGTGGGTAGGAGGACACACTCTGTAGGCAACCTGCACACCTGCTGGCTGGTCACCATGAAGTGACAGAATTAGTGACTGGAGTGAGTTTTCTTACGGACAAGGTTGGCCAGCTCGGCTGTGTCCTGGGGCTTGAAGAATATAGATCTACCAAATTTTATTTGTTTATTTATGTTTTTATGAATGTATTTATTTATTTGTTTATTTATTTGTTGCCTTTCTAGTAACTTGTGTACCACCCCTTTTCAGGAGTGGAAAAGAAACAATTTCAAGTGGCAAAGAAGCCGGGAATGATCGTGATTGTGTTATGTGCCTTTCCTGGAAAAATCCCTTTATGCGATAGGTGGCCCGAAGACACTGGTACATTTGGAGTGCAGCTTTTCCAGTAACCCAGCAGGATTTGGTGGGTGGAGGAAGGGGAAGGAACTCAGTGAGCTGCGACAATGGGAAAATCTTGGCAGGGACTCGCACACGCAGTCTTGCAATCGGCCTCAATGTCCCAACTGTTACCAGAAGGGATTGCGCCGGGATGAGAAAAGCTCAGCGCAGGGTGTGTGAAGGCAGCCACAAACCCGAGCGCTGGATGCGCGCGTTGTGCGGAGGAGGCGGCCGAGGCCACGCTCCCCTCGGGCTCGGTGCCACCGCCCCGCTGCGGCGACGGGGCCCGGCCGCGCTCCTGCCCTGAGGCGGCTCCGGCGGTGCGCGCGCCGCGGCTGCCCCCTGCCGGCAGCGCCGGGAGCGCCGGGGCCGCTGTGCGCCCGGGGCGGCGGGCACGGCTCCGCTCCCACAGAGCGACCTGCCAGGGCCGGGCCCGCGTGTGACTGCATCCCTGCAGCACTTCCTGCGGGGATCGCTAACTGTGGGTCATTTCCTTTTGACTCAGCGGCATCAATCACGGACTATATTGCTCCGGCTTTTGGCTCAGGTCTCCAGCTGTGAGGATCTGCTCTGCCGCCCACGCACGGGCTGTGGGGCAGCTTGGGGACAAGCCCCGGGCCTTGCTTCCGCGGGTCCCTCAGAACCACCAACTGCGGCTGGAAGGGTGCTGCTATTCCCCAGCCTGTCCACTATATATCCCCATGTATCTGCTGGTATGGTAACATATCCATTATATATCTGCTGGTTTAAAGGTCTTGGCATGGCTGGTAGGCCTGGCAAGTCAGCTCCAGGGTCCTGCTGAGCAGGAGTTCTAAGCTCAGACTGCCACACCAGCATGATAGATCCACTGCACAGAGCAACAGGCTTCTGTGAGTGTCCCAGCATTGCACACTATGGGCAGTCAGCTCTTAAGGCAGTGAGTTTTAGCTCATGCTGATTCAGACACCTCTGGTACAGTGAAACATAGCCTAAACCCAGGTAGTGTCCAAACCTTTCAGAGGCTGTGCTCTGCACCTAAGATGTGTACAATATATAGTTTCATATGAACAAGTACATGATGAAATTTAATGGACAAGTTGACATGAATGAAAGGTTTCCTTTCTAACAGCATGGGATCTTGACTATGTTGCTGAAGCTCTTTCCTGTAGAAGTCAAGACCAGCTACTGCTTATGCTGCACTGCTGAAGCAAAATCACTGCATGGACAGAGGATGCCATCCTATCCATGGATAAGTGGAGTGGTCTGAAAGCTAAGCCTGTAGATAAATACCCTATGCCTCCACATGACATGGCTGGACTAGTTTTAGGGAAAACCGGCTATTACTGCCAGGGGAAACCAAAGTGTACTTTGTAATTTGGGACACACTTAAGGTCCTATATGTGCAACAGGAATGGTCCCACAATTGCTGTGCCAATCCCACCATCCTGTGTGTCCTGTTTGTCTCTGCGAAAGGACAGCATGTGACTGACGTCAAGCAGACAGGACAGAGGGAGGGCTTTCAGCCCTGAAGAGCTGCAGGGTTGTTTACCATGAGGAGCAGGTAGAGCTGGTGGTTCAGGTTCTTCTATGTCAAGGTGGACATGAGGTGCTCAGTCAGAGTAGAGGCCTGGGCTTTACACTGGGAATTGCCAAATTATGTACAAGATAGACCTGAAACAATCTTAGAGATTCACAACCTCAGAAGCCTCAAAAAGCAAAGGCAATCTCTAGACAAACACCTCTAAGCATGGACAAATAGACACTCCAGTTGTGAAAAACGATGTGAAAATTACCCCTAAATGTTTCCAATTATTCAGAATAAAACTGCAGTGTCTGAGAAGCTAGAAATTCCCATTAACTGGAAGGGACACTTGGAATGAAGACACTTGAATGGAAGGACTGCTGATGGCTGGTCAACCAGCAACATAAACACCTATCTGCCACACTCTTGCCAAGAAATGCTTCCTGTGTCGACCAAACTTGATACTTGTAAGTATACAGTATGAATGCAAAATATTCTCCATAAATGTATATTATATAAATAGTATATAAGTATATAGAGATAATACATGTCCACACAGTAGGATTTTGGGACTATGTCTCTGTATCAGTAAATCTGTATCTGGGGCAGTACAACTCCATCGTCTAGAAATTAATAGCTGATTCCATTTAATTTATTCTTGCCATGGTTTTGGCCTGTGCCAGTTAACACTTCTCCAGACAATTCCCAGGCACGACTGAGGGAGTTACTGTGGGCCAGGGGCCGTTCCCAACAAACACTTGGATTCAAATGCCTTGCTTGAAGGATAAAAGAGTTTAATGTTATTGGTGCAAGCCATCCTGTGCCAGGGCCCTCGGTGCCAGAGAACAGTCCTGGGCACGTTTAATTTACTGTTATAGACATAGTCTGTGAGCCCAGGGGATTAGGCAGGGTTTTAAGGGTTGCATGCCTGGACTTAGGTAGTTGATTTCTCCCAAGATCCATTTTAGGGAACCTTGGTTTTTTTGTGGACATGGGCCTTGAGCCTTTAAATCTTCTGTCACCTTAGTTAAAAAGCCTTGCCTTCTGTGTTCATGACCCTTTATAGTGTTTTCCCTAAATAGTAAAAATCTGGTGGAAAGTAAAGTGGGTTGTAATTATGCAGTTTTATTTTTGCTGTCTTCATGACAGTGGCATATAACAATAGTGAGCTCTGTTTAATTAACAATTTTTAAATATTTTTAGGGATAAAGTCACATAAAACCTAGGAGATAAAAATGAAACCATATAAACCAGTAATTTTTCAAAGCCTGGCTAATTTTCATCAGGCTTTATAGAAAATAACTTCCTTTGTCTTCAGGTAAAACCTGGAGATTTTAAGATTACACTAATATTGCTGTATGAAATTACGGAGGGTCTGATTACATTTTTAAAGGAATACCCCTGCAGTTGTACTCAGATACACCAATCCTTGTGGTACTACATCTCTTGAGAATGGAGTTATTGAGATTCTAGTGCGTGAATGTACTTTAGCCTTGAGCTTTTCTATGTCCTCTGAAGAACAGCACAGCAAGGTATCTGACTGACAGCAGCAAACCTGCATGGAAACGCAGGAACAAAACTCCTTTGGTCAGGATGCTAATTGCAGGGCTCCGAGTCACATACTCCTCCCGACCCATCTGTCTGGTCTAATCATAGCTCTTTCTCCTAACTCCTTCTGGCTGTCACCCACTTGGCCTGACTCTTACCAAAACTTGAATTTCATTTCTGTCAGTGCAGCCACCACATTAGTGTCAGGACACACGGGCCAGGGCTGAGATGAACACTGACATAACAAGTGTCTCTTCTTATCTGTGAGGCTCCAGTCAATCTGGTGGGACTGCTGCTCTACTAGGCAGTATGTGACCTGAGTGTCCAGTCATCCCAACCACAGGCCTTGTTGGGACAGCTCTGGCACTGTGATGATGGTGCACTATAGTGATGATAGCAGCAAGGAAGTGGGCAGAAGGATACTGAAATTCCATTTATCTGTGGGTATGATGAGTCTGCTGTATCTAAGCAAATTAGGCTGGCTCTTCAGAAGTCATCTCTTGGGTTTACAAGGGAGAAAAGAGGAGGGCTGGGAACTGATCAGATGAACATCTGATCCTTTAGATTGAATCTGTCTGTCCTGGTTTTTTTGCCATTTGCGACGCATGCCTTCCAGAGATGGAGTCCCACACACCTGCAACATGCGTGGCTTTGTAATGCGTGAGCAGGTTTATTCAGGGAATTTGGTGCTGTGTATCTGGGCCTATTATCCATCTAGAGGGCAACCAGAATACATCTGAATAGATCTGGCTGAGAAAGAGGAGAGTTTTTTCAAAAACAGGCTCCAGAAAATGACTCAGTAATACCTCTAGGAATTCTGGCTGTGGTGTGGAAACTGAGATGGAGAGTTTTCCTCTGCTTTGTCTTGTCTGAGTGGAGTCAGTGTGTGACCATACTTTGGTTTGCCTTTGAGAGCTAGGAGCCTGGTGTGGGGTTGTAACTTGTGTGGGGTTGTAACTTGTGTAAGACTCTGGTGTCCACTTCTCCAGCACTCGAATGAGGAGAGGCCACCCTAGGGTGAGATTCGGAGGCAGGCCTGATCCTTTCACTCTGGCCTTCTGCACCAAGGGGGCTTGCAGAGCCTGGCTGGATGTGTGTGAGCAGCAACCTGGCCGGCTGTGTGAGACACCTTTGGTTACTGAAGTGCAGTTTCCTGCGTGAGCGTGTGCTCGCCGACATAAAGCAGCTCCGCGGTAACGCCGGTTGTACCCTCAGCCCAGCCGGGAGAACACACGCCGGCAGAGCGGAGGCCCCGCATCCCTGCATCCCGCCGTCCCTGTTCCCGGCAGAGCGGCTGGACAGGGAGAGCCGGGACAGCGCCAAGCCGCGGTCTCCGGCGCCCCCTGGGGCTGGCCGGCCTGCAGTGCAGGCACTGAAGGAGTCGGGTCCGAGCCAGGTGAGACTTTTCATGAGCTTGGAAACAAAGAGAAATGAGGGAGTGATGGATGATAAGACCTCCATGAAAACATCTCACCCCCCACTCTTTATCAGCCCTTTGTCTTAGCCCATCTTTTCTTGCCACTCCCCCACCCCCCCTTTTTGACCATTTGTAGTGCTAGCGTGACTGCATGCAGAGCTCATGGTTCCTGATGCCAAATCTCATTTCCTCCCTCCCAAGGCAGTTTTCATCCTTGTTTACACAGCCTAGAGAGCTGTTTCAAGTGGAATTTCTGGTGAATTGCTTTCAAATAACTGTCCTTAGCTGTGGGAAACTGATAAAGGTTTAATCATTTAGTCTTGGCCTCTAGAAGAGTTGGGGAGGAGGTACAAGTGCGAAGTGCAATCACAGAGTTTAGAAAGCAATGAGTAAATAGCATGCTTGTGATTTATTCTCATGTCAAAATCTTCTAAGGCTGCTCCTTGGCCAGTCTAGCCATCTGAGCTTTTGGGGCAGAGGCTTGTGAAGACAAGTTATCTTTTTCTGTTTCTCACAGTGCAGTCTTATTGGATGCTTGGACCCCTTCCATTTGCTTATGGCTGGTTTGCGGTCACAAGTCCTCAGTCACTTGCAGTTCTACAGTTATTTTAAGGGCCATGTCTTTTACCTTTCTCTGAGGATTTTGCTGTGCTGTCACTCCTGCTTCTCTCACAGCCTTCCTTGACATGCTGAGCCACTCAGCAGCACAGGTTCACACACTGACTTCAGCAGACCCAAAACTGTCTTCCCTGCCCAGTGATGAACTGGAGCCTGGCAGCAGCTGGAGATGAGGTGCAGGGAGGCGGATGGGAGTCCTAACAGTTCTAAGAAATATCACCAGTGCTGGCTGCTGTTTTCTGCTCATCTGATGGCAGTCTGAGAGGTCTGGCCAGGCTCAAAGCGGGGCACCGTGGCCAGGAACTGCCTAGGATGACCCAGCCAGAGTACAGCGTGGGTGTGGCCTGGCTGTTGCTCTCCTCATCTGTGCATTGTGCCCGCATTAAGGCAACAAGTGCAAACATGCAAGTACTGAAAATTCTTCCTAGAATTTCTTTCCCTGGTGATACTAACCTGGCTCTTTTTTCACTTCCCTTAGAAGCACTGAAACTGCTCACAAATACATATCTAGATGGGGTGCCCAACTAGAGGAACTGGGAATTCTCTTTGATGTTGAAAGCTGTGTTTTATTTATGCACTTGGGATAAGCCCAGAGGCTGTCTGGGCAGCCAGGAAGTTCCAGAAAGGAATTTCCCCCCATCAAACCAGGAACCACAACAATATTTTCTCCTTTTCTCTTCAGAGACTGTGTGTGCTCATTTCCTAGCACTTTTTCTTTAGCAGTTTTGCATTTTTGCAGGACCCTAGGACCTTTCTCTCTGTTGCTGCCCTTCTAACCATTATAGTTTGAGGTTTCTTGTCTTTGACCTAAAGACCTCAAGTCTGAGGCAGCTGATGAGCTGGTAGGCTCTTTCTGTGGGGGTAGACTGGATGTTTCTTGACTGCTCCTGGCTACATGGCAGGGCTCACAAGCACTGTGTGATCCCAGCTGAGGACTGTTATTGAGAAGGTGTTTGAACAGGAAGAGAGGTGAGTGAGTTGCAGGGGTTGTGTTTGAAGCAAAGAAGGTCAGATGAGACAATTCCTCTTCTCCAGGGATTAGAAAGAAGTTATCCAAAGCAGAAATCATTACTTCTCTTTGCTTGTGTTTCTGAGGAGCCAGGCTGCCCTGCTACCCTGGAGTTTCTGACTGGCCAAGCTAAACTGTGAGTGCTGTCCCAGCAGCCTGTTACCAAGCAGGTGTCAAGGGGCCCTTCCAGGCCCTCTTGCAGAGGAACAAATATCTGCAGTACCAGCAGGAGAAGCATGGTGTAAATGGCCTGCTCTCTCTGGTTCTCATTGTATCAGCCACATGCTGACTTTCCAATTGGCCCAAGCAATTTGCAGGGAGAGAATGGGTAGCAAGGGAATTATAACAGAGATGGGGCTGCCCAGCAGTGCTGTTAAGAGGATTGTCTCTTCTTCTAATGCGTGTCACGTGGCTTGTGCTGGAATGGTCATTGTTTCTCTATTGTATGGCATCTCTTCAATTTTCTTTTCCTTCTCTTCCTCTTTTATTGCAGTAAAAACCCACATATGCCAAAATATGTATCCTAGGTAGTTCATTGCTCAATGAGCCTAAAAGATACGTATCTAAAACAGAAGAGACAGCTGTTACCCTCAGCCACCCCTAACCAGCCCTTCTTGATTCTCCCTGAATGTCCAAAGTGTTTGCATGACAGCAGCTGGCTCAGTTCTGGCACAGGTTGTAGCCTTTAAGGTAATGGTGGGCAGCTCTCACCTTTGGTTCCTTATAGCCATAGTGAAGGGTTCCTTCGTGTGTGGGATGTGGGATGTTTCCCAACTGCCTGTCCCATACTCCTGGTGTAAAGTCAGAGCTTGGAGAGCCCTTGAGTGTGCTGCCATTTCACCCGTGCAGCTGGGTCATGGGGTGTTTCTGGTTTGTGTGGTGGGGACTCAGCTTAGTTTGGCCTATGTTAGGGCAGACATTGTGCAGAGGCCGAGTCAGAGATGATCCCTTCTGGAGGAGCCCACAGGCTCAGCAGTTCACACACTGGGAGGAGGAGTGCTAGAAGGGATTGGTGGCTGGCTCAGGGACAGAGCTTAGTGCTCTTTGTCTGTTTTGTCAGTCCTACTGTTCTGGGAACAATTCTCATTTTTGTGGATTGTCCTCTCCTGCTTTTACCTACATACACTGGACTGTGTTTGAATCAGTTGGTGGATTGCCCTGCTCTGGGACACCAAGATGTGCCTGGCCTTGGGTCCACATCTTCCTCCAAGCAAGTTCCAGGCTCAGCTTTCATCCTGTTCCTGCCCTCCTATTCTCTGATAGCATTTTCCTTCGCAGATTCTCCTTCCCTGCCTGGCACTGGCAGTACCTCCAGTGTCTGTCTTGGACATTACCCAGTTAGGGTCATTAGCAAGAGGGGATGGATGGGGTTTTTCCAGCTCATCCTTGTCTCTCTTGGTGTAATGAGGAGAGATCCCCAATAGATGGCACTTGAACCTCTTCCCTGGCTGTTTTTTTTCCCTCCAGGCTCGGGATGTTCCGACCTGTGTATGCACAGATGCAGCATGAGCCTGTTACGGCACAGTGTGTTGGAAAAGGAGACCAAAGAGCGGTTCAAGTGTGTAAGAACGGGCGAGCAGATCCCCAGGTGACTTCAAAGGGTGAAAAAATCATCTCTTCCCTTTTGAGAAGGCTTGGCCAGGCCTGCCTAATGAGGCTTTCTACACCCACACATATTCCTGTTCTTGTACCTGGCAGTGTCAGCGGTACACCTTGGGCAGGATAAACTGCAAAAGGCATTAGCTTGTCCTCCAAGCACAGCAGAAAACACAGCCCAGAGGGAATCTGTGCATTAAACTAATCCTCACTGCATTGTCTTCACCCCTACTGCCTGTCTTCCCATTGCACTGTTTGGTCAGGATTCCCACAGAGGAATGTCTCTTAGGGAATATAATAGGTGGCACAGCAGACATCCAGGGATGTCTTCCCCATGGCAGCAGCAGGCAGGAACACATGGAAGTGAACCAGCATCCTGCCTCAGCTCACAGTCCCCTGCCCTCTCCCTGTCACCTCAATGACATGTGTTCTTGCAGGGAAAACTTGCCACTCACCTCCTTTCTGCTCCTGGTCTGGCCATGAGAAATTTAAAGAGATCTTCAAGAAATTATGGAGCAGGCATGTGGGCTTACTCTAAATGTTGTGTGATGCATTTTTCATGCTTTTATCATGTGACCAGAGGAAACTTGGACTAGATTTGAGATTTGTCTTGAACCCAGTAGGCAGATCAAAACTCCAGGGGTGAGAAACCCACAGGAACCAAAAACAGAGCAGAGTGATCACATGAGATGCTTGGGAACAGAAACCACTGAATTTTGCATAGCTCCAGCAGTGTGATCTAGTAACAGGCTAGATTACAGTCTGGGAGCATACGGCTAGGGGCCAGGAGGTACCACTTCTATTCTTGGATCTTCCACAGCTTTCCTCATTGACCTTCAAAAAGTCAAGTAACCTCCCTCTGACTTGGATTTTTCCTTGGGAATAATACTGTTACTTAACCCTGGAAAATATTTTGCTATCCTTAGATAGAAGTTACTTAGTAGTGTTCTGCAACCTGTATGTGGAGGAGCAACACCTCAAGACCTCTCAGGAAGCTTTCTTTCCACTATGTGATGCAGCAGCATGACTTGTCATCTACTGGGAACCCGTTTAGCATGTTGAGCCTCATCCTCGGGGCACAGATCATCTAAGACAAGGATTGCAGCAGTAGGTTGCAGCTCTGCTTTCTGTGAGGGTTTCTTTTCCTCTGGGGGTCTGCTAAGTTGCTTGTCGCTGGTTGCAGCAGTGGGTCACTGTGTCTCATTCAGAGGAGATGCTGGATGCCATGGATCAGTGCAGAGGTTGTGATCTGCCAATCAGGTGCTCCTGGCATTGCAAGTTGAGGACCAAGAGAACCACATGCACCAGTGAAAGGTGCAAGGTTAGCTGGGGAGGAACCTGAGAGTGTGATTTTCTCCCAAGTCTGCTGAACACAGAGATGCTTATGGATACAGAGTCTAAGAAAACACTGGGAGAAGGTATCTATAACTAGATTTCCAATAGAACTGGGTGTACCCAAAGTTGGTATTTCTGGCTGTTCTGGTCATATGAAATACAAAGCAAGAAAGAAACAGCTGCTCTCCAGGTATTTGCTGAAACACATGTAGGTAAAGGTTGCAGAAGCAGGATTTGTAGTATTAGTTTCTCTCAAATTGCAAGTGCCAAAAAAAGCCTCATCAGCACTTGTTTTTGCTGCTTGCCCTGAAAAGGCCTGGCCCTGCAGCAGGTTAGGAGGCCTAGCAGGAACCCTCCACCTGGCTGTGGTCCCCACTGTTGTCCTGTGCCTTAGTGGGGTGGGGTGAGCTCAGGTAGAGGCTGTGATGTGTTACAATTGGGATGGCAGATTCTGCTCTTCTCTGTTCTAGGGAGCTTTTTCAGCTTCCTCTGTTCTGAAACAAACAGCTAAGCCCTGGCATGTGCCTGTCCCAGTGCTTGAACTCTGAATGGGAAAGCAGTCATACACATTAGTTTAAGGTGACTGTGGTTTATGGGTCATATCTTACAGACCATTACAAGAACAGCCAGTGTCTCCAGAGCTGAAATAAGGAATGAATAATGGCTTGGCACATTTTGCTTTATATGAAAAAAAACAGAAAAAATTTTAAGAGAGTCTCAATCATCGGACTTTGGGATATACCTGGGTTATTGGTTAGGGACCAGGAGTAATTCTTATCTAACATTAAATATATTATTGTATATGTTTGTGGAGGATTTATGGTTTCAATTGGCATTTTACTCCCTCCTGTTGGATGCAGGATGCCACACTAGCAATCTGCTCATGTGCACTATTCCCTGGTTGCTAAAATTCAGTCAATAAGAAAAGCAGAAGTACCTATAACAATATGTGGTGGCTTAAGAGTCATAAGGTTGGATTGTGATTTCAATTTCAAGTGGGGGGAACAACAGATGAAGAGAAGTCCACGGTGTGAATGCAGAACTCACAGTGCAAGTATGGTTTAACAGCTGAGACAGTTTTCTACTGCAGACATCTTCTAAGAAGGCACTATCTGAAAAGCAGAAATTTTGTTTTCTGGCTCAGACTCTGTGCTTGAACTCCTTCAAGAAAAAAATACTTTGCTAACTGGAGCTGAACTGAGACCCTTTCCCCTGCAGCGAAGACGTTCTCTCTCTTTTCCACAGTCAGCACTTTAGGAATGCTCTTTCCTTATCTTGTTACAGGCCTGCTGGCTGAGAACTGGGAACCCATTCGTTAACCAGCCTGTGCTCCTCTGGAATTTGTACACAAGCAGAGACCTCTGCAACGCTTCCTAGCTTGTCCCAGAAGGTTGGGACAAAAGGCTCTGCTGGCCCCAAGGGACTGGTAATGGGCAAAAGGGACCTTTTGCCTAGACACGGCGAGTTTATCACTGGCATGGAGTTGGCAGTGGGTGAAAGCCCTTTGTTGTTACTGCCGGCAAACGTGTCGGCGGCTTCCCGTGGGTTCAGAGTGGCTGGGAGCCTATCAGTCAGTCTCTGATAACTTTCCTGCCTGTTTTGCCAGGGAGGTGCTGGAGGACTGGCCATGGGAATGAGGCACCTTGCGTGTGCCCGAGGATAGCTGGTGCAGCAGGAGCTGGTGCTGGCCTGGCCTGCGTTTCTGTGGGGAAGGGCTATGGCGAGCTTCCCTGCTGCTGCAGGCCCCAGGCAAGCTCCCGGGGTGGCTCAAGAGACTCGAGACAGATCACACGAGCCCTCCCTGTGGATCTGTGCTCCGATTCGGAGGGCAGGACAGAGAGGTCAGCGCATCCCTTTCCCCTCCTGGACTGAGCGTGCTGCGAGCCAGGATGCGGTAGCGCACAGGCAGCGACCAGTGCGCTCCATCCCAACCAGAGCCCGTCCGGGTCGGATACTCAGAGAACGCCGGCCGGCCTGGAAGGGCCGGTGACCCTTTAAGCGGAGTCCCCGCCCCGTCCCGCCCCGTGCCGCCCCGTCCCGCCCCGTCGGGCCAATGTGCGCCGCGGCTGCCGCGCCGCTTGTTACAAGTTTCCCGTGGCGGTGGTGGCGGAGGCACCCCGGGGCGGCAGCGCTCGGCAGTAGCAGCGGGGCGCGATGCGCGATGCCCGCCAGGGGCTGACCGGGCGGGAGCGTTGCCATGAGCGGAGCCCGGTGTCTCTCCCAGGGAGCTCTGCCGTCCCGCAGTGAGCACTCTGCGCCGAGTGTCTCTTGTCCCCTGCAGCACGCTGCCAGCTGGTACCTCCCTCCTTTCTGAAGCGTAACTGGGGAGGGGGTGGAAGGCAAAGGAAGTTTGGTGTTCATTTTTTTTTTTTTTTCTGTAGGCTTTGGAGAGGGATTCCCTGTGCCTCCCGGCGCGGAGGGCTGTAGGACAGAGTGCGGTGGCGGAGGGGAAAGGGGCGCAGCTGGGAGCGGCTGTGCGGAGCCGTGCCCCCGCCGCCGCGTACCTGGGGTGCTGGATGCGAGCTCCGCGCAGCTCCGCCGAGCGTAGCGGCAGCGGCGCGGCAGATGCAGATGCGTGCGTGTGTGTGTGCTTAACCCTTTCTTGGCTCCTCGGATTTGTACCATGCTGAAGATCCTCACCAAAAAGCTCAGGAACCAGAGTTTGAACGAAATTCAACCTTTCCAGCTAAAGGTAAGGAACCCCGTTTTTGTCTCGGTTGTTTTTTGTCCACTTCAGGTAACTACTAAGGGGACCTCGAGGAGCTGGAAACTTGCAGTGTTTATTATGCTGGGTCAGTTTCCTCTCAGCCAGTCTGCTCAGGAGGAACTGGCCTAGGCTGTATTCCTGTTACTTAAAGTCCCTTTCCTTTGCACCCAGAATTACTCTGCACAATTCAGATAATACAGAAAGGTGCATGAAGACAGATGTATCTGTCTGTTTTTTAGAATGTTTTCCTTTAGCTGGGATTCGCATTTAACTGTGTAGGTATTTGACTAGATACCTTTTTACATGTGCAGTCTGTGGCCTCCCAGCCTTTGCCAGGCTAGAACCCCATAGTGCTAGGTACCGTACAAACATGATTTGCCTAAAATGCCTTTCAGCTCGTTATTTGCATTTCTCTCTCTTCTGGTCCTGAAGGCCAGAATCTGAACTGAAGTTTGCAGACTAGATCGTTGCATTGACCCATGGCTTCCAGATTCTTCTTACATCCGTTTTTAATGTGTAAAATAAAACTGAGGACCGCAGATTCAGGATAAGAACTGTCTATGCCTTTCCTGCAAAATACAAAGAGGAATTTTTGAGCCATATACCACGGGATAAAAATGGAACCGTGACGAATGAGGAAAAAATACCAGATCCTGATTTGGCACAATTGTTGTGAATCAAGGGATACCCCCTGAAATCAGCCGAATTACTCTGGATTGGCACCAGTACTGCGGGAAGTGTAGCACCTGGCCCCAAATAAAAGAAGGGATCTGGGAAAAGTAGCAGCCCTCGTTGCCCGAGTTGGGGGCTGGGGATCCGTATACCAGACTCTAGTGGAGTCTTTTGTATGTGTTACACAGAGGCTCATTGCCGTGTGGCTGCACTTCTGCGCAGTCACTCTGGACAGGCTGATGGCAACTTTGATGAAACATCAGCACTGTTTCTAACAAAGTTTGCTGTACTTCTTCCTCTGGGGATTGCACGTTCTGTGGCTCTCAGGGAAGGCAGGGTTAGATTTTATTTTTGGAAGTAAAATAAGGATAATGCTTTAGCTTATAGTGGATTGATTCAGTGCAGAGTATCTGCAGAGGCAGTGAGGGTTTTTTTAAACACTGTGTTTCTGGGCCTTATGGCTGCAATCTCCTCCTTTAGCTTTATTGTTTGTCTCTTGGAGCCTCAGGTTGTGAAGACATGAGAATCTTTGGAAGGAGCTCTCAGAGGTAGATACAGCCTCTGGGATGCTTGGAGGCATGCAGGAAAATGTGCATGAGTGGGCATCTGCAGCCTTTTTGTTCATATTAGTGCCAAGGTTTTGTGCTGCAGACAGGTGGTCTGCATTTTTTGCAGGCTCAATGGAGAAAGTTAAGCTTGCACTGTGCCTTGCTTGCCAGGCTAATGCATAGTCCATCAGAGCTGTCTTTGCAGCCTGCAGTGGGGAGTGGTACAATGAGTGGTACACATGTGTATGGGCAGAAAGCCAGACTTGCAAACTCTGTGTTTAAGTCTGTTTTGTAGGCCTTTGGGGACCATGTGCAGCTGCCTGGTCTTGGTTGAGCCTTGCAGCAGCATACTAATTGCTTAATGGAGTGTGCAGTGCTCTGTCTTAGGTGTTGGACCAGAGCTCCTTGCAGGTATAGACCTGGGGTAGGTGTCACAGGGGGTGAGCAGTGTGGAAGCTTCTGGTGGCTGTGCTGTGCCCTATGTCAAGGCCAAGTGTCCCGTACCATTTTGCTGTACTGCCCTCATGATGTGGGGCTGCCACACACTGACCAGACTTCTGCCTTCTTGACCTGTGTCTATGCAGGTGTGTACATATTCTGGCTTGTATGGTATATGCATTATTTAAAAGGCCCACTGTGCTGTCATTGAAACCTAGTAAAAAGTTAGAGCATAGAATCACGTCTGTAGTCCTGTAAGTGGAGAATGATCATCAAGTTTGGATAGAGTAAGAACTGATCTGCATTCACCACCCAAAGCAAGAGCTTTCTGAGCTTTAATAACAGTGCGCTTAGCTGTTCTTCTCCTTCATTGTCCACTTGTTTTTGCACTTTATGACCTTTATGAGAGGTTCCCAAATTCAAGGAAAAACAAGCTGCTGTTGTACTTCTAGCTTACAACTGTATTGAAATCAGCCAAAGTCCCAGGAGACTGTCCTTGGGTAAATTGTCAACTCATTTTTACAAGTCTGGAAGATTTGACTGACCTTGGATTGGCAACCAGGCTTTGGCAATCTTTTCAGGATGAAATTTCTGCCCACTGTAAGGTTTTATTTTTGTATGGTGTGTCCTGAATTGGTTAATGTGGCTGTGATAGGTCCTCCTTAGTCTTTTCTCACTTGGAGAAGCTGAGAGGATGCCATGGCCTTCTGTAAGTGAAACCACAAAATATGCAAGCTTTGGGTGTTGATGTCAAGAGGCTTCTCCTTTTCCATACTGAAGCTGATCTTTAGGCAGTTGACAGCTAGGGCTGCTCAGAGGACTTTGACTCAGGAGATGTGCTGGCGTATCTCAGAAAGTGTTCCTTTATTTACCTTTCTCTAGAAGTCACCGTGGTGGTAAGGGAGGGACTGACTGACATTTCATCTGATGTTGGGTTAGTATGCTCAGCCAGCAGTTTCTGATAAGGGTGGCTGAGCTCTCAAGTGTGATAGTTAGGGTTCAAATTTAAGCTCCTCACCTTGGAAGACAGCTGACCTTGCTGTCTTCACAGAATCCCAGAATGGGTAAGGTTGAAAGGGACCACAGTGGATCATCTGTTCCAAGCTCCCTGCTCAAGCAGGGTCATGCTGAAGCACATGGCACAGGATTGTGTCCAGATGGTTCTTGAATATCTCCAGTGACGGAGAGTCCACAACCTCTCTGGGCTTGGTCACCCACACAGTAAAGAAGTTCTTCCTCATATTCAGGTGGAACTTCCTGTACATCTGTTCCTGCCTGTTGCCCCTTGTCCTATTGCTCAGCACCACTGAGCAGAGCCTGGAAACATCCTGTTGACACCTCCTCTTGAGGTATTTATATATATTGATGAGATTCCCTCTCAGTTGCCTGTTTTTGAGACTGACCAAGCCCAGTTCCCTCAGCCTTTCCTGGTAAGAGAGATGCTCCAGATGCCTTAATCATCTTGGTTGCCCTCCACTGAACCCGCTCCAGGAGCTCCATTTCTCTCTTGTACTGCAGAGCCCAGAACTGGACACAGCACTCCAGATGTGGCCTCACCAGGGCTGAGTGGAGGGGCAGGATCACCTCCCTGCACTGCTGGCAATGCTTGTCCCAGTGCAGCCCAGGACAGCTCTGCCTCCCTGGCCACAGGACACACCGCTGGCCCACGGACAGCTCGTTGCCCACCGGCACCCCAAGGTCGTTGTCCGCAAAGCTGCTTTCCAGCAGCTGAGCCCCCAGCCTGTGCTGGCGTCCAGGGTTTTTCTTCCCCAGGGGCAGGAACCTGCACTTCCCTTTGTTGAATTTCAGAAGGTTCCTCTCTGCCCATCTCTCCAGCCTGTTGAGGTCCCTCTGAAGGGCTGCACAGCCCTCTGGGGTAGCAGCCACTCCTCCCAGATTTGTATTATCCGTGAACTTGCTGAGGAGGCATCTGCCCCTTCATCCAAATCATCAGTGAATGACTTAAACAATATTGGGCCCAGTATTGAACCCTGGGGGACACCACTAGTGACAGGCTTTCAAACAGATGGTGTGCCACTAAGGGTGACCATCAGCCAGTTGTCCATCTACCTCACTGTCCACACTTCCTGAGTTTGCCTATGAGGATATTGTGAGAGATAGTGTTGAAAGTCTTGCTGGAGTCAGTGTAGAAAATAACCACTGCTCTCCCCTCATCCAGCCAGGTAGTTCTTTCACTGTAGAAGGCAGTTGGATTTGTCAGGCATGACATTAGTAAATTCATGCTGACTATTCCTTGTCACCCATGTGGATAGACATGGCCTCCAGGATGAGGCACTCCATCACATTTCTAGGGATTGAGGTGAGGCAGACTGGCTGGTAGTTCCCTCATTCTGAATTCTTGCCTTTTCTGAAGACTGGGATAACATTTGCTTTCTTCCAGTTCTCAGGCACCTCTCCTGATTGCCACAACCCTTCAAAGGTGATCATGAATGGCCTAGCTATGGCATTTGCCAACTTTCTCAATATTTGCGGAAGCATCCCATCAGGGCCTGTGGACTTGTGGATATCAAGTTTTCCTAGGTGTCTTCCAATTGGACACTTGTGCCCCTGCAGCAGGGGCAGCATGTCCGTTCCTGAGCTCTTGCAGTTCATAGCACAGCCTGTTAGCTTAAGAGCTTCAGCTCTTCAGCTTCTGTGGCTAAATCCAAGAAGGGAGAGGGAATTGCCTGGTCAGTCTTTGGTCTACCTCTTGCTTCAGTGGGCTGGTGTTACTTGCTAGAGATTAGGCCAGATTCAGGAGCCTTTTGGCTGTTTTTAAGCCAGAAGGAGATCTGACTTTACAGGTTAGGGATCATCTTTGGTAACACCTGGCAGCTGGGTCTGTTCCAGAGCAGTTGGGACAGGAGAACAGGGGGGTAACCCATATTGTAGTGAAATGCTTCAAACCAGGAAAGTGAGAGGGGCCTGTAACTCAAGGCCTGATTTCTTCTTTTTTTTTTTGTGTTTTAGTTGTCCAATATTAAAGTCTAGTACAGTTTTTATTATTTTCTTTCATAATTTTGGACTGGTAGCCCTGAGAAACACTTTCTGAACTATAAGTCAGGCTGATCAAGGAACTTTTAAAATGCATATCTTGGGCTTGCGTGTGGGTTTGTGATGGAGTACTGATATTGAACCCTTAGAAATATTTTCTGACCAACTCTGTGAGCTTTCTGCAAATCAAATGTTTTGTTCATCCCCACCGTTTGGGGAAGGGATTTCTCACACAAATGTGTTTTTTCCAAGTTTCTCTTTAACTCTTGTGGCTTTGCTATTTATGTAGTGGCTAAAGTGTGGGTGTCTGTTTTCTGAGCTTTGCTTGCAAGCAAGCTCCTTGGGGCAGGGAGCATCTGGCTGGAACAAGTCTGTGCATTGCCAGTCAAACTAAGCCCTTAATTAGTGGCCCTAGGTGTTATCACAATGAAACAGTTGGATTGTGGTGTGTTAAAAAATTAACTGGCTGGAACATGCAGCTGAAAAAAACTGAGCACTTTAAAGGTGGCAATTTCATTCCAACTTTGCTGTTGACACAAACAACTTTGGAGGTGATAGAACTGATGTTCTAATCCACAAAAGTTGTTAAATTACTTATGTACTTGGCACATTCATTTTGGTCCTGGGCAGAGATAATTCAGACATGTTTGTCACTTCCTCAATGTTGATCAATGATACGAAGTCATATGTGAGGGTTCTGATGACAGAGAACTGCATTTCTTTTGTACATAACTTTAGCCTCATACTTGCTTAAAGGGAATTGTGTGCTAGGCACTAACAAAGCCACTGTGTCATCTCTCCTCAGGTACCCTTGCAGCTTGTATGTGTGTATACACAGCTCTGGGGACCAGAAAGTCATCTCAGTTATTTTCTACTGGCATCTGTATCTGGAATCTGCTATGAGACTCTGGGCTGGCTGGCCAGCCCTGACAGGCAACTGGGAGTCATCTTCTCTGTATGAAGGGGATTCAGCTGGCTGTGCAAAGTGAACCTCAAGCTTGCAGGCAGTGACTGCTGAGACACTGTCCTTTCGGAAGCTTGTTACTCTGCAGAGCCGGGAGTGTCATTTTTTTCTCCTTAGGCCAAAAGAGAGTGGAGTAGCACTGTTACTGATGCACAGTGCTTGTGCTTTCAAAGATCTGCTTAAGTGCTCATGCTTACTTTGAATGACAACAGACTGATTTCTGTCTTTATTTGGAGCGATTGCTTGTCATGTGGCACAGGTTTTCAGCTTGGCACAGGGAAAATTTAGCTTTGTCTGCTGTGGTGTATGCAGGTGTTCTCTCCTTTGTGGGGTTTTCAGCAGAGCCCACCAAACATGTTAATTCCTCTAGAGCTGGAGGACTCTGTTTTCCACTGAAACTTTACTTTTCTTCCTGTTACATCAGCTGGTTGCGTTAGATGCTTCTGGTTTGCTGTAATCTCAGGAAAGACAAATACGCATGAATCTAAGTGTGTAATTACAATTTTGACTTTTGAAGTATCTATGAATAGGCCTGAAGTTAGGTTTGTGATAATTTGGACTAAAAATATGTATGTTAATGGGTTTGAAATGCTGTGGTAAATACTTAGCTAAGGCAAAGAATAGAACAGGCAGTCCCAGCCACTTTAAGCCTTAGGTTTTTGAGACTTCTGCCTGAGGCATTGTAAAATAATAGGTTTACAATTCTTTTTACTTGGCTTCGAAGGTCTGAGTCTTTAAGGGTTGTTATCTTTTCTGTGCAGACATTCAGCACTGATCATGTCCTGTAAAGACTTAATTCCAAAGAGTGGTACTTCAGACAAATTACAGATACTGCAAATACAGCATGATGGGCCATTCATTGACACTGGGGTAGTTCACTGAGACATTCTCTCAGCTTGGCTTTATGACTGATAGGAAACTGTGGACTAGCTTAAAAAAAAAGTCCACCTCCCAAAGGCATAAAGAAATCTCATTACTTTGCATTGTGTTTCCCAATTCTTGATTTTTATTTGAATGAAAAACTAAATTCTGAGAAGTCAGTGCTGTGTATATAACTTTGGGATTTCAGTGAAAACTGATTATTTTTCCTCGCTGGATAGTGCAGTTCTTAATTTCCTGCTGTCATGCATTGTCCTACAAGTTCCAAATTTGTTGCACTGTTTGGGATGCTGAACGTTTTCCTGGAGCACGAAAAGAGCTCATATTTGAGGTGAAAATAGAGAGCAGAACTGGGTCATTATTTATTTTAACTATATGTCTTTCACAAAAAAGTGGGTTCACCTTTTTTTACAGCAGAAAGCAAGGCTTGCATCTGCTTAGGAGATTTCTGTGGAGTGGTGGGTGGGCAGGGCACCACTCTGCTGTAATGTGTCAGCCTGGCCAGCTGCTCTGGCTGTTCCTGGAGCATGCCTGGGGTCACAGAAGTGTTGTTTGGATTCCTCAGAATGGGAACCAAGGCCTATATTCCCTTTTCAGTGGGAAATATCACTCCCACACACATTGTAGGCAGTGCCAACCCCTCCTACCCCCGTGCCTTTATCTGTGGCTCCTGTTCTCCTGTTGAGTGGGATTCAGGTTGCCGGGTGATGCAGCTCTTCCTAGCAACCAGCATCACAGGTATGTGCGTGCTGGGCCGTGTTCTGGGGCAGGAGCTGTTGTGCGTGGCCGTGGGCAGAGCCTGTTTGTCCTCCTGCCACCGGTGACCAGCAGTCAGCCAGCTAAGCTGTTTGTGAATAGGCACCAGCACCACCCACAAGTACTCAGCGTGAACACCCAGGCAAGGATTTAGAGAAAAGCCAATTAGTTGTGACCTTTATCTGCACTGAAAGCATTCCCTGTGCAGTGAACTCTGCTGTGACCCAGGCCTAAAAGTCGATGTAAAGGACATACGGCCCAGTGTGACCAATGCAGAGCTGTCTCCATGCCAGTGTGGGCACAGGACTGCCCAGGCTGTGGGGATGCAGCAAACAGGTGAGACACAGTTCAAAGAATTGTTTCTTCTGGATCAGCATGGTCCCTCCTTAAGGGTGGACAGCTCAGGGTGTCTCTAGACGTTTCTTCCCTCTCTTGCTATGTTCTTGCTTTTTGTTCCCATTATAACCTCCTCTCTGCCATAGGCTGGTCTGTTTGGACACAAACCTGGCATCCATATGTACCTCAGTCTATATGTCACACTGAATTGTTCAGTCCGTGTAGGACAGGAATTTTGAGGCTGGGGCATCTCGGGAGCTGGCTGAGGCAGAGGGAGCAAATCTTACATGGTGAGTAGTTTGTGGTTTTGGTTTTTTTTTTTTTATCTCCTCTGTAATCACTGCAGCACACCAAGTGCTCAGCCAGGTGAGTTTTTGCTGTTATCCCATTGAGAAGCTCCAGCACAATAGGAATGCCACAACAGAGAGCCCATGTCAAGAGTTCACGTGATTAGTTCTCTAGTCCATCCTTGATGGCTTCATGGAGGGTGAAATACCATGGATATTTATGGAAACTTCCTGTTGGACCTGTATGTAGAAGTATCTTGCCTAGTAGGTTTACACAGAAGCTGCCACATGGCTGCGTGTGCAGTAATCCAAATCCTGGTTCTTTCTACTTGTTCTGTGTTTGCACAGCAGAACGTTATCTGAGGGTGGCGAGGGCTAAAAGCCCAAAGAAGATTCTGTGTGTGCTTTACAAAGCAGCTGGTGTGGACCAGCCCCTTGTTTCTTTGTTTCCAGCCCTCTTCTCCCCCGGCACTCTTCTTCAGGCAGTTCATCATGCAGGCTCAGCCTGCTGCAGAGCCACTTCAGCTTGCCAAGGCCTGAGCCATGGTGCTGGGAGCAGATTGATGCCTGTGCTCCACTGGCATGCACCCTTCAGATGAGTGTTGTGAGTGAGGAGATGTGGTGAAACCCAGGGAGGTATCCCTAAGGCATGGTAGACTGTGAGGCTATGGGTTGCCTTCCTCAAACAGCACAACTGAGTTGATTGGTCTTTGTACCCAGCAAACACACCTGAGCAAAGCCCTCTACAGCTTTGCCTGGATTCACCTCCCCATCCTACTTCCAGCATCTGCCCATATGAGAAGACATGAGTTCAGGGATTGAAACACTTTCTGAGGAGGAAAAGGAAACCATTGTCTAGAGTTCAGGTCTCCAGAGGAGGCTTTTATTAGTCATGTCTCCCATTTCATGGATAGGTTCACCTGAGGTTTGTTGCCTGACTTCGTGGTAGATGGTCCCTATCTGAATTTAGATGTATGAAAGGATGGGAGATGCCTGGCATTTGGGAGATGTCCAAATACCTCAATATTCATAAATTTCCACAATGAGAATAGGCAGGCCTGGATTTCTGATATTTCTAGGGACCGAACCATTGCTTGGTAGCTGATTAATTGATTTATCTGGGCTACAAACCTGGTTTTGAGCCAGGATTTCAAGGAGATCACACAATTTGAGTTGCTGATAGCACAAAGATCCTATCCCTTCACACCTATTTTATTCAGCAATCTGTCTCATCTTGCTCTTTACTAACGGGTCACATTGTTTCCATGATGCATGCTGGTTTTTATTTAACTGGTGTCCTTGCTTCTTGGCATGACAGGCCACAATCTGCCAAGCTCTATATGGGCATAAGATGAGAATAAAATTTCCTTTGTTTGAATGGGGAATTTCCCATCTTGGGGAAAGGTGCCAGACAGGCAGCTAGGTTCTCCAGTTTGCTGAGAGTGTGTCTGGATGTAAGCTGGAAAAATATAAAATAATCCTTCCATATCCTGTCACCTAGTTATTACACACAAAGCCAAGTGGTTGTTCCAGACAGTTGTCTGCAGCCAGACTGTTCTCGTGTGTGTTTCTTTTTTTTCTTTATACTTTTTTTCTTCACTCCTATGAGTTGGTTATTCCAAGGAAATAAAGTTCTGTGGCCAAAGGCTAATTAAGAGGAGAGAACAGAGGTATTTGGTGTGAAGCATGTAAACTGAAATAATTTAGAAGCTTGAAAAATCAGCGGATTCCATGTATAGATTTTTGTTCTTAGAGAACCCTTTTTGTTCTGGCTTGGGCAGAACCAATCACTTTTGGGAAACTGTTCAGTGGTATTTTGCAGAGGGCTGCAGTGCAATGCAGCTTTCCCCATCTTGCTGCTGAACTGATGTGTGGGGGTGCTAGTTTAGTATTTGGTGCTTGGACGCTGTCTCAGTAGCACTCTCTGGTGGGGTGAGTTGGACCTGAAGGAACACTGTCACACTTTGCTCTGTGCATCCCCCTTACATTGTGACATTGCAAGTAAATGCTTGGTGCTCTGTGTCCCTCTCCCATGTGTGGGATAATAGGAACATCCATCCTGTGTTACACCTACAGTTTCCCCCAGTATCCCATCTCCTGCAGTAGTAACCCAGTAGGCTTCTTTTACCTAAACCTGTTCCTTTTAATCCACCAAATCTGTGTAGGGTATTTGCATCCAGAATGTTCTGTGGCAAAGTATTTCACACCTTAACTACACACTGCCAAATGATCACCCGTTGTTTGTATAGGACCTAGGTCATACTAATTTAATTTTGTGCCTTCTGTGTTGTATATTAGAGAAGAGAGTGAATATTCAAATTCTGTCTTTGTGTGCTCATCTCTAGCCCATCCCTCCATGTGTGGGACGATCTGACAATTCGTTTGTCAGATTTTCCCAACTAGGAACCACTTGGAATCACACAATGTTTTACCAGGAAAGGATCTGGTGCAGTGAGAGCCATTGCTAGTTACAACATGTTCCTGACTCTTTCTTCAAAGGTGCCTGACCAGATGGATCAAAGACCTGGTCTGAAAGGATTATCCTACTGGTTTGCTCTCTGATAAAACAGAAGAAGTTTGGTGTAAATCCATAGAGATGAAACAGCTCTCGTCTGCTTGCACTCAGAGGGGTTAATGGGAGATTTTGAGAGGAGGAGAAGCCTGAAATGTCTCATGTGCTCCAAATGTATTTTCCAGCCTGACTGTAAGGCTTGTTCCTTGTGTTTTCAAATGTGGCTAATGTAGTTCTTTATGGCTGAGCAGAGGTGAGTGTCGAATGAGGTCTCCCGACACAAGCAGCTTCTTCTCAGCTAAGGAAGTATCTCAGGGCAAAGGCAGTTGCCCTCTGAGTCTTTTGAGTAGGGAATGGAAAAACTGTTACCAGATGTGTTGTTTATGCCAGTTGCTGTCAGCCGTTCTTCCCTGGTTGAGGGGACTCATGGAATGCTGAGGAGTTGCTGTGAACTGCCAGAGAAGCTGGGCTGTGCAAAGAAACCTTTTCCCATCACAGCAATATAGTAACTGAGCTACGCCCGGGCGGGTAGGGTGTGAGTTGGGAGGCGTGTCTTTAAATCCCTGTGGCCAAGGCAGAAATGGTAGGAGCAGCCAGCTCCCATCCTCCCTCCCTGAGTAAATGCATTACAGATAAGATCAGCTATTACAGATGCCCCCCAGTTCTAGGTGTCCCTTGTACCGTCTTCATCTTGTCTCTGAGAGGGCTGTCAGCCTGTGATAAATAGCGTTGCTTTTAATCTGACTACTTGGAGCTGAGGTTTAGCAGCAAATGGGCTGTAAATTACAGGTGAAGCTAAGTCACTGTATCTTAGTGCAGCCTGGATGAGGCCCTGTAATGAAAGTCTTTAATCCTTCAGGGTCCTTTTTGTCTTTCTGGATTGCTGTGCTTTGTGGTGTCGACACTACTGAATAACACTGCTCCGGCTGGGTGTGAGCTAGGTGTTTGCCTGGCTCCAAGGGCTCCAAGCTGAGAGCTGTCAGGGGAGTTGACCTCCTTTGGAAAGGGATCTCTTTGCAGCACAACTGTGTTGTTGCTTCTTTCTGATGGGTACTTTTCAACACTTTGCCACCTTTTCCTTTGTTAGTTCTCATCTGAGCTATGCTGTCTCCTCTCACAGGATGAGAAAGTTAACAGGTAAATGCCAGCCTCCAGGGGAATCCTTGAAACTTGGGTAGGAATTAGCCATAATTCTCTTTATTGCATCAGCAAAGCTATGAACAGAGTAACATAGCTGTTGAGAAGCTCAACAGTGTGGGTCCATGCAGGTGACTGCCACCTGAGGCCAGGCTGTGCTGGGTATCTGTATGGAGCAGAAGCTGAGTGTGGGAGGAGGGTAGGAGATTTGTGAGACACTTACTGGGAAGTGGCACATCTGTGAGCTTTACCTGCAGGTAGAAGTGGAGTTGGAGGAGTCACTTGTAGGAAGAGCTATAAACCTTAACTAGCCTCTTAAGCTTACAACATAGGGATAGTTTGAGAATTTTGTAAAAGTTCTTGCTACCCATAGAGTGATACATATCACAGCATGGAGCTAGCTGTACCGTTTCCTTGGCTGCCATACTTCAGAAGCAGTCTTTGGAACACAGTGGTCTGGGAAGTCAAGGAGGAAATTGAAGGATTAGAGGCTCTATTTCCGTGGTAACACCTTTGTTACCAGACCTCATCCACCTGCTGAGTGAGGGCTGTAGTGATTTTGTTTTATCTGTATTTTTAACAAGTGAAGTTCAAAACCTTTGAAATCATGACCCTAAATATGACTGCAGCTATGTTTAATCAGAGAGATTCTTATTCTCATAGTGGCTTTGAGGATAAATAAACAGAATGGAATTCTGTCAGATTTGGAGTATTTTGGGTGCTTAGGAAGAAAGTCTGGGTGTTTTTTGCCTAGGAGGCCCTTTAGAGACTAATATTTTAATTGATAGCATTTGTTTCATGTCTTTTGTTGTCACAGATGTGTGATGCCTAATAGAAGTGTGTGCATCTATGTGGGTGCCTATACCATTGGTAGAACTGAGTCTGTTCTAGTCTGTTTGCAAGTACTTTTTTCTATTTTGTGTGGAATTTAAAAGCATGATCTTGCTTGCACTCTTGTAAGAATATTTGCCCAGAGTTTCTGAGAATAGACCTAGGGTGGGTAGGAGTCTCAGTTGTAGGCATCAGCTGCATTCACTTCCCTGGGACAGGGAACATAGGGAATCTAGTTTCTGGTGGCATGTGTGTTCAAGCACCAGAGGCTCACTGGTGCTGTATGCATAATTTTCTGGATTAATGGTGAAGCACTGGGACATGCTCGGTTTCTGGGGGGTTTTTGTTTGGTTAGTTTTTATTCTGTAAGCCCTCTGGTGTTTTTATCTTTGGTATTCCCCTGCAAAATCATCTCAGCTTAGCCCTGGGAAGAGCAGGAGAAGATTTTGAAAAAGAGGTTTGCACACTCTTACTGTTGCAAAGAGAACTGATGAGAGTGCAGAGAGTCAGCTGTGCTCTTGTCTGCATAGAGTCCTCTGGTTTATTCCACTTGCAGATGAGGATCCCCAAGACTAGGGCAGTGTAACTCCGCTTTAGTTCTACTCACATTTGTCCACAGGTGTAAATTCTTTCCAGAAGCTGTAGACAGTGTGGTCAAAACGCATGTATGTATTTGTGAAAGTGCAGGTGGATGAGGGAGGGGATTTAAAATGGTAAGAGGACCAAGCATGTGCCTCCTCACACCCATGCACCACTCGGATCCTCACTGTTTTCTGTAAGCCTTGTGCCTTCCTTTCAAAGATCTAGGTAACCCAGTTTAAGCCCATGCTTCTGGAAATGCAGTTCAGTTGTTGCTCCTCAGAACAGAAGCTTGTTTCCCATGTTCTTTGGTTAATGACTGCTACCACTTGCACCCTGAGAGTTGCCAGTCACCATGTTTGGCAGTGTCTGAGAATGGTAAGCACTGAACAGAAATAACAAGTGTACTATTAAAACACTGCAGATTTGGCTGTCTGGAGTGACTCTCTGCTTCTGTCAGGTCTGTGAAACCACTGATGATTAAATACATTCTAGGCCCATGCAGAAGATGGCATTCCTGCAGTAGGAATTTTTCTGTCCTTGGAATGGGGAGGGCTTATAAAACAAGGGCCTCAGGGAGTGCTGTGTCCCACTGGCCCATCCCTGCTTTCATTGACTCAGCTGCTCTGAGCTGCTCATGGTGAAGCAGGACCACATTCAAGGGTTATGAACTCTGGGTTTGAACTGTAGTGATTTGCAAGGAAATGAGGAATAGAGTTTGAAGGCACACCTACTATGAAAATCGAAAAAGAACATAATAATGTGGAAAAAATACTCTAGAAAAGCTTTTCCAAACCAGGATGATTCTGGCTAGATGAAGGACCCCAGCTGTAAATGCCAGATATAGCCTGGGCAGTCATGTCTCACATGTGGATGTTTGAAGATTGAACTGAACTTTAGCTTGGCAACTTTTCTTGAGAGAACCAGCCTGTTGTACTAGCATAAATTCTCTCTGTAATACTGAATATCTCTCAAAATTAAAGGAGATCTTGGGAAAGGAGTTACATGTTAATTTGAAGGTCTGTTTGACTCATTCCTTCCTTCTTCCTCATGTTCCATGGCTCAAAACTGCCTTTCCATGTCTCATCATCTACCTTGTTTTCCAATTCTCTCTAATTCAGAGTTTCTTGTAATTGGCAGGATGGCACCTCCCTCGTTCAAGATCAGGCAGTGTCCCATGGCAACTGCACCGGTTGTTGACCTGGAAAAATAACACTAGGGAAATTTAGTGAAATGTTTCTTCTAGAGCCAAGCAGTAGAAATGGAGAAGAGCCCTGTGCTGTAGGTTGCCCATGTCTGTAGCAGCTGCTCTGTAGGCAGTGTGGTGGGGGGGGGAGGTAAGTGAGCACTGGTTTCATTTCTCCAGTCTGAAGTCTGAAGAAATGGAAATCAGTTCCCATTGCAGAGCTATCAGTAGTTATTGTTGAGCTCATCCATTGCTTTCTGGTTTTGTGCCAGGAACCAGTGTGTGAGACCATCTCAGCAAAGTCTCTTTCCAGGGCTCTTGGAAGGGACTTTACGTAGTTGCAGAGATTCCCTGGAGTGGTTGGCCTGAAGTGAGCAAGCCTGTGTCACAAACAGCCTTATATGTGCAGCACAGCTAGTATTGGCCTCTGCCAGGGAAACCACCTCCCTGGAGGTAAACTCCCTCCTTCCCTCCCTCCTTCCCTTGCTTCCAAAGGGAGATTGGGAATGATGCCCTCCAGCCAGTGTGCATTCTTCATTGGAGCTGGGAACAAGGGGTTGCCTGTGGTCAGTTGTATCTTTGTATTATCTCTTCCTCATGAATACACCTCTACCGCACCAAACCATGCTGTCAGTGTTTTAGGTTTTTAGGACAATGCAGCCTTTAAGTGAAGCCTGTTGGGAGAGTTTTATTGTGCCTTAGAAGTGAGATTCCTTAGCCTTTGTAAGCTCACAGATGATTTTTAATGTCATTACTTCTGATAGTATGATAGCAGGATAATTGCTCTTCTGGAAGCCAAACTGAGAAGAACTCCACTTTAGCATAGTGGGACTTTTTAAATGTCTGATGTGTTTCAGGGCTTTAGACTTTAAGGGTGATGTGACTCTTCAGGACCTGGGCAATTTCAACTGCAGTTAGTTATCATTATTCAGTTGACAAGCAGCAGTGTGATGAGAAAGACAGACATATTTTTCTGTCTCTAGTTTTTTCTTGTATCTGCTAGTTTGTCTTTCATATTAAAACTCCCTCAGAGGTATAAGCTTTACACTCAAATTTTCCTTAAATACCATCTGGTTATTTTACACAAACCCGTATTTCCTTACTAGAGATAGATGAAAAATGAAATGCATGGGGAAGTTAGTGCATGTTTCCATCTGGTACAGGAGTCCTTATCCTGACAGAAGGCACGTCAGATGCCAGAGCTGAAGGACCCAGGTGTAACACTGAGATCCTCATCAACATGAGGCTGCTTTCTGATTTATTTCCAGAAGAAAGACTGAAGGGTGGATGGGCACCTGTCTTTTGGTTTTTGGCTTCTTTTGTGCCATAGCTTGCAAACATTCACGCATCTATGTGAATTGAAGATTTTATTTTATTCTTTTCAATTTTGCATGTTAAGGTACAGAATGTGTTGGGCACAGTCCTGGCAACTTTTCTAGTTGTTCCAGCTTGAGCAAGAGCTTGGCCTACTCTGATACCAAGAGGTGTTTTTCAGTCTAAACAGTTCTGCAATTGATGTGCTGCGACTGAAGGTGTGATCCAGTGGGACTTTTGACATGGAGTTTTTTAATTTTCTGCTATAGGAGTGCCACAGTTCTGAATTTCTGAGGAAAATGGGGCTGTACTGCCTTGGACAAAAGTAAATCTGTGGCTAATATATGACAGGGACTGTGCAAGGGAGGCTGGAGGCCTGAACACAGTACTGCTGTGTTTCGTGAAATGTTTTTGAATGTTTAGGGAAGGGTTACTGTTAAAGCCTGGGAAGAGTAAAGGGAGAGAATATTTATCTCCAACTAGTCAGAGCATTAGTCTTTGATTCCATAAATCTATAGTTTTTGGAAAGTCTTGTTATCCAGACAGAGAATCCTTTTTTTGATCTTCCATTAATCTTTGCCTGTGTGAGGTGTCGTGGCAAGGAGTTTTAGGTATAAAATTTCAGCTCTGCAAGATTAATGGTTAGCCTACTATGAATGATGGTTCTCTGCTGGGGAACATGAAAGCTAGAGTCTCTTGTTTGAAAGAGCTTTTTCTTGCAGGTGCTCTGAAGAAAGCCTCTAGCAAAGTGTTTAAGGCAACTCACAAGGGAATTGGTCTTTGGTTGCCCAAGGGACTGGGCTGCCTGGCTCAGTAGAGGAGAGTTACCAACTCTCTTGGAGGAGGGTTACCAATGTGAGACCAAGATCTGTCAAAATTGCACTTGCACAGGGAAGAGTGAATATTTTGGAAGTCTGGGACCAGTAGACACAAAGACCTTCAAATGTCAATCATTGACTCAAATCCAACTCCTATCTTAAGCATCTCAAGCCAGTGGCATTGTGCAGTAGCTGTTTGACCTGCGTGTGCTAGATGTCATTGCCTCTTTTTTGGAAGTGGTGCCATGCCATGTATTGACATTGTACAAAAACTGAAGCTGCTAGGTTTCCCACGCAGAGCTGCTAAACCTCACTGAAAACCCTGCCATATCCCAGTGAAAGGTTTTTATGTGGGAATGAGCCATAGACTAAGGGCAGTACCTCTCGAGTTAGAATGGGAGCCTTAGCTTTTGTAATGGAGACAGGACCTCTGTCTGTCTGTACAGCAGCTACACAATGGCACCTCAGTGTCAGCTGTCCCCTCTGTGAACTACCATGGTACAAACAAGGTATTATACCTGCTCTGGGGACAACTAGAAGTCTCTGTGTTTGGCAGTGTTCCTCAGTGCCAGCTGCCTTTATTAAATGATGCATGTGTGTGAACACATACAATAAAATTGTAGCTGTAGTAGGAAAAACAACATCCTGCGTTTACTTCAGGAATATCTGCAGTGGGGGTAAATCTGAAATCTGGCTTGCCCAATTCATTGTTTGACAGCTGAGAATGTAGTTTAAAGACGAGCAAAGAAGGAAAATATATTTTGATTTCTGAAAGGGCAATGTAAATACAGAAGAGCAAAAGGTAGTTCTAAAAAAGGAGGGGAAATAAGGTGTCGACATGCTTTTGGGGGAACAAAACCCTCCAAACACAGTCCTGGAGGATGATCACCAAATAGGTGTGTTGATTTAATAGCTGTCAAATTCAGTATCAATCAGAATTTCTCCACTGTTATTGTTTCTCTGCGTCAGCAGTGTGTCTTTCATAGACATCTAGTTAAGTGTAGCTGCTCTTCTGTGTCTCTGGGTGGCTGAAACACTACAAACACATCTCCCCAGGGTGGTGGAGATAAAACGTCTAAATCGGTGTAATGGTTGCATGCTTGCCTCATCTTCCATAAAAGTCAAGCACAGCACATGAAGCACACTTAAAATGGAAACACAGCATGTAACATTTTGAAACGTATTGCCACTGGATTCTGTTGTGAGCAAGTAGCTTGAGGCAGCTAAGAATGACGGCAGTGTTTGTTATTCTGAGTAAAAAGGTGTAAGGAATAATGAAGTTCATCTTGCAGTGATCATATTATTCCAGAATGTTTCTTACAAAAGTTTCTTTTAAGTATTGCATTTTCCTTTGACTCACTTGGTTTTGGCTGTTGCCAGAGACACATACTAAGCTGAGTAGCTCAGAGGTTTGATCTAATAACTTCCAGGTAGGCTCTATGCAGCCAAACAAAAGTCACTTTAGGAACAAGATAGGTAGGGTTTCTTCTGTGTAGGAAACTCAGAAGCAGAGTGATCTATCTGACCTATAAAAGCTTGGTTTCAGATCTCTCAACCCTCTCAATAGGCAGCTACCGTGTTTGTTCAGTGTTAGAGTTGTTTAAGTGAGTGGTTTGAAGTCGTTGGCTGGCAGCAAATGTTCCTGAAAAGTCTTGAAATTGACAAAATATATGAATTGTCATTACTCTTGGAGCATTTAAGGGTGCTCAGTGATACTGTAAATTATCTCCTAGAGGGGACAGCATAACAGTATTGCCTGCATTTCTGTGAAATCATGTTTCTTTTACTTCTATTAAATACTTCAGGGTTGTCCTGTAGGAAAGCAAGGTGAGTCTGTTCTGTGGTGGCTTGTGTGTGAACTTCAAGGGGGAAGTGTGGGTATGTACACGGGATGGCTAAAGTTAACGTGCCACTTCCATTTGTGGGTGCCTTGCAAGATGATAGTGCTGTTGACAGGATGTGTCTTTATCTCGGCAGTAGAGATTTTGGAGATTCAGTTATCCACGTGATGTGGATGTGGTAGGCCATGATGGTTATAAGCTCCATGTCTGGGAAGCGAAAGGCAGGATATGTTCATTGTGCTTGGGAAAGAGTTGGCAGTGCAGTATGGTGGAAACAGTAGTAGGGTGTTCGTTCTGTTTTGCTGAAAGTAAGAGATGGAAAGTAACGAAGGGAGATTGGGGCTGGGAAATGAGGATGTGTATACAGGGAGGTGCTATGGCTGGGTGTGTGTGGTTAGGTGGGGTGGATGCCTGCAGGATATGAGAGGGGGAGGGTGCGGGAAGTGGCTTGGGCAGCAGCAGGGCAATGTTCAGTGTTCTTCATGAAGCCTTTTCTTTCTCCTTGTCCCCTAGATCTCCTATCCCCCAAGTGATGAGGACAGCGATGACTCTGAGGGAGAGAACCAGGAACTTGCTCAGATCGACAGAGGTAAAGGGATGAAGATAGAAGGATCCTGGGATCCTATGGCTGAAGTCAGTTTTTCTTTTCACTTGTGCTCTTGCAAGTGCCTCCTCCTCAGTCCCCAGTGTACCACAATCAGATGCATTAAATCAGTCACCTTGAAGCATTTGGGACCTCACAAGGAGAGGCTGCTGTTATCAGATGCTGCAGTTGCATTTTTACCACCAGAAATAGACTTTGTTAACCATGTGTTAAAGTCCCAGTGCTGCATACATGGGGCAGAGATGATCCACAACTGTTCCAGCAGCAGAGCTGGGACTAAAATTTTAACTTCTATTCCATGCATTTGCACTTGTGTCATCTTTGTTCTAGGTTTCCTCATCCTTGCTAATTCTGAGTTTTAACCTTCAGTTTCTTCATTCTGCTGGACTCATTATTTGATTATCTCTCTCCCTTCCTCCTATACTGGTATTGTGCAGCCCTATTCTTCCATCTAGTGAGAGTCTTTGATAGAGAAGATACACGTGCTCTGGTGTTGTTTTTGGATTGATACGAAGTAGCTTAGAACTGCAGGTGAAATCTGTGGCAAATGCATCTCTTGAGTTATGCTAAGCTTGCCATTAGTGCATGCCCTGTGCCCAGGTTCAAGTGGATTCTTATGTCGAGGCAGCAGAAGTTAAATTCCTGACTCACAGGACGTGTCCTGTCAGAATTCAAATCCCTGCTCTATGTGCTTAGCATAGAAAGAGCTCAGCAGAAGAGATAAAACATGCCTACCTTGTGGCTGAAGACAGGCTGTCTTGTGTGACAAGTCTTGTAATAGAGGATTTCTATTTCCAGAAACTAGATCTCACTTATTGAGCCATAAAGGTGACACTTAGAATAGCATATTTTACTTGCCTCTTCTGCCCTGAGAGCTGGTCACTAAAAGTTAATGTTTTCAGCTAGAGGCAAGTGACTCGCAACAAGTTTGTAAGCTCATGTCTCCTCCACCTTGAGGAGGTGAGGTGGGTGGCAGATTCATGTTCTTTCTCTGGAACTAGACTTCCAGGTGATGGTTTGAAAGGGGATGACATCTAGCAGTCCGGTCTGAACAAGGGTCTGGAAACTTCCAAAGGGAAGCATTCAGCTGGGGGGTATTTGATCTGGGAAAGAGAAGGTGAAGAAATAGCTCAGAAGTTTACTTGGGAGGAGAAGAAAACAACAGGTCAGGAGAAAACAGGCTCATTTTATTAGGCTGTGGGACACAGATCTGCTCTGCCACTCCTCTATCTCCTCCTCTCACTAGAGAGAAGACGGAATTGTACCCTGACTCCTCTGGCCACCAACCAGCTCCAGAACCAGGAGAACCAATGCTGCAAGGTTCGGGCCCTCTTCCATGCCAGCCTTGACCGCCACAGCTCAGAAGAGGAGCTGGAGCGCATCAACCGAGAGTTTGCCGCGGAGAAGCGGAAGTGGTCTCAGGTCAGCCGGCTGGCCTGCTGCAGCGACGGCAGCAACACCTCCTCCAGCGACGAAGAAGTGAAGAACTTGTGCGCCATGTCCTTCCGGCCTGTGGCAGAGCAGGGTGATGGCCTCCATGCCAGCCCAAGCCCCGTGCCGTTCAGTGCCTCCCCTCCCAAGAGACTCCAGCCCCTGGTGCGGAGCCCGGCCTCCAGACCTTTAATCTTCACAAGCGTTGGGGCGGGCCTTGAGCAAGTCATGCCTTGTAAGAGACATCGACAAGGATACGGGGATAAGGTCAGCAGGCCCAGCCTTGACCTGGAAAAAATGCAGCAGGTAAGGCAGAACTCCATGTGAGGAAAGCAGCATTGCTTGAAAAAAAGGCGTGGTAAGCAATGACAGAAAAGGGTTACTGAGGCAAGGCTCAGTTCTTGTGCTCATGTCTTCAGGGGCATACCTTCAGGATTCTTCTGCTGTCTGCCTAGGAAAGATTGGAGTAACTGTAGATACCCCTCTTGAGAGGTAAAGGGACTGCTTCTTGAGTGGCTTCTGCTGCAGTTGGGCTGTTCTCTTGCTACCCCAAGAGGAAGGCAGCACCTGTACTGTCCAGTTCATTGCATGGCACAGGAACAAAATCACTGGCGTTTGCTTTCATCAGGTTACCACTGCTTCCATGATCTGACCTATATCACTTCCTCCAAAATAAATTAATTGCTTAGGGATGTGTAAAAAAAGCCTTTGGTGAAAGTGTTTGTAGACTTTATGATGATAGGTATTTCCACACTTGTTGACCTCCTTAGGCCCAGATGTCTTTATGCCTTGTAGGAGTTTCACAGCAATGTCAAACAGTGCTTTTTACCTTCTTAACACTTTACAAACATAGACTGTTTAAAGTTTGCTCTATACGCAGTTACTCTTGATTTTGCAGAACTTAGTTTGGCCTGGGACTGAGGTGTGGAAATGCTAGAAGTTTGCCTTGTCTCTGCATAGCCTGGGAAATGGGGCAGGCTGCCCTGTGCAGGTCCCATCTGGCACCTCTCTTTCAAAAGGCCTTGCTGTAGAGTTAGTATTTCAGCTTTCTTCGTTGTTTGTTTTTCTATTTGCACTGGTGTAGTGTCAGTTTAAAAGGATATGTGCAGACATCTGCTGGCCCTGGTACATTGCAGTAAGTTAAAAACAATTATTTTCAGTTGTGAATTTCCTCTCATTAGGGGGGAATTTCACTGCCTCTGGTTGATTGGATGTACTAGTTTTAACTTTGCTTGCAACACTCCCTTTAAGCCTACAAGATGGACCCATTGAAAGAAAAGACTATGTATTTATTTTCTAAGATGTCTAAAAGTAAGATTTCCATTTCCCTATTACATTGCTGGTTTTTCTCAGTCCTGCTGGCAGCATACATCCCATGAATACATAATGCAGAGACTTGTGTTTTCAGTGCAGTTTTCCTCAACCCCTTTTCAACCTTCTAGCCAAGTTTCTGCTCACAGAACATTCAAAAGGCCCAGTCTTGCATTTCACATCACCCAAGTCTTCTACTGATACTGACAGACTTTAATTAGTCTCACATCCTTATGAGAGGAGAAGAAAGCTAGTAAGCCTGTGCCCAGCCTTTTCTTTTTTCAGAGTGCACATGAGTAAATGGGGAAATGTTTCTTTTGGCCCAGGTGACTTCTCTGATTTGGATCCCAGGCATAGCATCTGCCTGCTCTCCTTTAAGCTCCTTTCAGCACTATGTTTAGGAGTGTATTGGTGAACGTTAGGGGCTAATTTAAACAAGCTTTCCAAACTGTTGTTTTTTTCTTGGAAACCTTGTGAGAATAATTGGCTTCCTTGTCCATTTGCTCTCTACACTTCTGGATTAATTGTGGCAAAGATTTTTGCAACGGAAGTTGAAATCTGGAATGGAGGTGGCAGTGTGTTATTTAAAAAATATTTTTACTGTGGATGTCATTAACATTTTAGGTTGTGGAATCCATGTTATAAAGAAAGGTTAGTCAACTAGTGGATTTAATTTGAAAGAAAGTGTACTGAGGGCACAGCATGACACACACATGCAAAGTGAGATGCAGCCTAAATATTGTATTTGGTCATATGTATTATTTTTATAATTTTAATTGGTTAACTTTCAGCCAATAACATCTTGAAACTTTATGATGAGTCTTTGCTTGCTGCCTGTACTTATTTCTCCTATGAAATTCATTCAGGGTCTCCATTCTCCACTTATAAAATGGGACCAGGGTGTTTGTTTTTTGTCTGTTTTCATTTTCCAACAAAAATGGCTCTTATTAACTGTCTGGGCAGTGTGTGGCATCGTGTTTCTTAGTGAGGTAAACAATGCATATGAGGAATGTTAATATTAAACAGGCTTCTCTGAAGCTTCATCTGGGCTCCGAACATCAAGCTGTTCTTGCTTTGTGATTCTTATCCTTGCTGTCATGTGCTTGCCCATGAGAATGCAGCTGAAACATTTATCAGATAGATATATTATTTTGAGCAGCAGATGTGGCTTTCACTCTTATCCCAGAGCCTTACTTCCCATTCCTGCAGCTCTGTGCAGCTGACAGATGACAAAAGAGTATCAGGCAAGATGAATTTGTGCCTAAAGCAAATGTGTTATGAGATAAGAAGACATTTGGGGGTGTGATGTGGTATGGGTAACTCAAGGGTGGATGAAGAGATGCCAAGTGCTTTGCAGCAAATTCTGTTTATGTTGGATGGTGATGGAATATTGGTCCAGAGAGTTATGGTGTAGAGTGGCTCTGTGTTGGGATATTTAAGCAGATATTTCTTCCTCCTATGGGTCAGTAGTAAGTGGTGTCTAAATGTCTTCCTGTATTCCAATAATTTGGTTCCTTTTGGCAAGAAAGAGGATCAAACTTGGGAGACAAGTGGGTTGGGGACAATCAGAGTGCTTTTAAGAAGTTAGAGAGTTGCTGTCCTGTCTTGGCCTGTGAATAAATGGAAATCTCCATCATCCATGCCTTTCAGTTCAACCTCCTGCTGCAGGGAAGGCTGTACCAGGAGCAGGTTTAAAAAGTCCTGTTTTGGTTAGATGCCAGGCTATGTCTTTCCAGCGTCACAGGGTACAGTAATTCAGTCCTTTTTTGTTCCAGACATAAGTTTGGACTGTTGGCGGATGTATTTCCCACCCTGGCTGGTCAGCTGGCCACCCAGTGTCTCCCTGTTGAGGCAGAGCAAGGATATTTCAATGCATGCTTTTCTTCACTTCTCCAAAGAACTAGAAAATTAGCTCAGAAGGCTTCTATTCTTTCCCTTAATTGGGCAGAAATGCCCTGGCTTGTGCAGACACTTGCACTGCTGCAGTGAATGCCCTCTCCCAGCAGCCCTTGATCACAGTCCCTGGACAGACACGTCCTTGCATGCAGGCCCTGCTGCCAACCACTTGCTATTTAATGAAGCCTGCTGCCACCCTGCATGTTTGCTGCCACTTTAGCCTATCTGTCTTTTTTGGTAATGCTGAGAGAACAATGTCAAAGAGAGCAGGGACATTCTTTGGTTTAAGGTGAAGACGTCACGTTCACCTGAGGTATAAAGAAGCCCAGGGTGTCACAAAGACTTCTTGGAGCTGCTGAGCTCGTTACCAGGGGACAAATTGGTCTTGGCATGTTGTGTAAACAGAGAGGAAGTAAAGGATCCTCCTGTGCTATTCAGTGGGACTGCCAGGAGCACCTTTGAAATCTGCTTACAGAAGTTTGGGAAGTCAGTGTAGCATTTGCAGGGAGAGAGATCTCTTGAAGGAGAGCAGCTTTGGGGTGGTACAACAAGGAGTCCAAATTCTTTGTGTGGGTAGGTGGCTGATATGGAAAGCATAAAGTATGAGGCAGAGAGTATGGGTACATGGGTATATTCCCAGTTATGCTGTGAAATCACTAGATGGGTTTCACAACTTGCTCAGAGCTTTCTGCCATGGTTTGCCCACTTACATGAATACACAGAATCAGAAATTAATGGAATAGTTTGAGTTGGAAAGGACCCACAAGTCCAACTCCTGCACAGGACGGCCCCAGGAATCACACCATGTGCCTGAGAGCATTGTCCAAATGCTTTTTTGAACTTCAGTGGGCTTCGTGCCATGACTGCTAACCTGGGAAGCCTGTTCCAGTGCCCAACCACCCTCTGGGTGAAGAACTCTTTCTTAAATCCAACCCAAGCCTCCCCTGACACAACTTCAGGCCATTTACTCAGTTCTTGTCACTGGTCACCATACAAAAGAGAGCAGTGCCTGCCCCTCTACTTCCCCTCATAAGGAAGTTCTGGACTGTGATGAGGTCTCCTTTCACTCTCCTCCTCTTCTCCTCTTCTTCAGGCTAAACAAACCAAGTGATCTCAGCTGCTTTTTCTTTGGCTCCTTCTACAGAGTATCAATACTATTTTCTTTTGGAGTGTTAGTGCATTCTTTGAAATGCATTGAGATGCTAGGATGAAAAAGGTCATCAGAGAAGGGGGAAATGCATCCTGTGCTAACACATGGATTTTTTTTTTGCAGGCTCTCTGCACCCCCTTTGGTGGGGGAGTAGTTTCAGTGCAAGACAAATGAGTAGAACTTCATCTTGACTTGACACTGGAATGGCCTGGATGTAGTGCCTGATGAGAGTCCTGATCTGGGCATAGCTGTGTAGTATCAAGACCATCTTCCTTCTGCTGTATTTTTGAATCCTGGCATTTTGGTTGGACTGGGCACTGGTGGGTTGATCAGAACTGAAAACTTTCTTTGAGTCAATACTGGTTGCACAGAGGCTGCAGAACAGCAATTGCCACACGTGACCAAGGACCCAGTGTGTGACCCCGGGTGCACTGGGGTCTGGGCTTTGGGCTGCTAATGGCTCCAGGGTGAGATTTCCATGTCCTTGGCACAGCTGGGTTTTGCCCTTGCCTGTCTCTCCAGGACTTGACAAATAGCTTCCAGATAGCTTCCACATGTGAGCTCATGAGTCCTTTTCACCTCTTGGCCTCCCATTTGAATCCAGGCCTTTTCAGTTCCTGAGAATTGTTACCATCTGTTTGCCCATCTGAGCTTCTCTCTGTGGCGAGAGGGTGCCGGAAAATCTACTGCTGGTGCTGGTGGTAGTTTCATCACAGACTCTGCCCTGGGCCTTACTCTCCACAGTGACTGAATGCAGTTCAGGGGCCTGTGCTGAGCGTAGTAGCTTATACCATTTCTTAAGGGGCCCAGTACTAGAACTTGTCTCTCAGGTGTGGGAAGTTGGGCCATAGCAGTTCTTTGTCCCTGGGCTTGTTGAAGCAACATAATAAAGAAAGCATTGCAGAAACTAATTGCATCAGTACAGAATGAGAAATTCTGCTTCTGGTAACCTCGTGCAATTTTGCTTTAATTTTTCACCCCCAGAAATATGCTACAGCAGCTGTTCTTCCAGCACAGAAGCGCCTGTCTATCTCAACCCTGACAGTGTTTGGCACTGAAGTGGCCAGCAAACAAATGTTTGGCTGCAGCAAGGCAGTCCTAGCATGAGGAAGTTTGGGCCTGAACATGATTGATGAGATTGTCTGGTTTGCTTGCCTGCAAGGATGTAGTTCCCTGGCAGGAGGCTCTCGGAGTTTAGACCTAAGCCTGTACCATGTGAGTGGGAGATGGGGCATGGTAGAGGTGCCTTGTTATTTGCATCTTTGGAGGAGCTGAGGAGATGTTCTCCCATGGTTTGATTGCTGTTATAAAGACTGTGGCTCAATGCCAGCCAGCTGATGTCCAGTTTGCTGACATCAGACATTGGTAGTCTCGACAGTGGTGGAGAGAAGGAGGGTAGGGAGAAAGCGCGCTGTCTGGGAGGTGGGGAGAGACTCAGTAGCAGGGGAAGGCATGAGGAACTCCACCCAGCCCCAAGGAAGTGATTATGACTCTGCCAGGCAGCAGACACCTCTGTCTCTGTGTCTCAAAGGTGTTCCCTGGATAGTTATCTAATGCATGCAAAAACATTAGGAAGTGCCTGTGTGCAGCTGCAGCTGGGTGAATCAGAATGTAAGAGAATAGTAACGCATGTAGGACTTGGCCTCTAGCTGCTTCCTAGAAAGCATAATGATTTCCTCTTCTTTCCTGAAGGAGGCAAGTAAGTGGACTATATCATCTTTTCACTGATGGTAAGGTTCATCTTGCTGCCAGCTTGTAAATGCCAAAGGCAAGGCAGGCGGGATAATCTAGTCCTATTCCTAAACTCTCAGCATCCATCAGTATTCCCAAAATTAGAGCATTCTCACAGAATGGTTGAGGTTGCAAAGGCCCTCTGGAAGTTACACAGCCTTTATGTAACAGCTTCTCCATGAGGATCTGTGTTCTCTGTACGTTTTTGAAATACAGAATTAATTTTAGGGTAATTCTACTCCAGTTCTGCCCTGCCCTATGGCATCTCTTGATACTGTGTTCACCTTTCAGGTGTGCTGCTGGCAGACTTTCATTCTGAGCATACATCTCTCTTTGCACCTCTCCTCCTGTTGTGTGAGCCCTGGCGCAGAATGTGTTGTCCATTCCCAGAGCCAAGCGCTTCTGTTCTTCTCCCTTGATGTTTTTCTTTCTTGTTTTGTCTCTGCATTTTTTGTTCTGGTTTTGTAATACATGCAAAGGGGCAACAGTTCAAGGGGGAGGTGGACAAATGAGCTTCTGTCTGGAAATACTTACCAGTCTCTTTCCTGAAGTATGTGGCTGTGTAATTTTGCTGCCTTTTCATGGAAGCTTGCATGTTTGTGAATGTATCCATTTGGGCTACCAAGGGAGAGTGAGCCAGTAGCTAGAATATCTGCTGAGCCATCTGAAATGTGGTTCCTTGAGGTGCTGCTGTGAATCATGAAAGAGAGTAGGCATTAGGTTTTGGTCAGGGTCATTTGAAGAACACCAGAGAGCTTGGTTGAGCAAAAGAAAGATGAGGGGAAGAAATCTGATGTGGCTGAAGTTTGACAGAGTACATGTTGAAGACAGTAGAGATCTGTGGAATAGGAAAGTTAAGAGTGGTGGAGACAGAGCTAGAGAGAGTATTTTTGTTGTATTAGGATTCCCAAAGGGACAATAATAGCACCTGGCACTAGTGGCAGAAAATTATGAGCCTGAGGTTAAAGCCAAGGGCTTATCATTTAGATTGGCAGGCTTTCTGGCTACCTTCCCAACCCTGCTGTCTTTCTCTTTTTTTCCTCAAAGCTCTAAAGCCTGGTAAGAAGGTATTAAACTAGAGCTGAGTCTTTGGCTGCAGACCAAAGAGAGGAGATCAAATGGGCATATGGGCACCACTGGCATGTGGCCTGGGGCTGTGACTCGGGGAGAAGTCCTGAGTGATGCTGTGTAGGACTTAACTCTTGGTCTGACTCTGAGGGTTAGGTAGGCCTGGGGGGTGCAAATCAGGAGGGAGGTTAAGTACTTCCACCTGAAAGTGTCTGTCAGAAACTCTGCATGTGAATGGACAAGGTTGGGATTTTGACCTCTAGCATTTTGCTCTCAGAGCACCACATAGAATGATGCCTACTGAACTAATAGAAGGAAAAGCCCAGTCTCCCATATCTACTGGCAGTGTTTAATGGTGGGCTGCCAGCTGGCCACAGAAAACATCACTCAGCAAAACTGAGAGATCCTAACTGCTGCAACAACATAACTGGTTAAAACGTGGTTGGATGTGGGGTGAGCAGCAGTCACAGATTGCGTGCTGGATTGGATCCCCAAGGGTGGCTATCCTGCAACATATGCATGTTCTATCTCTTGTGTGTTGACTTCTGCAGATCCTTTTCCAGTAGGGTTTTCTGAAGGATATTTTCTTTCTTGTTTTGATACAGTACAGCACAGGAGGATAATGCTGGCATGCCGTTTCCCAGTCCCTGAGTTCAGCCCAAGTAATCTCAAGGACCTGACAGATTAAGAAGTTTTGCTGCAATCTGTGTATATTTTTTCAAAAACACCAGCTTAGAGATGCTGCTTGGAAGTGAAGGTCAGGATCTTCTCTACAGGGCTCTCCTCTTCTGCAATAGGGATGAATTGTCCTCACCTCCCCCAGCTGTGGTGTGTCTGGACTAGAGGGGCTGGCTGGGTTGGGTCCCAGCATGGCTGTTGAGTTGGCCAGATACCTCTCCCTGCCCACTCCTCCCTTAGCATGTGGCTCACTGTGATACAAATATCTCATCCTTGCCTGGGGAGAGAAGGAATCTGCAGGCGGCTCTGCCATATGCTGTCACTGCCCAGGTTGTATTTGGTCTGCGGATGAATGGATCTCTCTTCAGGCGTAATAAGTCGAATCTTTTGCTTGTGGTAGCAACCTCTGAAAAGGAGAGAAGCTTACAGTTTAGCTCTTTGGAGGAGCAGTGAAGTGGCTTGAGGAAACTGGAGAGGGCGAGTGGCTGTTTAGAACCAGTGTGCTTATTCCTTATATAATCCAGAGGGTATCTGATGGTGGCAGCAGTTTTCTGATTGCTTTTCTGACTGTATTATATAGGTTAAGAAACTGAAATAAGCAGTAGAGATAGAGTAGGGTGGGTTTTTTCTCTTTGTTCCTACTTTACCACCACTAAGTATTGAATTCCCTTAGAATTCAGCAGCCACAAGATAACAGGGGCTGCTATTGCTTAGAATTCAAGTTACAGACTTGTTTGAAGCACTATACAGAAGAGATGGTAGCAAGGAGTGGAAAACGAGCTTGTTTTTCTGTAGCTTTTCCTTGGCATTGCTTAGTGCTGCATCTGTGAAGCAGGACACCTTCCTTGCCCAGCATGGCTTGGCACTGGTGGCTGAGAGGTGACATGGGTGTGCTCTGCACCCTGCAGTTTCCCATGAGGCACTGCCTGGGAGTGAGAAGGAAGGAGGGAGGAGGAGGTAGTGTGAGTTTGGTAACAGCAGGAACAGGGCAGTCATGTGATGGTGCCGATTAACTATTAATGCCGGGCATTTGTGCTCCAGTTTGTCACCACAGACAGAGAGCAGGCAGCTTGTCCAGAGCATGTCTGAGTCTTGAAAATGCAGCAGCCATTACTGCTCAGTAGGCAGAAGCTGGCTGAGCTTTTAAGGCCAAGCCCGTGACTAGAGTAAACACTCTAGGAAATGCTGGTTTTGAGACAAGCTTTGGAGTGGTAGAATAGCCAGCCTGGCTGTCAACAACACAGCTGTCCTTGGCATGGGCTGGGGTTTAGCTCTGATTTTCTGCCTTAGCTTTGAATAGCCTCTCCATTGTTGGCTCACATGAGAACCGCACTGCTGGGCTCTGCTTGTGCTTTCTTTCAGCCTGTTTATGTCAGTGGGAGCTTTGGGCATTGGTCCACAGCTCATCTCACAGGAGGAGGGCACTCAACAGAGGCATCTACTTCTCATGTAGATGGAGACTGAATTAAATCAGAGCAGATTCACATGTAAAATTCCCTGCCCTTCTTCAGAGCTGGGAGCCCAGATAAGCTTCTTGTTGAGCTGCAATTTGTTTTGAAGAAATGATGACCAATAAGGGAGAGACCAACTCTCCCTCTTCTAGCCAAAAAAGCATGTAACAACACTTTTTCCAAATTAAAGGTTTCAAAAACTTAGGTGTCCTGCTACCACAGGTAAATTGAAAAAAAAGCACAAATGAAAATACTTAAGAGAAACTCTATGAAATACGCTAGTTTTCCTCATTGCAAACAATCTTTTTGGTTTCCTGCTGGACTTTGACTGCTTATGCAAAGCAGTTTTCATAGGAATGAATTTGCAAAACTGAACTTCGTCTAGAATGTTGGGAACTTAATGTAAATGAAGTCTGTGGTCATGTCTATACTAGGATAAACTGTATTTTTAATTCAAAAACATGCTTGTGCTTTAAAATCCTGGCATATCCTTGTAAGCGGTAATTTCACCTTCACATGTTTGTTTATAGAAAAAGCCAGGTTGATCATCTGTACAAAGGATAAAACCCTAAAATGCTTTGCAAGTTACTTTGCACTTTTATTGTAAGCATGCTCTTTTTGACAGCATAAACAAAATAAAAGTTTGTCTACCTGTGGAGGCTTTAGAAACTCCCCGTCTTTCCTCTCATTTCAGAGGCTCATCAAACAGTCATATAAGCTCTGCCATGATGGTATGTGGGCATATTATGATTAAGAAACAAGGAACAGTTTTTAAAAAAATCATTTTCCAAACTGCAAATCTAGTGGATCTGTGTAGTTCCTAGTATAGGTAGAAATATCTTTAAAATAGTGCTAGTCAGATGCCTGATTTTTCTGTAAACCTGTTCCTTGCTATGTTTCAGGTGATGTAGTGTGTAGCTGGGGAAACCACCATAGGTCAGGGAATGCCCTGAGTTTGTTCAGCAAAGTTTGTTACTGCTACTGTTTGCTGTATGTGCAGGAAAGACAGACAAACCTCACACAAAAATGTGGTACCTGACTGGATGATAAGACTATATATTGAGCATACTTTAAACTAAATCTTAATCTAAGCTGCGGTGCTTTGTTCAGAGCTCTGCTGGAAATAGCACAGCGAGTTCATGGTATGTTTATTTTCACTGTAGTACTGAATTTGGTGTGCTATCCAATCAAGCTCTTAACTGATTTTCAACTTAATATAATTTCTTGTCATCCTCTGAATAACACAACCAATCCTATTAATTTCTAATTATTGTTAGCAGAAAGAGTGCAATTATGAGCACTGGAAGTGGTGCTCTTGAAAAACATTTTCTAAGCAGAAAGATTTATAGTACAACTATTTTAGTATCCTTGTATCTTTTCTTTAATAATGCACCAATGTTCTATTCCAGCCTGGCTGCTACAAGAAATGTGAAAGGCATTTTTGCTGTGCTAGTTCATCCTGTTTGCATTTTGCAGACTCTTACTATGGGGCAGTTATGCTAAACAGCCTGTGGACTCTCACTGGAGCTGAGTGAAACAGTAAACCACAAGAAGCTGAAAAAAATCAGATTGTATCTCATGATGGGGCTGCTGGTAGGGTTTAGAGGTAGAAAGCAGCTGTAACTACTGCTGCAACCGGGAGACTTGTTACTTAAGTCTACCATAAAAAACTCTGTACTGGGTTGAGGCATTGATTCATTTCCTTTCCAAATGTAAGGATCCAAATAATTCAAACACCCTCAAAACTATTCATATAACGTGGTATAAACTTTTGCTCTTGTTATCAACCTTTCTCTGCACAGGGGATCCTAATGAACTTGGCCTTGGGACATTCTGGTCTCTTTTTAATGAGTTTATCTGAGCTTTTGCCCTTCTGCAGTTTGGTGAGTGAAGGAGCATTCTTGATCGAAGGGCATGGCCATTTCATAAGTGTGAGATACAGGCCAAAATCCTGAGCTGAAAGAAGGAAACGCTGAAATTATTTGTGCATTAAAATTGATGCCTGTGTTATGAACAGTGATGTGTTATACAGGCTCTGATACGGATCTTGCAAGCTACTGAGTTGGTGGCTTATTTCCAACTACTTGGAAAGTGGATCTTGATGCAGACAGTGGAGTGGCATGCTTGAGGGCAGCAGTTCTCCAACAAGTACTTTATGCACAGCTCTGAGGGTTGCTGTACCCTGCTAACACCTGTTTAGAAAGGCAGTGGTCTGCTTCTGGCTCTGATGGTGCCTCACTGCCCTCACACAGGGGAGTTTAAAGAAGTTGGCAGCAGTAATGTGTATCCTGTGCTGGTACCTATGGACAAGTAGATGCTGAAGCTCACTCAGCTCACTGAAGTGTCTGAGGAGAAGCACTGATTGCTGAATTGGTTGTATTGTTTCTTGCATTGTTGATGGTTCCTTGTACCAGCTTTACACCATCTGAAGCCTTGTGCAGCTGTGAGGATGTGAGTGAAGGGATGCAAAATGGTTATCAGAATCTGCAATGCTGATCATCAGTGCTGAAGGGAACTGTATGCCTACTTCAGAGGAAGGACAGTGTGCCAGGCAGGAGATATTGGCTCCTCTGAAATATTTGCAAACTGTGTGTGGATACAGACCTAAGCCAGCCCTTTCAAATTTGGTAGGTTGAACCCCATCACAGGTTCTGAGTTTCAACGCTCAGGCACCACCTGAGCAAGGCCCCGTGTGCTATACAGCATTGTGCTGCGAGGCACATGTGGGCAGGCACTGCTGCATATGGGCATGGGAGAGCATTCTCTAAGCACAGTCATTTAGTTACGTTCTTTATAAATGGATTAGTTCCCTGGAGTAAGAGGCCTTTATCCTATTAGCTGGCTAGCTGCTTCAGCACGTTCCCTCTTCACCAACGTGTAAGTGAGGTTCACTGGGGAAGAGGAGCAGGGAGACAAGTAGGTGATTGGGTGGGGAGTGTGGGAACAGTTGGCTTACATTGTCATTCCTCTCTGTGGTGATTAGTGTTGTACTACTCCCATTTCATGGATGTCTATTTGTAGGCAAAAAATGGTATCTTAGGTTTGTTAATCGTCTTCTGGTCTCTAATTTCTAATGTAGTATTTCTTTATTTTCATGTACTCATGCAAACACATGAGCTTTCCCAAACAGGCATAGTCATGTGAAAGGAGAATATGATGTAATACTTAACAGGGCAGTGCAGACATGATACATGTGTGTGTCTTGGGAGAAGGAGAGGGACTCTGTTGCCTGGTGTTCAGAGCCTGAGCAAGCCCCACAGCTTGGGATGTTCGCTTCTTTGTTTAAGACAGGCTTGTTTTGGCTTTCCAAAGCTGTTTATGTAGTCAGTCTGTACTTGGCTTTTTTAAAGTTTCCCCGCTGTCCATGAATCCAAGTTCTCATCTGAAGCTGTGACCTTATGTGTTTTCTGCTTGTGAGTGCTCCCAGTAGCACCAGATGAATGCAAGGCAAGGGTTCCCACAGAGTAGTGTCCTTTGCACTCAGCTGGAGAGCATGGGAGGCAATTCAGAGCCACCTTTTGAGGTTTCGGTTGTGAAGATCCAGGCCTCTGACAAATCCTTCCTTCATTTAGTGCAAAGGGTATACCTCATGTTGCCCTATTTTTGAGAAGCTCCTCTAAGACAAATCCTCTGGCTAAAAATCTGATGAAAAGGTACATATTCCAGGTTCTCATCAGAGAAACCCACTGATCTCCACTGAATGTTTTCTGTGGTGGATTAGGTAGATCTTGTGTGGGTTTTATACCTCCTGAAAGGTTCCTTGTGCAAACTTTAGGGCAGGGTTTTGGGCTGACAAACAGGCATTCAGGTCCAAGAATTTTTACTTTTAAACATAAATACTTCATATGAACATCTAAAATGTTCTAGCTGTGTCAAAACCAGGAAGAAATTGGCTTAAAGATGTAGACTTGAAACCATTTTGAGCTGGTTGTTTTGGCCTATTTTTTCTTTTTGCCATCCACAGTTATATGTGTCCTTTTATGTGGCAAACCTGTGTGAGCATGCAGTCTCTTCTGGAAATCTGGTGTTCCACGTGCTTGGCTGTTCACTTAGTGGCTGGTGTGCATGAGGCCCTGTGGCTTGCACAGAGCATTTGGAATGTCTTCTTGTTTTTTCAGTTACCCAACGATAGTGGAAAGGCACACACTTTTGCCCCTGTGCCCTCTGGGTTTGGAGCAGCCATCTGTGGATTTTCTTCCTCTCCATGTCCCTGCAACAGATGACAAGAGCTGGTACCTTTCAGTGATTTTAGTATTTTTCATCTTTTTTCCCAGGGTATACAGCTATGTGACTTTCAGAGCTCTCTCTGTATCTCCCTGCTGAAAGGGGAACTGTGTTTACTCTGTTGCCTGACTTGTGTTGATGTCTTCTTCACCCCTTCTTGGGGCACTTGGGGACAGCATTTAAACAGCAAATGGTGGAGGCGTCTGGGGCTGCTTGTTTCAAGCCCCCATCACTGCCAGCTCCCACATGCTACAGCAGCAGTGGTGATGGGAATGGGATGAAGCTGCAGGAGGCAGTGTGCCTTCTGCCCTAGCTCTGCCTGAAGAAAAAGTCCATGGGGAGGGAGGGCTTTGGAGTCATGTCTGAGCCAAGGCTTCAGTTAGAAGTGAGATAAACTATAGAGACATCAGATGATATGTTAGACTAGACTGGACATTCCCTGTGGACAACTTTGGAGCCAAGGCCAGGAAGGAAAGGAGGAAACAGCCATGTTGGCTGCCCTGAATTAAAAGCTTTGTAAGCTTTTTCTCAGGAGCTGCTACCATGCCTGCCAGCTGTGAAACTAGACCCCCCTGTCCCTTTGCACCCCTCCTCTCTTCATAGACTCTGTGAAGGAGGGGCAAGCCGAACACTTGAACTTTGATAGCTTTGGCATGTGCAGATGAGTGATAGGGAATTAATGAATCCTGCCCTTTCTTTACATTTTTGTTACTCCATAGGTGCTGGAGTTTTTGGTCAGGCCTATTTCCTGCACAAATGGAGCTTTGCGTTTTTTCCAGGCCTCAAAGAAAACTCATTGAGGGATTTGGGGTTGGCATAGAGTGAATAGATGAACCATCTGATGTACCCTGCAGATCAGCAGACTCAGACTGTGCCAGACCATCAGGGAAAGCGGCTGCTGAGCCAGAGATGCTCCATAGAGGGTGTTCACTTCCTCCATCCCCAAATTCCAATCAAAGGGCTAGTGGTAAAAGTGCCAGGAAAAATTTGGCCCATTTTATCTGTTCCTAAAGGGGCAGGGCTTCTGTGCAGATCCAGAGTATATTTGGAAACTGTATGCCACAAAGGAGACAGAGGAGCAGTAGAAAACCAGAGTCACCTACAGACAGGCAGACAGTCTGTTTGCTTAGACCACAACTGTGTGAGTAGGTAGCTGTGTTTACATTAGCTGTGGCTCTAGTGTGATATGCAGGGAAAACTTCAAAAAGCAGCCTGTAATTTGAATAATTTAATCTGTTCTCTGGGCCTTGGGAATAGTGGGAATTCAGATGTTCTGCCAGGTGGCAGACCTTGCTGGCCAGACTTCAGCTCACTCTCTTCTGTAGCAGGCATTGACCAGGCCCAGCAGCCTGGTGCCACTCTGCAGTGATCACTTCCACATCACCTTTCTGGACTGCAGTGCAACTGGGCTGTGCTTATTTAGAGAGCAGTTACTGGTGAGACTGACTTGCTGTTCTGCCAGTTTGTATTTGCTGTAGGCTCTCAGCCATTTCTCTTCAGCAGTGATAGCTGAGCCCCTCCCAGCAGTGCACAAAATGAGGTGATTAAAGACACCATGTTGGAAGGGATTTTGGTGACCACAGGAATTACTTTGTTTTGGTTTTCATGGTGCACTGTTTGCTGAGTGTGTAATCCTGTGCAAGTCCTTGCAGCACATATTTTTTTTCTAAGGCCTTGCCTGGCTTTTTAAAATTTGAATTTGTTCTCAATAATCACTTAATAATCAGTATTTCCTCTGCTATGTTGTCCAGATACACTAAGTTGTCAGTGTTTGAACTATATGGAGGCTGTGGATTTTTGACCCTTGTTGGCAGGGGTGCGTCCTGGATAACTGGGACTTCCATCCTGATAGAGATGGGAGCCTTTTATGACGATGTTAAGAGACCAAATTTGCTGATGTGTTGAAGGAACTTCAGACTGACTGAGAATAAATGTGGCAAAAAAAGCATGAATTACTAATTCAACTGAATTTAACTAGAAATAACTTTCAAAAGAGTTCTGAGGCTTTTCAGGATGTTCCACAGTATCACCACAGCTTAGTGTTTGGATGCCCGGGTTTGTTTTCGTAGGAGGGGAGTGTTGGCCAAACCATTTGAGTTATCCTGTATTTTAAAATGCTGTGAGGCTGTTTAACTTCTGATGGAGAAGTCTGGAGACTGAGACTGATGATAATTGTAATTTAAAGCTGTTGCTGAGCTATAGCCTTCCTATTGCTGTGCTCCTTCAGGGGTTGGGCAGGGAGCTTATGTCTGTGTCTGGTACATGGATGCACTGGATAATGGCCTTGCATCCCTGGGCCAGACAGTGGGTGTTCCCCTAGCACAGGGCATCCCTGGTGATGCAAATGCAGAGTACCCTCAGGTGACTGCTAGGAAGGCTTGGCCCCCTGGTTTGTCTGCCAGTCTAAGTTGTGTGCCTGGGAGCCTGAGCCTGGATGGGGGTTAGTGCCGGCTGGAGTTCCTTCAGCTTAAAAGCAGTAAGGAGGAGTGACTTTTTTTTCTGTACAGTTTTTGTACTTGAAGGGCTAAGAGGTGGTGCCCATGTCCTAACAGCACTACTCAGTGCCAAGGAATAAAAAAACCCAGTCCAAAATCAACATACAAAATAGCTTTAATTTTTTTAAACTTGTTATTCTTCTAAATAATAAATTCTCCTAATAATAAACAATTCCTCCTCAATAAATTGAGAGGGCAGACCTGGCTTTGCCCCTTGTATAAAACCCAACACCGTGCTGGCAAAAGGACAGGAATCATGGCTCTGCTCCCCTGTGCCCTGCCATGTGGGCATGAAGTACTGCTCTCCTGGGTGGAAGATTTTTCTAAAGCAGAAGACACTGGGCTGTGGTGTTTAAGCACAGTGCATGGAGCTATTGGGTTGGGAGAACACTGAAAGCTTCTGCCTTGCTCCTGCACTCTGGCTGGGGCCTTGCTGACCTTTCACATCTGGCCTCTGGAAGCACTGCCTTTGGGGGTAGCCAATCCCCTTCCTTTAACTCAGCCTGTGCTCTAGAAAGGGCCTTGCTGGAATCCTCTGCCTCACCAGTAGCATGAGGCTGCAGCTCGTTTGCCTGGTGTGCCTCCCCACTGCAGTGGGCAGCAGCTGTGGGCCTCCCACCCCTGCGGCCCCCGTGCTGTCACGGTGCCACGCGGTGGGACGGAGGTGGGAGCCGGTCAAGCAGAAGGCTGCAGCCACAGTGTGCTGCACAATGGCCACTTTGTGCAGCGCCCTGACCTCATCTGCCCACTGTGCTGCAGCTGCACCCCTGCCCTGCATCTTAACCCTCTGCACGCTCTGCCGACCCTGGCACTGCTGGGGCAGGGGACAGGCTCCCATCAGCAGCTGGCTGGTGGGAAAAGCTGTTCCTCCTGGCCCAAACCTGTCTCTGAGGGCTGTTAGGGAAGGAGATGGGGCAGGCTCTTTACTCTGAAATGCCCCCCCAGGGGAAGAGGGCCCAAGGGCTGTGCTTCCCTGGCTGACTCACTGTGTGTAATGGGATTGGCATCGGGCTGGAGCTCACATGTAGGCATTGCCTCTGTACCAGCTTCCACTTCACCTCGATGTCCCAAGATGTGTCTTTCTGAGGCCCCTTCAGTCCTCTGCTTAATGAGCCATGAAGCTGCCTCCCTGCCTTGCTGTGAGGCAATTTTCTCTGTGCACATTGCATCACTGGGCATGGTTTTTCCCTTTTCATCAGCCCTCTGCTGTGACTTAGAGTGCAATTTCTCATCACACTGTACTGTTTCTTCTTTCAGTTCTTTTTTTTTTTGGTTTTTTGTTTTGAACAAAGCAAGCAACATCATCAGTTGGCTTCTCTGTTTCTGTGCTAGACATCCAAGCTTGGTCTGCCTTCTTGTTCCTGAAAAGACTCTGGACAACTGGGAAGCTGTCTGGTACAGTTAACAGCATGGAAGTAAAACAGGGGTTATAGAGCTGAAGAGGCTTTTTCTGAAAACTTGGACAGTTTAAACTTTGTAGCCTGTCAAGAACCTTAAGATGTCAACAAGAAACAGAAATGTCCCTACCTTTAAAGTGTACTTGTCCTGTGGAGGGTCATAAGCAAAACTAAAGAAAGGAAGAAAGGCAGACTTCTGGCCTGCTTGCTGTTCTTTGGAAAGTCTGATCTTTGAGTCAAATTACAGCACAGTTCCTGAATACAGATTTTTTTTTTTTTAAACTTTGAAATCTCTTTCATTAAGCAAGTGAAAATCCCTGCAACAATCTTTAATGGGAGAGAGCTGATTGTATATCAGTGTGTAGCATTTGATGAAGTGTGTTACTACATGATGAGTTATGTTGGGAAACTGAGAGTTCCTGTGCTCTCTTGCAAGAAATAGACTAAACTTATCTGAAAAAAACAATAATAGTTAAACTCTGGACAGGCCCCTAGGTTTAAAACTATGACCAGATAATAAAATTTAATAAATAATAGCAATTATTCCCCCCCCCCCCCCCCCACCCAAACACTAATGAACAAAAGAATTGCTTTTCTTGTGGAGGTAGTGAAAATGAAACTATTCTACAACCAAAAATGTGTGTATAAAAAGCAGATGTAAGATGGAAAGTGTTTATTAATATATATGAATGTAAAATATTTTGCACTGTATGCTGATTTAAGAGTTTGTTCAAACTCATAAACATTTGAGAATTAAGTTGTGATGCCTGTCTTTAAACTGTGCATTGACAGAGGTTTAAGTACGTAGTTTTGAACTGCTGCAGCAGTGTGACATGAATTCATTCATCTTGGGGATACCACTATTCCTAGAATGATCGTGCATTAAGAATGCCTGTATTTTGATTGTTAATATATATTACAGTTGTCTGGATGGTGTAGTTTGCATAGAATTGTTATATGGAAGCTTTTGTGCATAAGCAAGTGCAGGCATGCACCATTTCCTTCTGGGTTAGTTCAGAACTGCTCAAGTCAGTGTTTGGCCTCTTGGAGCACTGCTGCTTAAGCAGTTGGAGATACTTCCTGAAGCAAGGCTGGACTGGAGAGCTGTGCTCCAAGAGAAGTGGGGCTGGTGGCTCATCTCTGCTGTGATGGGGGTATTTTGATGTGGCAGTGATGTGCAGCAAAGCCACATGTGTGGCAGATCAGGGGTTCATTACCACATTTTGTTTGGTGAATATGTGACTCTGTTATTTCCAGTCTCTGCAACTTTCTTTTGAACCCAGGCCTAGGACTGAGAGAGTCTCTGGGTTATGAGCAGGAGGTGAGATTGGTGGGCGGGTTCTTGGGCTGAACTGATTCTGCTGCTTTCTGGAGGGTTAACCCTAAAATATTTCATTTCGTCTTTGCTTTTAGAGCGAGGCATAACTCTTGTGTTCTCAAAAGGCTTTAACATTTCCTTAGTCTGTAATTTCCTCCTTTTAGTAGAAGTCACAGTAGATAGCAAAATAAACTTCCCTTCATGCAAATAATAGTGCCCCCAAGTATGTTTCAGGTCTGATGCCAGCAGTCCTGTCAGAGACCAGCAGGAAAGACTTTTTAATTGAAATAGGGACACTGCCTCTTTTTCTTCCATTTAATTTTCTGCAGGTGGAAGAAAGTTTTGGAAACCATATCCTATGGTGTTATTCTCAGCTCTGCTACTAATATCCTCCATGACCTTTGACAAATCTCTGCTCTGCTCATTGTCATAACTCCCAGAAAATAGCTTGAGGAAATAAAACTGCACTTTCACATTGGTCTAGTTGTTAGGAATGATCCCAAGGTTACTAAACTGAGTGTGTCACCTTCCTTATAGGCCATTTCCCCTGCTTTAGACTACTGCAAGTCGTGTAGCCAAATAAATGTTATTTCAGCTCTGCCTTGTATCTGTGTAAATAGGAGTTAATGAGTTGCTGCATCTTGTGGTTGGTTTGTGACGTGGAGGTCTCCAGAGGGAGGATGATGAGAGGCTGCCGTGGAAAGTCCCTGGCTGTTGCTAGGCAGCACTACATTTTAGCTTCCCTGTCCCAATGTCTGCACTCAGGTTTGGCAAGGAAAGGGAAAACTGAGGGATGGAAAACCATTCAAAGATGGCTTGACTTACTTTTTGTAAAGCATGGCTTTACTGTGCTGGGTGCAGAAAGCGTGTGGCTGCTAGTGAGGTGGAAGCAATTTGATTAAATAGAATAGCATTTGTTAACTGGCCTTCCATGTATTCATTCTCAGCTGCAGGATCACGTGGCTGGCTTGCTCTCTCTCCCTCTCTCTGTTTTGGATCTTACTATGATGTGGGACCTGGAAGCTGTAGGAGTGCAGCACAAGTGGTCTTGCTCTGCTTTCAGTCTAAGTGGAAATAAGAGACCCTAGCAGCTCCAGGGAGCTTTCTATGCTGAGGTTTTTGCTTCAGTTTAACACCCTGTGGATGAGGGGATGTAATGTTTTTATTTTTCTACTAAGTCCATCAAGAGGAACACCAGGAAAAAAAATAGAAGCACAAGAGGAACAAAAATTGATGTGTAGGGTATCTTGGTCTTGTTGCACAATGAAACCTTTGCAAACCGTAGCAATAACATAAATAGCAGTAAGATTCTCATGTAATTAAAGCTTATCACAACAGCATCACTAAAAAAAACACTTCTGTTTTCTGCCAGAGGAGTAGGATTTGGGATATAGCTGAGCAGTTGAACTTCTCTTGGAAGAGTCTGGCTGGTTGTCCATCTACCTACAAGCCTTTCAATCAGTCTTTGGAATCATCTTGTAATTTCTGTCTCTGATACTCCTCCCTATATGTTTTAAGAGAAGGCCAGGATGGGTAAATATCTTACTGCCTCTGCTGATTTTAGTTGGGAAATAATGTCTTTTGTTGTGCCCTGATGAAGTCATTTGGGGACTTGTGGGTGTGACTGTGCTAGGCATTTCATCCCGCTGGATTGTACTGGAAGGTGGTGTACTTGCTCCTCAGTCACCAGAGCTCTGGTCTTCCCCTTTCAGTAGAGGATTCAGTGGTGCTACTGAGGCACTGTAGAATTTTGTGTCACAGCCTCTCTTCATCCTGGGGCTTCAGCCAAGTACCACTATAAAGCTCAGCTTTACAGCAGCGTGGAGAAGCTGGGGGTCTCATCCAAAGTCACGCAGCTTGTGGTCAAATGGGATGCAGCAGGATATGTTCTGCTCTAACAGCATTCTTACCCTAAGGGATGGGGCTCAAAATCACAAGTCCTGATTCTCTCTTTCACTGGTCAACCCAACTGTGTCTTGCACTTTTCGTCCCACCAGTGGGCTTGTGGCTTGAGCTATCTAGCCTGCCCTTCCTCATCCCACCTGCCAACATTTCACAGCAGCTGGAAGAAAATCTTAAGGAGAGACCAAAACTTTGCAAGACCTCACAGCTCCTCACTTTGCCTTTCCCTGCACCCTGGGTTTTGTCAGCCCTCCCAAGGTCTCCTTCCTTCTCTGTCTTTTTCACTGTGTGGTTGTGAGGGTCTTAAGAAAGGCAGTGACCTCACAGTAAATACCAGACTTACAGTAGCTGCCTTGCAGCCTGCCTGGGAACTGAGTCCTGTGATATTTTATAGGAATTCTCAGAGGATTACTTGTTCAGTTGGGTAGCCTTGGGCTGGGCTAGTTCAGTTCAGCAGTTCCTTTTGTCTCCTAGCTGGTTTGTGCAAAGACCATTTGGGTCCTTTTAGGTTAGAAACCTTGGAGCTGTGCTGCCAAGTCAGACCTGGGGGCAGAGCAATCAGGCATGGCTCCTGTTGAGCCCTTTGAGTAGTGGACACAGCAGTAGGATTCACCTGCTAAAGGATTAACAGAAAAAGCTCAAAATCCTTTCAGCATCTCCCTTCTTCCCCATGCATGCTTGGATAGTGAAATACACTGTCCTTGAGCCCCAATCTACTCATGTGAAAGTTTCGAAGTGGGATGTGAGTGTGCCAAGTTCTGGATTTTAGATCAAAGAAGCTGATGTGTGTAGAAATGCTGGGTGGATCTCTAACTCCCTCTCCAAGTTTTGGGCAGTAATGTGGATTGGGACTGCAAAGATGTGCTTATGGGACGTAGAGTGACCAAGGGCGGTGGAGGAATGGGACTTATTCCCACCTCCCAGCAGTACTTTCTACTGGAAAAATAATAAATACTTTCACCCAAGTGCTGACTTCAATTCTGGGGTGGTGCTTTTTCTTCTGAATTTTTTTGGAGGTTGTTTGTATGTTTGGATTTTTTAAGCTTTTTGAGTTTCCAAGCCTCCCTGTACTGTGTTGCTTTTGTCTTGCTTTGTGCTAGAGAAAGCAGAAAGACAACACACAAAAAAAGAGAAAATAGAAAAGTCTCACTATTTACCACTCATATTGGTAAAATGGTGGGATGTCTTTCTGCAGTCTTTAAGAACTTCATCTGAAAAACACTTCAGTTGCTTTGTAAAAGCATGTGAGTGTGGGGAGTGTTTTCCCATACTTCACACAGCTTTCCAACTGGAGAAGTGTTAAAAACAGGAGCTGGGAAAATCTTTTATTTCTTTCAAGAGCTGATGGAGGAATTTCTTCCTGACGTGCCTCCCTCACCAGATTTTTCAGTATGAAAAATGTAATTGAAGTATTTTTTTAAATGGAAGAACTGTTCTCTTGAAGCCTTGTTTTTCCACTTGGGAGTTGTTTTGTGACGATTTTTTGAGAGGAAAGAATGATTTTATTCACTCTCCAGCTTTCAAAACACTGCCTCAAAACTGGGATAGAGCTTCAACTCACCCGTTTATTTCTGTAATTTCCCAGAATAATTGCTGGTTCAAGTATATCCTGTTTGCTAAGTTGTGTGGTTCATGTTATGACAACTTTAATAACTCTTGCAATATATGGCAAAGAGATTTAGGACTGCAGGCAGGTGCTTTTACCTTGTTTTTAATTTAAAATTTTAAATAAATAAGCATAAAGAAAATATCTGTTAAATAATGAGAACATCCACATTTACATGAAATAGACTATTTTTTCCTTTGTAAAGGAAGATAAATTCACCTGCTTCAGGGCAAAGTCTAACCATTAATTGACGGAAATTAAGAAGAAACTTCCTTTCAGGCAATTGTTCCATCTCTTTCCTTGTGAAATCTCTTGTATATTCTTCAAAACCCTGATGAAGGACTCCGTGCAGGCTGTGTGAGACAGTCTCAGATTAGGATGATTACTTGGTGTCCACCTTTGGTAATTCTTAATCTTTCATATCTCACTTAACCATCCATCCTCCTTGTTTCAATGAAATGTTGATGAAAAGAGATTCCTTACAATATCCCTCTTTCTATTCCTTCATGCTATTTCTACTAATCCCTGGATTCTACTTCTCTTTCAGAAGATGCTGCTCAAGAAGAATTGTGGAGTGAAGACTAGAGTAATTAAAATTCGTGTAAGTTGCCCTTTTCTGGTGCAGTTCCTTCATCTTTCAACTTATACCTAATGTGGTATTCTCACTGAACATCTGTGTCCAGAAGATGATTTCTGGTCATTTCCTGTGGCTTGATCAGCTGCATAACAAAAGTTGCTACTGTGAAGTATAGAATTTCAATTTAGGTTAGGTGCTGACAAGGCTCATAATACCTTGTGTTCCATTTTGGAGGCTGTGGTGTCAAAGCGTCTTTCAAAGTCTACATCCCATGTATGCTATGAGCTCATACAGCGTAACTATCCTGTAGGGTGTCATCTGGATCCTTCTTGACCAAGTGGTGTTTGGTAGGGGTGAGAAGTCTGGTAAAAAGCTGGGGAAACAGGACTATATCTGCATGGTGCACTGGTGTTTGCAGAACCAGATGGGGTATGGGCTTGGGTGATGGCAGGTAAGAGCTACATTGCTCAGATGGCTTTTTAGCTGGGATGATGCTGCAGTGTCCTGAGCATCTGCGTGCTTAGCAGCCTGCGTCCCTATCAGGTGTGCTCAAGTCTTATCCTTGTGGATTTTTGCCTGCACCTCTGAGAGTTTTGTCTTTAGCAGCCTGTTCCCTGACTCATCAGCCAATTTCTGCTTCCTTTGTGGGTACCTTGTCTTTCTTTTGGTTAATGCTGTATGGTGGGTGCAGTGAGAAATGCATCCTGGGCTGAATCAAAAAGAATTGTGACAAGTAGATTGAGGGAGGTGATTCTCCCCCTCTGCTCTGCTCTGGTGAGACCCCACCTAGAGTGCTGCATCCAGCTCTGGAGACCCTGACATAGAACTGTTGGAGCAAGTCCAGAGGAAGGCCATGGAGTTGTTAAGAGGACTGGAGCACCTGCTCTACAAAGAAAGGCTGAGAAAGCAGGGGCTGCTCCGCCTGGAGAAGATTAGGCTCCTAGGAGACCTTATATCGCCTTCCAGTACCTAAAGGGAGCTACAGGTGAGCTGAAGAGGGCCTTTTCACAAGGGTGTGTAGTGCTAGAACAAGGGGGAATGGCTTTAAGCTGAAGGACAGTAGATTTAGATTAGATTTTATGAAGAAAGTCTTTACAGTGAGGGTGATGGATGCACTGAAGCAAATTGCCCAGAGAAGTTGTGGCTTCCCCATCTCGGGAAGAAGACTTGTGGCCAGGTTGGGTAGGGCTCTGAGCACCTTGGTCTAGCAGAAGGTGTCCCTGTCATGGCAGGGAGTTGGAACTGGATGGTCTTGAAGGTCCCTTCCAACCCAAAACATTCTATGATTCTGTTTGTCTGTGACCTTGCATGTTGTCACCAAAGCAGGTGTACCTCAGTCCCTGTGATCCTCCATGTTGGTGATACACAGGCAAACCAGATTAGGGTGAAGAAAACAAACATCCTTCATGATAAAGCAGCTACTTTCACTGCAGTATTTTTTATGGCCTTGCAAGAGGGATGAATGACAGACCTGGATCTGTTGAAGGTTTTTACCTTGCCCAGCAGGCAATAGGAGTTATGCCTTTGTGTACCCAGAAGTGCTGCTGTTCGGAAGCACACTGCTGGATGCCCTTGCCCATCACTGCTTTGGAAATGCAGTGAGGAGAGGAGGAGGAGCAGGTAGAGCTGGCTGGAGCCTTGTGCAGAGCTGGGGGTGGTATTTTTCTGACTTCTCGTATGCCTTCTGCTAGGGCTCTTCAGTCCTGTTTTCCAGCAGCCCCACAGTGACCTGGTACTTCTGATTGCACAATTAATCCTGATCTCTTACGTGCTCTCATGTGCTTCTGCCTGGATTGTTTTCAGTATAGCTGTGTCCTCCTGTGCCCCATGAGCTCTCCCCAGACTGTACCTGTCCTTCAGACCTGACAGCTGTCTAATCCTGCTGGCAGTGTTTTAGCACATCTTGTTTATCACCTTCCTTTATGCCTGCCCCGTGCTCTTTCACTGGGTTTTTTCTGGGTGTCTGTCCTGGACACCAGCTATTTCCAGTGGTGCTTGGTGATGGTTCTCCAGTCCCTTGGGTTTCAGTGATGCCTCAATGAGGTGGTTTCCTGACATCTTAAGCTCATTATTGTGGTTTACTATTGTGCCCCTGGAGAAATCTGAAAGGAGAATTATCCCTTTTCTCCTTAAGCCCATGTCAGCTTCCACTAAAATAAACAGCAGAAACTGAGAGCACACTTTTCTGACAGATGGCACAAAATCCACTCTTCTCTGGCCAGCCTTGCCAAGCTGGGACAGTGCCTCTCCACCTGAGGCACTCATGGCTTCCATGATAATAGCATATGATATTTCACAGCCTCTTGCTGGTGTGTTGTGGTGGCAGAGCTGTTAAGTAAAGATGCATTTTTGCTTCCATTTTACAAGTGATTGTAAATGCCCACTTTTGTGGCATATATCAAATACCCAGCTGAGAAAAGAGGCAGCCGGTCTCTGGCAGAACTCTTTGCTGAAGTGCCTCAGCTCTGGAAGCAGCTGAGAGAGGTCAATACTTCTGAAAGACAGTGCTGTGCTCTCATCATATAAAGGGAAACCTCAGTCCAGCCAGCAGGACATTCTTGGCATGGTTTTCCTTCTCGGTGTTGCCCAGCAGCAGAACAAGAGGTTATGGGCACAAGTCGAAATGTAAGATATTCAGGTTGCCCAGAGAAATTGTGGATCTGTCCATGGAGAGACTCACAGAGTGCCAGGATGCAGTCCTGGGCAAGAAGCTCCTGCTGACCCTGCTCAGAGGAGGGGGTTTGAACACAGCTATCTCTAGAGGTGCCTGCCAACCTCAGCCCTTCTGTGATTTTTGGGTCTTGTCCAATATTCAGTAATGGAGTCAGAGCACACCAGGGACCTAAGTTCTCCTGGAAGGGCTGTTCTGAGGGCCTACTGAATGTGGCTGTCTGCAAAGGGTGATAGCAGGAGACAAGGTGAGAGGCTTGGCTCTCTGTTGCTGAGGGTCTGGTGGCACAGGCTCATTGTTGGACCTGTCCATTGTGGTGAGGGTAGAAGAAATGAAGGCAGATCTCACAGGGATGGGTTGACAAGCTGTTGCAGGGGGAACCAGGTGAAGGGTAGAAGAAATGAAGACAGATCTCACAGGGATGGGTTGACAAGCTGTTGCAGGAGGAACCAGGTGACTGTCTGCACCTCTGAACAGGAAGCATCACCATGTGAACCACTTTGTATCACTGTAGCACTGATGCCCAAGTGTTCCTGTTTCAGATCAGGTAGTGTCTCTTTCTGAACTGAGATGTCACAGACACCCAGACAGCATACAGCTGGATGAAGATGTAGTGAGTGAACTGATCTAAGGAGCAGGCAGGATATATAATGGCTTGTGCCAGCAATTTGAAGCAAGGATCCTTGCTTTATCCCTTCAGTTTTCCTGCTGCTGAATAACGTACAGGAGAAGGAATCATGCTTATTCTGTCTTGTGTGAGGACAATGATGACAGTGACCTTCTAATATTATCAGTGAAGCATTTCCATCTTGTTCTTGCTGAGATCAGTGTCTCATGTGGTGGTGCTTGATTTTAAAAAAACTTTCCTCCTTGCTGTTACTGTGGTTGCCTTGACATCTTGGGGCTTTGCTGGCATGTCAGGATGCAAGGTGTTGTGCTCTCATGCATCATTACAGCTATGCCTTCCTTCCTCTTCTGCTGGAAGAGTCTCCCATGGGAAGCTGAGATGGAGGGGCAGTGTCTTTGCCCTCTGGCATGGAAACACAGCTACAGCCTTTGGGAATGTTTGTGGTCCTTGGGAGCCTTTCTTAAGCAGGTGACGTGGGTTGGGTTTTGCTGCTGTTTTAACACTAAGGTGTCACCTTGCTGTTGTTTCCTGTACTTAAGTTTGCCATGGGCCAGCTTGGGTGGTGATCAGCTACAGCCTTTCCACTCACTCAGTGGTTCTTTAGTGGGATGATGGGATAGTGATGTGACTAGTCTAAGAACCTAGACAGATTTTGGAAAAGAGATTAATAACCTTTTCTAATGTGCAGCAGCTCAGTCAGTTTGGAATGTTTTGAGGAATAGCAGCTGTGAGAGGTGGCAGCCTACAATAAAGAGTAAATAATATTAAAAAAAGAAAAAAAAATCTTGCTTCTGTTCTCACCCAGTAAAGGATAATGCAACAGAAGAATCAGCCCCTTTGGGCAGCTGAGCAGAGATAAATTAGAGGTGACAGCATGTACATGAACTATGGATTTGTACATAATAGGTACACGTAGCAAAGCACTTGTTACTGCAAGGTCATGGGCAGATGTTGGCCTGTGTGGGTGCTGGACATGAGGTGGGCAGTGTGAGTGTGCAGGCCTGGTCACTGGTGCCCCAAAGTGTCAGCCAGTGTCATGTCTGTAACTGGAAGCAAGACACTGGAAGTGGGAGAGGGGCACATGCGTGGGTGGGTATTATACTGTCCAGAGTGTGTTTGTGGGGTGAGGTGGGTGTTGCAATGGAGAGGCTTCCTTGGCACTGGAAGGAGGATAATTGTGTCCGTGTGCTCCTGGGGCATGACTGCCTCTGCCCTAGACTAGGCTTGGCCAGCTCTGAATGCAGACCTGTCTTCAGTGTGTCTGTATATCACCAGTTTTCAATTCTCCAGACCATCTTGGGATGAGGGGTAAAAGTCTGTAATTTATTCCTATTTTTGTTCTTCCTTCACAAACTTCTACGTGCAGTCTCAGAATGGGATTAGAGGAGCTGAGCTTATTTTAAGAGCAGTAGGTGGGTTGAAGACACCCAGGGGCTTACCAGTTGTAAGGATCTCAAGGATCTTGTTGGGGCTGGCAGAAAGGAAGGAAGGATTTCAAGGCCAATCTGATAACCTGGGTTATCAGAGAGATGTTTTCTGCTATGTAAAAATAAGAATTTTAAATCGGAACATAAACCTCTTGTGCTCCTGCCTTGATCTTATCAATGTTGAGAACACCCTCTGCTTGGACAGGGGCCAGATCCCTCGAATGACTTCCCTGTCTCTTATCTCTTAGTCTGCATCCTAAAAGGCCACTGCAGAAACATGCTGTCTTTTTTTCTCCTAAAACAAGGAACCTTTTCAGCTTGGAGCTGAGCAGGAATTGTCTTGGCCAGAGCCTTCTGGGCAGATGCCGGAGCTATACACAAATGCAAGGCATACCAGGTGACAGAGCACTATTGGTGCAAACCTCTGGTTCTGGCTGCACAGCACGAACTGAAGATTTCTAAAAAACCAGAAGGTTCTGTGTGTGTATGCATACATATACATATATAAACACAGATGTTGCCCCTTCCATCACAGGCTCCCAAGGAACTGTGCAAGCATTTAGCATTGGATGCATATAAATATGCAGGTAAATACCATGACTGCAATTTCAGAGTGAGTTACACTGAGAAACCAGCAGAAAGTGTGACTCACCTGAAGAAGGACATCCCTTTGGGTATCCTACACTCCTCCCAGCCCAGCCACTGAAGCCTGCTGAAGATGATAGTTGGTCCTGGAGAACCCCAGCCCTAGTTCTGAATAATTCCTGACAAAAGACTTTGTTTCCAGAGTTTGCTCAGTGTGGGGAAGTGTCCAGTGTAGCCAAAGGGGGAAATGCCTCTGTCTGTTAAAAACTATTCCAAGTATCTGGCTTTTACTGGATTTCATGGCAAAGGCTAACCAGCCTTTAGCCTGCCTACAGTAGATAGAAGTGGGACTGTCATGTCTCTCTTCTGTTTCCTTAAGGACAAGAACTTCTATTGCTTCCTGCTTTTCATAAATTCCTGCTGTGTATGTCCTTGCACCTGTTGAATCATGTAAGGGCCCACAGAACAGACTCCATGAAACAACTGAGAGCTCTGTAATCCACACAGGACCATGAAAGTATTGAGTGGCTGGTGAGGAGGCTGACTTCCTATTTTCAGTGCTGTTCTTGCCTTGTGGTCTGATGTGGCTTGTGGGTCTGGTTCAAGAATAGGAGGAGATGGGGAGTGGTAGAAAGGAGGTGCAGCCCAGTTGGTCCTGGGACAGCCTTGTGTGTCATTGGTGGCTGTGACTAGTGGCACCATGGTTCAAGGGACTGGGAAGTGGCAAGGTGTGTTTCACAGAGAGAGGGCCATATTTGATTTCTGGGTCATACCTGAGTGATGGAGCAGACAGGGAGACGTAGGGGATGGCACAGAGAGCCACTGTTTTCTGCCAGAGCTTAAAGTCCAAGATGGCTGATTGGGCACATCTGCTGATTGCGTCCAGGCCCACTGCAGCTGTTCCTGACTCCCTTTGGTTCACGTGGCTGTGGGAACCTGGCACCCGTTGCCTCTCCCAGTCCCTAGAGCTGTAATCCTCTTTTCCCACACACCTCTCCCATAATACACCCACTTCCTGTGCTTGGCTTCCACAGCTGGGGCGGTTTGTCCAGGGGCAAGCGCACTAAGTCAGCATGTGTTTGCAGCCTGCTCATGCCAGGCTAATTAATCCTCACTTTGCAGGTTTAATTTGTGTACCCTTCAACTTGAAAGCAGCGTGCTGCTCTGTGCCAGCCTGCCTGGCCAGAGGGAATCTGCTTGCCCTGGCCTCATGCAAACTAGAAGCTGCACACGCCCAAGCACACACCACGTGCCAGCTCTGGGAAGCATGGTACCTGGGGTTCCTGGCCCCAGGGGCAGAGGACTGAGAGGTAAGCTGGTGTGATCTCTCTGAGAGAAGGGTGCTCCTGCTACACAGCAAGGGCTGCAACGGGGAGGGTGGAGAGGAAGGAAAGGATGAGGTAGTGTCACTTGTGTGCAGACCAAAACTGAGGACTCAGACGCACTTGGAAATTTAGGGATTGTGCCTTGCCTGTGTCTGTGTTTGTTTGGAGCTACTCTTGTGCCTGCCTCTCTTCCTGCTCAGGTACATGCATACTCTGTAGTATTTGCAGGAATGCAGGAACCACAGGCAATTTCTTGGAAATTTAGGGATTGTGCCTTGCCTGTGTCTGTGTTTGTTTGGAGCTACTCTTGTGCCTGCCTCTCTTCCTGCTCAGGTACATGCATACTCTGTAGTATTTGCAGGAATGCAGGAACCACAGGCAATTTCTTATCACAAGGAAAAAAGTGGGTGCAAGACACAGCTCACTACTAGGGAAATATGGGTTCATAGGAGATTTGTTCTTAGGAGATTTGTTTTGCCTTCAGAGCATGATCTTTACTGGGACCCTGGAGTGGTGAGTTCCCCAACTTGGCCAGGGAGCACCAACAGACTGCCCCTCTGAATGACCCATCTGTCCCTTTGATTTGTGCAGCCTCTTTCCTTCAAGTTGTCATGCAGGCAGAATCAAAGCTTGCAGTCAGCTTTGTCAAAGATGTATCTAAAGATGTGTGAAAGAGAGGAGAAGAAAGGCTTATCATGCTGGTGCCAGCAAGGACCCATAGCTGAAACTGGCTATTTCTGCTTTTGGGCAAGTGACCAACAAGCATCTGTTAGGCCCTTTGAAGTACCTTCCAAAAAGGTTCAGTGTTGTCTGTCTGGTGGCACCTCTGTAAGTCTGGTAGTTGCCACCTGACAACTCTGCACACGTATTTGCAAATGTTTGATTTTTAAAAATTTTTTTTAACCTTTCTAAGGGGAACGGAGATTTGTTTGTAAACCATTGAACTGCTCTTTGCAATGTGGTGGTATAGAAAGAAATAGGTGTTAGGCAGCCTTATGCTGGTGATGGAAGACAGGTCTTTCAGTCTGTTTTAGGGGAGGGTAATTAAAAACATAAGAAAAGAGTGCGAACTGCAAAGTTTTGGGTTCCTTGTTAGAACAACATTCGGAGATGACCTTTTATTTTCTTGGAAAAGAAAGGAACAGAGTTGTTATAAAATGAAGTTCTATCATGGTCTATCTTTTAACTATTCCTTGAAATAAAATTCTCAGTGAACCTGAGGGTGGAGGACAGACTTTCAGGAGGAAAGGAGTTTGGCTGTGAGAAGTTACTCTTTGAGCTGCTCCAGGTCTGTGATTGGAATAAATTGTCAGAGGCCCTATCAGAGTTAATGAATAAGCAGTTAAATGTGAATTGTTGTTCCACTGGAGGAGCTGGTCCTGCTTGCCAGCGACTATTTCTTGAAAACTGCCTGAAGCAAGACTGTAATTGAAAAGAAATCACCTCTCATCAGAAGGCTGAAACACCTAGAAGTTAATTAGTTCATCCTGGCTGCCTGGCTGTGGTGTACTGCTGTGGCTTAACCCCACGATGAAGTTGCTAACTTGCTACCCCCGTGGGATGGGGGAGAGAGTTGGGAGGGTAAAAGTGAGATAGCTTGTGGGGTGAGATAAAGACAGGTTAATAGGGAAAGCAAAAACTGTGCATGCAAGCAAAGCAAAACAGGAAATTCATTCACTGCTTCCCCTGGGCAGGCAGGTGTTCAGCCATCTCCAGGAAAGCATGGCTGCATCATGGTTACTTGGGAATGCGAAACACCAGCTTACGCCATCATATGGTATGGAAAAGTCCTTTGTCCAGTTTGGGTCAGATGTCCTGGCTGTTCCCTTTCCACCTTCTCATGCCCTTCCAAACCTTCTCACTGTCAGGGCATGAGAGGCTGAGAAGTCCTTAACTTAGTGTAAACATTGCTTAAAGGACTAATATTTTTAGTTATTGCTATCACCATTATTCTCATCCTAAATCCAAACCTTCAAACAGGATACACCAGCTACTAGGAAGAAAATTAATTTTATCCCAGCAGAAACCAGGACATGTATGTATTATGTATTGGAGAAACTGAGGCAGAGATGATGGGAAATGGCCTGGTCAGAACTATGTTTGGAATTACAGATGTACCTAGGAGCAGATGTGTGGGTCCTCTTCCCTTGCTCACTGCTGCTGGCTTCATACATCAAAGGTGAAATGTGAAGAAGTTCATTTTCTAACACTTAGCAAGGGTGAGAGGAAGGAGGACAAAGTGGAGTTGAATTAGTGTGCCTGTAAATGTTCCTCTGTGGAGCCTGACAGCCTTTACTCCTTTTGTACACTCCCTCAATATTGGTGCTACCTCTGGCTCAGTCCACTCCAGGGCAAGGCAGCTGTTTCACAACCAGGCAGCATCTCAGGCAGGCATCTGTCCTTGCCAAAGCTATTCTGGGGATTTATTCCTTTCCACACAGGGTGGTGGTGGGAATCGGATGCGCCTTTACAGCTTGCAATTACATGGTGCCTTTCATCCCTAAGGACTTTTAACAAGTGAGTCTACAGACTGCAAAGGGATCATTCACCCACCACTGGAAGGCAGCATCCTTTAAACAGAGCTCAGCAGCATTTCCCAACCACTGGGGGCCAAGAGTAGGAAAGAAGGGACTGCTGTGCTGGATTGGCCTTGAGTACGGACGGGTTGGCAGAGTGCACAAGCTGATCTGGTTTTGAATCCCACCAGGATACTAGAGCTCTTAAAAAGGGGACCAAAGAGTCCTCTTAATTTTCCATCACCCCTAGCACACCACTCCCTTCAAAGACATTGCTGTGTTGGATAACTGCATTCTCCACCTCCTGTGGGGATTGTCATTTCCACAGCTGAAAGCTCACTCGGGCCTGTGCTCACTTTGGCTTTGTCCAAAGAGGAGAGCCATGATTCTGTGGAATCGTGAGACCAAAACTATGTTACAGTCTGCATTTGGGATATTTTCCCAGACTTCATAGAAGTAAGGGACTTGTTTCTAGGAGGAATATGGCTTCATATTAATAGATTTAGCTTTACATATTTATCTTCTTCCTATGTACTCTTTCCTTGCTGAAACGTACAATTATGTTACAGATGGGTTTAGGGAACAGTTGTGCATTTGTCTGTTTTCTGAGAGCTGCTAATATGATTGAAACCAGCATTTCTTCTGAGATGTTTACTCTTACTGGCCTTCCCTCCACTTACTGTCTTTAGGTGTGCTTCTTTGTTAATGCACTTCAGATATGCTTCAAACCTGGTTGCTTATTTGTCCCCCTGTATTTGAAGGTGATACTGCTACTGGTGACAACAGTGCATGTTGGCAAGAGTGTACATGTAGGCACATGTACATGGGTGAAGAGGCATCCTTGACCAAGGTGATCTGTGCATAGTTGCTTGAAATGTGCTTAAGAAAAGTTTACCTTGCTTAGGTGCTCATCTAACTCAAAGAAGGTGTGCAGTGGGGCAACGTGGGTGTCTTCAGGTGCTGGAACTACCTTGTGTTCTGAGCAGCAGTGATGAGCTGTGGTGCCATAGCTCACCCCCTGGATGCTGTGAAGTTCTGGCACCGCATGGCTTGAGTTACTTTAGTAGCAGGCAAGATTTGTATAGTGGAACAGCTCCTCTTGTGATTTCCAAGTCAGGAGGAGTCTGTGTGTGCACAGAGGGATGTGAACAATTGGCCAGGGAAGCCCACATGTACTGGGGAGAATCTGAGGCATGTGAGGGCAGGTGAGTGTGTGCAAGTGATCACATGTGTGTGACAGCGTGTGTGTCTGAGCCTGTGTGCTCTCCTGTGGCACTTGAGTGAGCCTGACTCGGGCCATTCTCCAGCTGTGTAAATACATTGCTTAGCAAATGGAGGGCTCTGGTTAATGATTTCCATTAGCACAGGGCCCATATTAGGCTCCGTTTTGTGAGCGGTACCCAGCTGTCCGAATGCCATTGCAGTGAACACACGAGCCTTTAATGTCGAGTGCGTATTGTTTGTGCTCTGAGGAGCCTCTGCAGGAGCTGGCCTGGGGTTGCTCACCAGGGGCTGTCAGGCAGGTTTATGGCAAACTCCTTGAGGACCTGCTGCAGCAGCAACCACTCTTAACACTCTTCCCTAATCAAAGCAAAGTCCCAGGCATGGTGCGCCCAAGGAGAAGGGCAGGCTGGCTAGGATGCTTGCCCAGACTATGGAGAGGCTGCTGGCACAAGCAACAGAGTGGCAGGAACATGTTCCCCTCTCTGGCAGCTGGATCTATCCATTTTCTTTCTGGAAATACATCTACAGAGCTTTGCCTTGTGCTACTCATCAGGACAGACCACCACATGCTGTGATCCCAAATGGTGTCTTGGACTAAGCCAGATCAGGCCTGATGATCCCTGGATATGAACTACAATCTAAAAATGCTGCTCTGCAAAAAGAGAGTCAAGGGATTTGGAGGTTTCTTACCTCCAGCAAGGTCAGTAGCAGAGGTGCTGCCCTGTCAGTCAGGGAGTAGGTGCACGAGGATCCTGTATTGCTTGGGGTTATAAAGGAGTGCAGATTGGTCAGGTTGTTGCTGTGGCTGAGGGCAGTCATGTTAGTGCCTCTCCTGTTAACTGCCTGCAGTTGGGCACAGGCACCTTCTGCCCCCTGCTCTTGTCTGCTGTTGTCGAAAGCCAGTGGTCATCTTGTGGCTACTTGAGAGGTGCCATGATGAAGAGGCAGGATTGGGTGCATTTTGAGCCTCACTTGCAGCTGCCTGACCACCTGTGAATCTCTGCCTTGTCCTGTGTCTTCTCACATCCCTGACCTTCACCTCAACCCTTGCTCTGTGCCTGTCATCCTGGCAGTACCCTGGGAAGGTTCTCTGCCCCACACATTGGCCCCAGAAGGCCTGGAGAGAAATCATAGTGCAACTTCCCACCCAAAGCTTGGTGAGTTTTGTAGATGACTTTTGTCTGTCCTTTGGACCCATCTTTCCCCAGTCTCTTCATTTGCTGTCTGCCATAAATGAACAGATTCAGCTGCCTTCCGTAATCCTGTCTGGCATTTCAAAATGGAGGGGACTGCCAGGTTCTTTGTTCCCATTCCCTCTTGGCACTGGCAGGGGACCTTCTCTGCTCTGGAGAAGGACAAATGTGCTGATTTATTCTGCCCCTTAGCTTTGAATAGGGGTTGCTATGTTACCCTCCAGCTCTGAGGCCTGCCAGAGCATACACCATATATAACCCCACAGCAGGTGGCTATTGAGTAAAGGCCCTTAAATCTGCCTCTCTTGTTTCTTATGCTGCTGGCCAAGGTGTCAGGGGGATGTAGCAGGGCATGATTTGCTGGCTGAAACTCCAGGCACAGCTGATGCCAAGCACCACGTTGGCATTTTCCATTCTCAAGTGCCCAACCTAATTTGCAGGAGAGATACCAACTAGGCAGGAACATGCTGCCCATGCTGACTTTAGAGGTCTTTCCTGACATGGAGGATGCTGCCTCATGGGGCTGAGTTGGGACCAAGAGCCCAGAGACAGAGGCTTCCAGATCCTGCTGCAGTTACTGCAGCACTCAGGGCCTGGCTTGGATACTTCCTTAGCTCATTCTGATCTGCTATGTCTGTTTGGGTGAGACAAACCATTTGAGCAGGGTATTTGTGTGTGCTTGTCCTATGATGACAAGTTAAAACCCAGGCAGAACAGAGGTGGAGGCACCAAGACATCACCTTGCTGTGCTGTTATGTGGCTGCAGCTGTCTGACAGACCTGAATCTGAAGTGCTAAAATGAACCTGTCTTCTGTGAGACAGTAGAGTTTGTAATTGTTCCTAAAAAGCCTAGTTCTTTGAGGAACAGTCCCACAGTGCAGGCTGAGCAAAGGAAACCACGGTTCTAGTTAGGAAAGGCCTAGAAAAGGAACAGGGAGTCACATAACACCAGAGCCCAGTCTGAATCACACAGAATGTTAAGGGTTGGCAGTGACCTTGAAGATCATCTAGTCCCAGTCCCACCTGCCATGTATGGCAGGGACACCTCCCATCACACCAGGTTGCTCAAGGCCTTACCCAAACTCCCCTTGAACAATGCCAAGGTTTGGGCATCCACAACTTGCCTGGGCGACCTGTTCCAGTGTCTCACCACCCTCACAGGAAAGAAGTTCTTTCTAATATCTAGACTAAATTTTACCTCTTCCCATTTGTACCCATAACTCCTTGTCCTGTCACTACAGTTCTTGTGGAAGAGTCTCTCTCTGGCTTCCCTGTAAGACCTCTTTCAGACACTGGAAGGTTCCTGTGAGGTCTCCATGCTACCTTTTTCTCTCCAGGCTGAACAGCCCCAACTTTCTCAGCCTGTCTTCATCAGGGAGGTGCTCCAGTCCTCTTAACAACTTCATGGTCCTCCTCTGAACTTGCTCCCAACAATTTCATGTCCTCCTTATGTTGGGGACTCCACAGGTGGATGCAGCACTCCAGGTGGGTTATCACCAAGAGCAGAGTAGAGGGAGACAATCACTTCTTTTGACCTGCTGGCCACACTGCTTTTGATGAAGCCCAGGATTCCACAAGTTTTCTGAGCTGTGAGTGCACAGTGTTGGCTCACAATGAGTTTTTCATCAGCGACCACTCCCAAGTCCTTTTCTGCAGGGCTGCTCTCAATCCCTTCTCAGCCCAACCTGTAGGTTTTTGGGGTTTTTTTTCTAATCTGTTTCTCATTGGGTTTTTTCCTAACCTCTGTGAAAATAATGGTAAAGCCCTTCCCAAGAGTGATGGAAGTGAGATGAGAGTAGGGGACATTTGCATGAGTTTCTGAGGTGCTGAACATCCCACCTGTCCTTGGGAATGAACTCTGCCTTGGGAATGAACTCTGCAGAATCATGATTAAACACTCTCCTGGCCGATAGAGCAGTGAGACCTCCTCTCCTGGCCAAAAAGTACCAGTGAAGTAGCTGCCCCACTACTGCTTCCTCTTGCATAAGGAAAGAAACAAAACAGTTCCTGAAAAGTAAAAGGAAAGCTCTTCGCATTTAACAGAGTGGAATCACTTCTTTGGCAATGTAATTTCTCTAGGATCCACATTTCCCAGCACGGCCTAGTGGAGAACAGCATTTTTGTCCTGTCACGCAGTGCAGGGAGTCCATGGGTATTTCTGTCCTACTTACTCTGGAGCTGCTCTGACCATGCTCTGAATACTGGGAGCCAAAGGTGGGAGAATGATCTTTAGTGGCCATGGTAGAAACCAGTCTGTATGGCCTTGGGGGTTGGATCTTTTCCTCTGGGCATCTCTCAGCCATTCCTTGTCAAACTGTGGAGTCTGGAACCAAAACCCAGGAGAGTTTCGGCATGCTGAGGCCTTTAAGGAAGGGTGGTTTGTAAATCCTTATTGGAGAATTGTTGAAAAATGGAGCTGAAGAAAGAGTTTTCAGAGATGACTTGGTTTGTCTCCATGCTCTAAAAGTGTATTAGGTCTTACTTCAAGACCAAGTGAATTTAGCTTTTCCATGTGACAACTTTGGACTTTTCTGACTCTGATACTCTAAATGCTTCATGGATATCCTGTTTCACTTTGTGGCTACAGGTGTCATGGGCTCTAATCATGTGGATCCTAGGAACCTCAGTCCTGGAGGAGGGAGATGTGCCAGCTTTTTACCTTGAAGGGTAGAGCAAGGATGTGAGCAAAGTGCTTCCGCTGCTTATGTTAGTGCCATTTGCTGCAATTGCAAGCATGACCACCCGTTCAAGGAGGTGTAATTGTATCAGAGAGGGGGATGACAAAGCACTCAAGGCAAGAACTTCACTGTTTGCAGCTGGTACGAGCACTGACTTCTTGCCTCTCTTTATTCCCCTGCAGAGCATCAGCGGAGGCCGCCCGCCGCCCCACTTTATGTATGATCCCTCCACTTTTGCCTTCCGTTCCCTCAGCACCTTGAAGCCGCTGAGCCCAATAGCTCCAGTGGAAGAACCGTCGTGTGCCTACTGAAGGAGTTTCTCCAAAAATCCTCAGGAACTATCAACCAATGTCCTGCCTGGCAGGGAGAAGGGGAGGTGGTGATACCCAAGGGGAGGGGTGGGAGAAGAAGGGGCAATGACACATCTTTGCAATGCAGCTGCTCTGACAGGAGGAAGTGAATGGCTTGGCAGCAGCGCCTGTTTCCATATCAGTGATGTATCCGAGCAGTGGCAGAGAGAGTGAGTTTTGCCTTTCAGGGCAAAGCAAGCTAGTCAGGTCCACAAACTGCAAGAACTGCCACCAAGGCAGTGTCAAACATGAGGATGGTGGTAATTGAAGATATCCATGAGGCATTCAGGGGTTAGTGTGTCCTGCATGGCAGCAGGGATGAGTGATCAAGGTGTGAAACCAAATCCAGTCAGTTTCCCAAGGATACCTGGGTCAACAGTGCTTTGCTATAGACCTGACACTTCTCCCACTCAGCCATGAGCTCAGGATTGGAGAAAGAGGCTACACAGAGCTGCCTGCAAAACAAGAAAATCCCTCTCTGAGATTGTTATAACTGCATTCACCTCATGCTCTCTTAAGTGGAAAACCCTCGGACAGGGAGGTGTGTGGAGGAGTAACTCGCGCATGTAGCTATACATTCCAGATGATCTGCTAGCAGTTCAATGATACTGTCCAAAAAGAGATTGAAATGTGAGTGTAAGGCATTCATATGTAGATCTGGGGTTAGAATAAAATTCTAGAGTGGAAGGTCTGTGTTAAGCCATCCAGGAAAACACAGCACCCACCTTCAGTCCACTCGGCATCATCAAAGAGAAGAACTTGGGAGTGACTGTGTGCTCACGGGTCTCCTCTCTGCTGAGGCAGTCTGTGTTCTGGGGTATGCAACACTTCTCCGTAGTATTGTCCCACTCCATGATGGTGGAGGTAACTGGTATTACCAAACTCAGCCCAATTTAATGTCTTCAGGAAGCTTTCCACTCCCCTTGTTCATGCTAGCTGTTAAATTCAGGTAGACTCCTCTGGTGTCAGTGGAACAATATACCCAGATGAAGCAAGGAGTGGGAAAAAGCAGTCGGTTTTGTGCCTGTTGGTGGAAGAAACAGGAGGGGAGTTCAGGTGAAGGTGGGGCACATTTCTCCATAGACAGTTCTGAGGCTATTAGGACCATGCTAGGCCTTGCTGCCACTGGTGTTTGACTGGGATCTCTCCTCTAGGCATGTGTGTGTTTTGTGCACAGGGTAGGAGTTAATAGAACATGCTCTCGCCTCTCTTGTTGAGGCAGAAGAACGAGGCCTTTCCTCTTGCTGCACCTGGTGGAGAGAGTAACCTTTTTGTGTAGGCATTCCCCACCATGAGCCTGTATCTGAGTGCAAGGGAAAGCAGGCAGTTTACTGTTTGTCCAGATTAAGAGGAGCAACTGTGAGTAATACAAAATAATTTTTGGTTTTTTAAATCTGCCTCAGTGTGGAGGTCTTTGATGCTGCTCTTTGGTTGAAACCAATGGTCAGTCCAGCTGCCAGTAGGAGGCTACCCAGTGAACTGGCCTGGGCCTGTCACTGAGACCCCTGGGGAAAGGCTGTAGTCTTGGGGGCCTGAATCCCCCCCCCACCCTCCTCTCCCTAACTCCTGTCATTCAGGCAGGCAGAACAGCTGGGCAAAGTGGTGAGGGGATGTATATCCTGATGCTGTCCCAGCTCTGCCTGCTCTTTGGCTCCAGACTGGTACAGCTGGGCCACCCCCTGCACCAGCACCACCTCTAAGAGGTCACTTGTGTTTACTGGTGAGGGACCTCTGGCAGACCATCATGGTTCTCTTTCCAAGAGGGCCTAATTCCTCTGCTGATTCCTCTTGCCCCTGTAGAAATTCTGCTTGTCTTGTTTTGATGGCACACTTCAGCTTTTTAACTACTGCCAGATCAAGCTGATCAGTGCAGGACAGGAAGACTTGCTCTTTTGGACCAAATCCCTATGCTCAGGAGATGGGACAGCCATAGCCTGGTACCCATCTAAGAGGCACATTCCTTGTGCAAAAGGCTGGGGTGGCAGCCCCTGCATGGCCCTGCAGCCTCAGGCTTTGCTCAGCAAGAGCTGCCAAGGTGCTGGGGCCCAGAGGTGTGTTCCTGCCAGTGAGCAGGTGGAGCAGGCTGCCTTGCCCCAGGTGGGAGCAGGGAACAGGGATGTCCTGCCGATATCGTTGCCTTTTACTGCTTTTGTAACTTTTCTCTGTCTTCTTTTTCAGAATGAAAAATAATAAAAAAAATTAAAACCCCACAGCGAAATAAAGTGTAACAGCTGCTATATTCACACCTCTGGTGGGTCTCATGTGTCTGCCATCTTCTGGATGTTTGTGGGCAGGGGTATCAGTGGGGGTAGAGTAGGGTGAGCTGTGACACGGTGCAGCCAATCCCAAGCACTCCACAATGCAGGGAGGCCATGTCTGCAAGTGAATGGCTTTGAAAAGGCAGAACTTTTGCAAAATGAATGCCAGGTTCTTTGCATGTGCAGCTGCTCCGTGTGAGGTATGGTGTACTGGTGTGGTATGTTGTCCCTCACTGGTGCTTCCCTCACCAAGATGGTGCTTTGGCTTTTGGGTGCTTTGCCTATTGCTTGGAGGTCAAATGTAGCCTGACTGGAGGTTTCCAGCCCCCCAAAACAGAAGGGTGGGTAACCACCCAGCTGGTTTTTGGGTTGTAATTTTAACTTCAGGAAGTCTTGCATCTATCCTGAGATTCTCCACAGCCCTTTTGCTTACAGCCAGAGCACTTTTTCTTCTCCATAATTTAGCTATAGTTCACCCCTTCCTCTGGATCTTGATCTGAAAACTCCATCTCAGGTACTTGTAATGTGCATTCCCCACCCCTGGCTATCTACTTGAGCTAACTCCTGTCTCTCCCCCACTCCTAACTCTGTATCTCCACCAGCATCTCACAAAGCTATTACCTATGTCCCCTTTTCCAAGGCCTCCTGAGAGATATTAGCATAAATTCCCTTAGCAGTCCTACTTAGATTCATTCCCAGGAGGCCTTTTCCATTCTTCCCTCCAAGCTCTGATCTCCTCTAGGCTTCTTGCCATCTCTCTTATCTTGAAATCCTCCCCTCTCTGTCAGCTGCAGCTTGTTAATTGGCCTTGGCCAATTTTGCAAGGGTTGTACGGTGACTTGCTGGCTCCCCCGAACCCTTGCTCTTGTACCTCCCTTACAGAATGCCTTTCTCTGGGATGTTTCTTCCAGCATAGCCTGATCCCTCAGCACACCCACCTTTGGGGCCCCCGATGCCCTTCAAAACTGTGGTGGTGGCTGTGGCTCCACAAATGCTGATCATCTCTAAGCGTCTGCCAGGTCAAGCTTGTTGTAAGTCTGTTTTGTACATTCATGGAGAAGGATGCACTGACCTTGTATCCTCTCGGCTGGCAGTGCAGTCGTGTAGTGCTCCAGAGCCAGGGTACAGCTGGTGAAGGGTGGAAAGCTGGCATACAGCTTGGCAGGGCACAGCCAGCTCACTGACCAGGGTGAGCTGGAGGTAGAGCTGCTGCTGCTGCCCCTGGGGCTGTTGTCTGGGCCCCCAGCGTCTGTTTGGTGTTAGTGAAATTGTGCCCACCCATCACTTCTCCCTGCAGGCTGGGCCTCTGGGTTAGCAACAAAACAGGGCAGTTTTAGAGGTGGAGCATGGTGATAAACTGCAGTAAGGCAACAACTGTGAAGCTCAGAGAAGGCATGTTAGTGGTATTCATGAAGATCTTATAGGGTACTTTTCAGCTGTAGTTACCAATGTTACTGACGAAGGAGAGTGAGGATGCTGGCCTGCTTTGGATGCCAGACCCTGGCATGTGGGAATGGTTTCCCAAAGCTCATTGCAGGAGCTGTCAGCAGAAACCAGGGAAATGAGAGCTGTGGTCTTTGGAGTGCTATTCCTTGCTGTAGCCACTGCCCCCTGTTGCTGCCTCTGGCATCCATCAGTGCAGGGCTGTTCACCTCTATGGCTTCCACACCAGCGTGTGCAAACACTCCCTCCTCTGCCAGAGCAGGCAGGGAAGCTGGCTGAGGTCTGAGCAAAGCACTGTGAGCATGGTCAGCTTGGTGTGGGTCCCTCATGACCTCTGCTTTGCTGGAGCTCTGGGTTCCAGTGTTCGGCTTCCCACCAGGTTTGGGTCCTGGCTCAGCGGCAGAGCCTGTAACTTCTAAGCTGAGTCCTTTCTCTGCTCTGAGCCCTCTCGCTTGGAGACGTGCAGGTGTTTCCCTTCAGAGCAGAAAACACCCTGTGAAGAGAGCGTGGCTGTTGTGCCAAAGTGCAGCTCAGCTGTGTTAACCATCTGCAGGAGGGTGAATGGGGACAAGCGGCTGTTTGAAGGGCTTGGCTACGGCTTCTCTATGATTTAAGTGGGACCATTTAAGCTAATACTGTTCTCCAATTAAAGTAAATTAATTAGGTTAATGCTATGGCCTTTTAAAAATAACACAGAGAAGCCAAGATCACAGCAGTGGTAAAGTGGGTTGTTATATGTGTACCTCAGTGTCCCTTTGCAGCCAGCACCCAGGATCATCTCTTCTTTGTTTTATTCAAACATTTTCTTACATATATGTAGGTACATGTGTGCACATGTGTGAGAAGTATATATCATTTCTGTCTGTGTGTTTCATTTGTGCAGAAATCCCTGTCCCCTTACAGTCACCTATGAGCAGGGTGCCCTGTGCTCACCTGGGTCAGTCTTTGGCAGGACTCCATGTGAAGCCCATCTGTGGCACGCTCACCAGCTCTGTGCTGCAAAGCACAGCGGTGCTCACAAAATCCACCCACGACCCCACTTCTGGCTGTATGCTCAGTGTTGACCCAGCTGCCTACCTATGGGATTGACCAGGAAAATGGGCAAAACTGGCAGTGCTGCTGGGGCCAGGGTTCTCACCCCAGGCTTGATGGAGGCCACCGAAACATGGCTTGGCACAGGAGAAACTGAGAAGCAGAATTTCCAGCTGGACAGACCATCTTCTTCAAACTTTGGGCTTTCCCTTGCTCTTCCTGAAGCTGCATAGCATGTTGTGACAAGGTGTGGGGTGGCAGAATGCACTCAAGGGTGTGTATCAAGTTAGGATTGAATGGGGTATGTGCTGATACAACATGGGTGTATAGACAAAGTGTGTTTACAGTGGCATTTATGTGCCTGTGGCATTTGTATTTATGGCGTGTTAGTTATATTTTAAGCGGAAGGATGTCTTGGAGGAGTAAAGGTAAAGGGGCATGCCTGCATGCAAGGGTGGAAGGAGGGGTGCTGGTGGATGTGCATCTGGAGCAGGGGCAGAAGGGCCCGTGCAGGGGAAGGGCATGAATGAGGCTGTGTGCTCACAGGTGTCTGCAGGCACTGAGGACATTCAGATGGGTTACATATGCCAAGGCAAGGCTGGTGAGTATTCCTTTCCTGCTTCTGAACTCCACCAACTGGCAGACTTTTGCAGTGCATCACACCAGTAATGATTGGAAAAGCACAGAAGAAATTACAAATGCCTGATCTGTGCCCTTGAGGCACTTGGGAGCTTTCACCATTGAATTAGAAAGAAGCAGGCACCTGGACACCAGTGACTCAAGACAAAGCAACCTCAATACAAACTGAGAGTGTGATTGTATTCTGCTGCTTCTCAGACAAGAACTTCAGGGACATCAAATAAAAGTAGCAGGTGGCAGGTTCAAAGCAAACAACCGGAGGTAGATCTGCACAGAGTGTGGGGTTGCACTGGGGAACCCTGTGCCACAGGACGTTGTGGCTGCTTGGTATTTACATGGCTACAGACTTGAAAGAAAGAAGAAATAAAAAATACTCCCTAGGAAACTACATGCACAAATGCCACCACTGGTTGAGGAGGGTGGTGACATAGGGGCAGTTTCTGGGGTAGGTTACAGTGTGCCAGTCCCATCTCCTGTGCCACCTCAGTGGCAGGGTCTGCTCCTGCCAGGTTTAAGGTGGGCCAGTAGCTCCAAACAGGCACATGCACCAGCAACTAGCCCTGCCATGCCAGCACTGCCTTGTATGCATGTTCATTGCTGTTACACTTCCAAGATATTCTCCATGTGGAGGCCTCAGTGGTGATTTGGCCCTGATGTGTTTGATGGTGAGCCCAGGAATGACCCCGTTCACCTCCTGCACTGCTACTCAGGGGGTGCTTGAAATGTGGGCCGCTCACTGATCTGTCTGCATGGCTGCACATGGGCATCCTACAGATCCTCAGAGTGTGGGTGCTGGGGCCTGCTGGGAGAACCCTGGGTCATCAGGGCTGTCTGGCATCCATCATGTCCCTTGGCACAGCCAGGCTGAGCCTGAATCATCCATGGTTGCTGTGTGCAGAGGTTGGTCACAAAGGCATAGCTCAGGGTCAGGTTTCTGAAGCGTGTGAGGTCTGTCCTGGGTGGCAGACCAGTGTTCATGTGTCATAGGAACAAACTGAGTTTGGTTTGAGCACTGCTGCAGACTTATGATGCGTATATTATGCATGTAATTATCTTTTGAAATTTAGGAACATGTTAGGAAAGCAAGGGCAAGTGTCCTCCAGTGATTGGTAATCCTAACGTGGTAAACCTCAACCCAACAAGCCAAAGAGGATGCAGCTGAAACAGCAAGGCTCTGCAGAAGTAACATCAGTGATGATGAGAACATTTAAGCATGTTGGTAGTATTTCCTGAGCTACATTTCAGTGGGCTTATTCAAGCAAAGGGGTGAGGAAACAGAAGTTGTAGATGTTTTGAGAGCTTGCTCTGGCTGTAGCTGCATGCCAGCCTGGCAGGACCTGGCCACATGTTTTCAGTTAACCTGGGGCAGGATGTGCAGGCAGCTCTGGACACATGAGGAGGCCAAAGTTGTGTTTGCTTTTGTGGCTGCTCACATCAGTGCCTGCTGTAATAATAGCTGGGTCTGTTAGTGGGTTGGCCAGCACTGATTGCATATTCCTGTCTGACATGCTCACAGCAGAGTAGCTCTGAGGTTGGGTGAGTGGAGGAACCAGAAGTGCCATGGGAGCTGGATGCCAAGTGGGGAAGTAAAGGGAGACAACAAAGCCCATTTGAAAGGAAAGGGGTTGCCATCTGCAATGGGAGGAAAGTTGTTTTCTACCAAAGGGTCCCCTAGGAGCAATGCCTACCTTGTCCTGGCATGTGCTGTAGACACTCCAAGGCAGGCTGGTCAGCATCTGTCCTTGGTCTAGTGGTCTGGGAGCATGCTGGCAGGCTACAGCAGGGCTGCAACAAGCCTTTGCTCCCCACTGAGGGACAGTGAGTATTGCTGGTGTAAGACCTGTCCTGGTGTGCCTACAGCTCTCCTCTTTGTGATGTTCCTGCAGTTTTTTTAAGCATCTTTGCCAAGTTTTTCCAAAATGGGTTGCCAGAGTGTTCTGCCTTGGGTGGTTTCATTGCCAATGGGTGACATTTGGCAGTGTGCTGGTCAGGGTCTTGCCCAAGGGCAGGCTGCTCAGCAAACCTGGCCTTGGCAGTGCCACCAAGCCAAACACATCAAGGCCAAACCTCAATCATATACAGCTCTTGTGAATCCTGAAAGCCTTTTTCAGATCTTCACCACAGAGCCTCTACAGGCCCTGTTTTGTACAGAGATGTTTTGTCCTTTCTTGGCTTTAAACAGTTCCCCAAAATAAAACCTCTGCTATTTACCAGCATTGTTTTCTTTCTGCTGTTGAATGCTGATAAATAATCAGACCCATTATATTGTGTTCATGTCTGCCCTGGTAGCAAATAATTACTACAATTACTACCAAATCAAAATGCTTCTGTTTCTCCTGGTGTCATTAGCATGTCCCAAACATTTTGTTCTTGTGGTTTAAGGTGCAGTAATAACATACTCCAAGTTCAACACCCGGTTGAGCGGAGCTTCCCAGCACAGCAAGCTTCCCAGCCATGATTGCCTCTGAGATGCTGCTAATTTTCAATCACAGTGTCAGATCCTCTTCTACCGCAGGGAGAGCAACTGCTTAGCCTGTGATTTACCCAATTTATTCCGGTAATAACCGGGCTGGCTGTGTAGCCATCTGTCTGCTTTCTGTGCTCCTCCTGCCCCCCACCCTCCACCACCACACAGACTGAGCTGTGCCTCTGTCCTTGTGGCAGCAGAGGGAAGGCACCACTTTGGCCAGGCCATGAAGCAGGTCTGTGTGCACTGAGATGGAACAAATGTTCCTCCCCCTCTCTGCTGACCTCTGGATGCCAGGGCTGCCAGCAGTGGGGCCTGCTGCAGATATTTCCACCAGGCAGAGCAGGAAAGGTCCCTTTTCAGATAGGACAGGATGGGTTATCAAGGTTTCAGCAGCACTTTGGCCCAAGTGAGGGGAGCTATGACCAGTTTGTGAAGGGGAAACTGAGGCAGGGAGCAGCTGAGGCAAGGGCCCCACACGAAGATAGGGGAAAGATCCACATTAGCTTGAAACTAAATCCACTGATATGAAAACCATTGTGGTCACATGGCTCTGTCTGTGAAGAAAAACATTGTATTGACTGGATCATTATCAAGCCTCTAATTGAAGAGCAGAGTCCTCTCTGCCCTGTGTAATGTTACTCAAACAGACCTCCACACAACTCCTTCAAAGCAGATGTCAGCCAGAGTACAACCCTAGATCAACAGTCATTCAGTATCAGTATCGCTTGAAACCACTGAGTAAAATCAAATATAAATAGAGCAGAAAGTGTTTGAAGCAATTAGGGTCTCGGGGGAGATTCATTCCCCGTAACGAAGCCAAGGAAAGGGGAGACGATGTATCGTGTCTGTAATGCAGTGAGGACATGCAGAAGCTGGATTACTCAGAAAACTCGGAGCAGCACGTATGGTTCCTATTAAATCACCTGACCTTTCCATGCCCAGTGGTATTTCTGGGGCTTTCATTACTGTGGTGCTGTACAAACTGTAGCCTAATGATTGCCCCTGGGAGACAGCACGATATTTGAGGTAAATAGGATTTTACTTGTGCACACCAAAACACTGAATTTTCCAGCTATTTTTGAACCCCACTGGTACTGCACAGAGGAGAGATCCTCCCTTTGGAGCTGAAATGCAGAAGAGAGTAAGCAAATAGTTGAGGTCCTTAGAGAAATTGTTCAGCTGTGTCTGAGATGGAAAGGGAAGCAGATGGCAGAAGTGTCTGCACTAACCAGAGTACTTGATGTAGATACTGCAGAGTGGTTAACCACCACAATTGATCCCAGGTGATTGGGATCATCTGAAGCACCAGTTGAAAGAAGAACATGCTCTATAATTTGTGGCCATGGGAATCCAATCTCTTTGTGCCTTGGCCCATAGGCAGTGCTGTCTAAACACCATGAGCAAGGTATTTGGAGAGGCTTCACACTTCCCATTGCTCCTTCAGTGAGCTTTGTCCATGTGCCAAAGGGTGTTAGAGCTGTTCTTCAGCAGATTGGGGAGCTGGCGCAGTTGAGCAGCTTTGCCCAGTGCTGAGTTGGGCAATAGGAACCAGGACTGCAGCCCTGTCCAGGGTGTGCAGGATGAGACCCTGGAGTCCCTCTATACCTCTGCAGCCTCACTTCCAGTCAGCAGATCCCCATGGTGCCTGCAGGCAACATGAGCCTCCTGCTTCTCTGGGACTTACCTGGAGCAGCCACTTTGCTGATTCTGGGGTGAAATAGGGGCAGGCAGGAGGGTGGCACTGGCCAGGCTGACAATTTGCTGTTCCCATTGTGTAATCAGTTCCTGAAGAGGAAAAGCAAACAGCAAAGATCTGCTTGATTTCTCTTTCCTTTTTTCCCTTTAATAAGCCAAGGGAAAGAATGGCAGCAGATACCCATTTGCAGCTCAGGGGCATGCGGCAAAGAAGTGCCTGCAGCCAGAAGCAGGACTGGTGGTGCCCAAGAGGAAGAAGAGGTTCTTCTCCCTGTGGATTTATAAACTCTTGGCTCACAAAACAGGAGGACAAAGTGCATTGCCAAAACGGCATCGTGCTTGATGTCTGGGTCAGAGAAGCTCCAGCTGAGCCTGAGCAGCCCCTTCCACTTCCCCATCCCTTGAGAGCCGGCCAGCAGCCGGGGCCAGGCTGGCACCTCAGCCCCGGCACTGACGGGAAGGTGAAGAAACCGTGGGAAACGTGGCTCTGGCTGCTGCTGTCAGCCTGGCAGCAGTTGCAGTATGGAGAATATTTCTCTGCCCACATGCCCTCCGCACCCCGCCGTGGTGTGCCTCAGCAGGATGAAGGCAGCAGTACCTGGCTGTCCTGATGGACCGGGGACTGATGGAAGAACCAGCCAGCCTGAGTGCCTGCCTGCTGGACATGAGGACCAGCTACTGACAGGTGATGGGAATTACAGCTGGGTAATCTCAATACCCATGGAGCCCGAGCAGCTCCTGGTTGCATGGGCACACAAAGCACAGCTCCGTCCCATCCTCTGCCGAGGCAGTGCCTGGCACTGCTGGGGCTGTCCTCAGGGGTGATAATGCAAAGCAACCCCTCACCTTCACCCTGTCTTGTCCAGGGCCCCAGGCACCCTGCCATAAAAGCAGCCTTTCCCCATGTGCCCCTGCACCTTGCTATTTATTACACTGCAAGGGGAAAATGTGAGCCCGGCACTTCAGGGATTTTGGGATGTGATGCTGGGTAGCCAGTGGGGTGGGCTCAGACACTGGCAGCACTAGGGAGACTGGAAATCTCTCATGGTACAGTGCCCTATGTGCAATAAAAAGCCAGCAGTCCATTTCAGTCAAAGCAAACAGAGCCCTTTGGAAAAGCCTGCCTTAGGAGGAATTGCTGTTCCCAGAGCATCCCAGAGCATCCCACAGCCCCCTGATGGTGCTGCACTTGCTGTCAGAGCACACAGCTAACTGCTACAGTATTAGCAGCCCCAGAGATTTCAAAATATCTAAGAAGGCCTCAAATCTCACAGCCCTGGCTTTAAAAGGAGATTTAAAACTGTGCAATTTGAATTCAGGTTACTCTGGGTTTTGAAAACTTTTGGGTTTAGCTGGGCTGCATTTTCAGGTACACTTTGCATTAAAATGACAAGGTCACAGTAATTACAGCAGAGAAGGGAGTTTATTTCTTGAATGAAGCTGAGATTATCATATATTTATATTTACAGGGAGGGGGCTTTAACAGTTCTCTAAGCTCTGCGTCTGTTAAAAATTGCTACAGTCTCCTGCCAGTATAATAGATTAACCTCAGACCAATTTATCTGTATGGTTATTGATCACCTGCTCTAAATGAGCAAATAGTGGACTTGCCTTTTAAAGGAAATCTACATGTTTGTAGATGTGCTGACAAAGTATCATTTCCACTGGAAACTGGCAAAGAACAGGGAGAAAGTGAAGTGAATCTCAATGCCCAGGAAGGAATAAAGGCAGGCTGATAAATAATCAGGTGGTGAAACAGCTACTCGGCAATAAGTGGCAATAACTGGTGAGGCAATTGCAGTGCAATAAAGGCCAATAAGAAAATATGATGTCATGCATGGCTCTGCTTGGCCAAAGTGTGCCACTCCCTGCAGAAAATAGCAAAGAACTGTAAAAACAAAATATGTTCATGTTTCAGCTGGAGAGGCAATAATCACTACGGTGAAGCATCAACCAAGCTTTTGGTGGGACATTTAATTTCTTCTCCCAAGGAAGACTCTGCCACACATCAGCTGGGGAGGCTGGAAGCTGGGACACAAAGTGAGTGTTGGCTGCCTCTTTATCTGCTCCAGCCTCTGGCTGTGGGGCTGGAGCAAACTTAGAGGGAGGCTCTGAGGGTGTTTTCCACAGGAGCAACAACCTTGTGTGTTATGGTCCTTTCTCTTCTCCCAGGTCCTCCATATCAAACAGGAGAGTGAGCCATCAGGAGATGGAAAAATAGAAATACAGAGGGTCTAGAGCCCTGTGGAATGGTTGTGTGTGGGGAGGAACAGTGCAACTGAAGACAGGGAAATCTTCCCAATATACTTGCAGGGAGATCCGCGAGAAGGCCAGACTCGCCACGAAAGTGAAAACCAGGGAGTGAGGCTTGCAAGTCCCTGTTCCCATGGTCCTTACTCCTGATTTTTCAGGTACCTACTGCTGCACAGCAATCCCTGTGCCAACAGTGTTTCTTACTGGGCATCCTCAAAAGCAAAGCCCCTACAATTGCCAGCCTCTAGCAGTGCTTCCACTTGTCCCAGATTTCTGCCGAGTGACCCATGGAAGCTGCCAAGGCTCCACCCTGGAGACAGCCACCCTTCATAGGGAAGATGGGGTCAGGTCTGATCAATACTTGTGGAACAGTTTGAGGTGAATTACAGAAATATAATGATTCCTTTGATTCTGGGGAATATTTCCCAAACCTCCTCACTGATCCAGTCCAACTTCAACTCCACTTCTGCCTGTCAATCAGCACCAGGCTGCTGCTGACAGTGGGGTGACAGGGCTTGCTCACCTTTGTCACTCAGATTAAAAAAAAAAAATCAGGCCCTTTAAAAAGAAAAAAAATCTAAAGAAGAAGACAAACAAAGCACTCAGCAGCCCATGTTGGAGATGCTATGAATTGCTTTTGAAGGTGCTTGTTTGCCTGCATAAAGACAGAAGTACCTTCCTCTGGCAATGCTGCAGAAAAAAAACCACCGTCCCTGAAGTTTGGGGTGCTCTGGAGGGCAGCCATGCTGGAATTGTGATTAAGTGTTTTGGGCCATGCCTTTCACTGCAGCCTGCCAGATAAATATTTACAGCTGACCACGGAGGAGCAGGGGGGGAAGGAGAGGAAAGACATCTGTAAATTCTTTGGAGCCTTGCTGTGTTTTAATTTTAATTTAGTTCTCTTTTTTTTATTGTTTTTCCATCCACACATCATTGTCTCTTTCTCTCAACCCACAGACAGCTAAAGAAAAGGGTTTTGAGAGAAAGCGGTTATTTCTGAAACCTCAGGGAACAGATCCTGCTTGCAGTGACCGTGGTGTAAAATCTGGAGCTGTGATAAACCAGTGCTACAGAGCACAGACCACAACCTTTGGTTTACTAACTGGCGTGAATCTAATGCAACATTATTGATCTCTGTGGATTTACTCTCAGCCTCATTGCCTCCTCCCTTGTTTTCTTCACAGCTCTCCTTATCCATGCGAAGTCACTGCCTCTGTGGCTGCAATATGCCAGTAAATTGCAGTGTTACACCCACTTCTCAGTGGTATAAATGATTCCCTCCGTTTGGCCTCTGTTCTCAAAAGAAAGCAATTCTCTGTGCCCAGTGGGAAACCATCAGCCACAGAGCATCTCCTCCCACTGACCCCAGCCTGCCAAGGTGTCCACAGCTGAGCCCTCCAAAGAGGGGCAACCTAGAGTGCCTTACACAAATGAGGGCCCTCAACGCTGCGGGCTCTCTGTGTTCTGATCTATGAGCATATATGTCCTGCTCAGAAACATATGCAGGAATCTGTAGCTGTAAAAGCCACTGCACCACCTCGTAATCCAGCCCAGATGTGCCTCTCCTTTCATGGCACGCTCAAGGGACCCCTCCAAGCTGAGGCAGCCAGGGATGGAAAGCTTTGCTGAGGTTCCTTCACCCCAGTGAAAAGTGACCCTTGCAGAGGTCCAGAGCAAGAAGGCTGGTGGGCACGACTGACTTTGGGATGGGGACTGGAGTGTGAGTCAACTGATGCTGGTCCTGAGGCACAAGCCAGGAGGCTGGCAAGCTCCAGGCCTCTCTGAGAATCAAACACCAACGTCTGTATTGCAAACCCTGGTCTCCTTTGAGCTCCCAGAGCTTGGTGCAGAGATTGTGTAGGCAGCTGAGCCTCCAGTGATAATGTGGTGGGGCTACTCACCTCCTTAAAGGCTTCAAACTTGGGAGAGAGAGGCCAAGTAACGAGATTCGGGATGCTGATCCATGTAGGAGAACATGGGAAAGACTTTGTGCTTTGTTGTAGGTCGTATTTGCAAGTGAGCTACCAGGATCTCCTCCTCCCCGTGTGGTAGCAGCTTGGGCTTGAGACTTATCCCTGCTCTTATCAGTGACCTTCTGAGCAGCCAAAAAAGTAGCATTTCGAAAAAATTCTGTGATGGCTGCAAAGTCATCTGGGAAGTTACTCTTTCTGTTAGTGTCATAAAGCTGCATGGCCCTAAATAGAAAGTGTGGAGGCAAAGGTCTTGTCCCTAGGGCTTTGCAGTCTCAGCGCAAAGAGCGCGGTTATAAAGCAAGTCACGGAGTCCAGGAAGGAAATTTATGGCTTGGAAGATGGATAAATAATAGGCCAAGATCAACAGCAGTGGTAATGTTGAATTGCACCGAGTGGAGTTGCTCTGCTATTACGGGGCTGTAACAGGCTTGGAACCTTGCACTGCAATGAGCCAACTGCTGGCGAGCTGGCATGGGCACCACCAACACCCGACAACCTCAAGAGGCTGTTTGGGTGGCAGAGAGCAGTGCCACTCACCAGGAATGTGCCTTCCCCACCACGACCTTACTCCTGGGGTCAGCTGGCTTGTGATGAAGGCGGGGGTTTACGGTCACGGTCTCACGCATCACCTCCCAGGGGTGATGTGACCTCATGGGGTGCTGACGTGGCTCTGACTCTTCTGCTGTCGACCATCTGGAAGCCTTTCAGACCCCCAGATGTGATGAGAGGAGAATTGGGCTTTGTGTAGCTCTTGGAGCATGGAAGGAGACAAAATTCAAAATCTTGGCAGTTTTTTGTGGCTCCTCTCAGCTTTCCCATCCATCTCCTTACTTCTGTTTGACTTTCTTCTCTTCTCTTCTCTCATCCTGGAAAGTAAAGTTACTCCAGAGTTTACTTTCTTTGTTCCCTGCCTAAGTTGTTAAACATGTCCTAGGTCACCCCTGCTAATGGATAAGAGTGGTGGAAATCCATTGGTGGATGTGTCTCAAAGGAGAGGGTGGAAAAACATGTCAGAAGCAGTGCAGCAATAGCTGATGCACTCTTGGGACTGGTGATAGACTAAACAGTCTCCCATAGGCTTTTCCAGCCCTAATTTCTGAGCTCCTCTGACTCCTAAATTCTAAGCTGTACAGAGCATGTAGCCAGTGTTTAGTCCCATACTTACTCTCCATGTGAACTGTCTGAAAGCAGAATGAATTGTTTGGGGGAACATCCTGGCCACCTGCTCTCAGGCACTGTACAACCAGTCCCTGTGTGTGATCTGAGACGCCAGAGACAAACTTGCCCCCTCTCCTCGGGGTTTGCCATTTGAATACTCTTGAAGCTCCAGCTCCTGGAGTGCTGTGCTTCCACGTGGCTCTCATCTCTCCGGTCGTCAAAGCAATGACAACAGGGCTCCTGAGGGGACAGGAAAGCTTGTGTGTCGCCTTCACAGCAAGAAAGCAAACCGAAGATCTCAGTCCTTTAAAAAGAAATCTTACATTTTAGGAAGGATCTTCTGATTTTGGCTGGGAGAATTGCTTGAAGCCTGGCTTTGACAATCCTCGTGGTTAGAAGACCTAGTGTGAGAGGGGCCTGAGGGGCAGCTGGAGAACAAGCCCTTCTAAGATGGATGGCTAACAGGAGCCTGGAAAATTATTATGGGGGGATCCATAGTGGGCAGCGGAGGATCAGCGTTTTCCTCAGCCCTTCTGAAGCCCGTGACACAGACCTGCATCTGTCCAAACACTGGTGCTTCCCTCCGCTTGCCGACTCAAACCAGTGAGGGGCAGCACAGTTCGCATCCGTCCCCCGCAGGGATGGAGAGCTTCCCGCTCCCCTCCGTGTCGGGCTGCCTCACTGCAGCTTGCACCGCCTCGGGTTTCAGGGTCTGGGCTCTGCGTGTGTGCACCCGTGTGTGCTTTTAACTCACTCTGAAGTCTTTGCAGGAAATTAATTTGTGTCAAACGATTGGGCTTTGTCCTCCCTTTGGTTTCTGGAGTGCAGGGGCTGGAGGATGCTGTTGATTCAATACGCTGCAGCTACTGCCCTGCTCTTCTGGCCCCACAGCTGCATGTGCCTGGTGCAGCTCTTCCTCAGAATCAATTAAGTGAGGGGAAACCTCCTGGTGACAGCTCAACCATTTTGGGCATGGGCGTCAGGAATGATTCCAAAAAAGCAGTAGAAGTTGGTATTCTGGAGTTTGAATTGATGCTTGCACAATGGCAGGGTAGCAAATGGTTGGATTATCCAGAAAATGAGTAAGAATGGCAAGCAGCAACCTTCTGTCTGCTCCCCAGGATCTCCAACACGTGCATCACACAGCAAGTGCTGTAGCTGATCTGTTTGTAGTGTTGGTGACACGGCCATGGATCTCCTCCTCACTCCTACCATGGTCCTGCCAGTTCATGTAAGCTGAAGAGGTTTGATCCAGGTTGGCCCTTGGTTGAGAGTCCTTGGAGAAGAGGCCAGGGTGTCTCCAGACATGACCACTTCTTTTCTGGCTCAGTAGGATTGATCTGCCTAGCCTACTGTGGCAGAGCTCTCTGAGTACTGGCCCTGGAGACTGAGCTGATGAAACAGGGCTTTCACATTTCTGTGACCAGGCAATATGAGCCTGGGCCATGCACGCCTCTCACAGCCAGATTTCACTCTTCCTTTGAGCTGTGGATTTTTTATTTCTTGCCCCAAACTGCTGTGCTTAGAGATCCTGTTTGCTCACTAATTTTCAGCAATTTTGCTGTCCCAGGGGAGCTGTATTTGGGAATTAAGTGGGTGATGCACTGGTGAGTAATGTGCAGTTCATAAATGCTCTGCATCCTTTCAGCTCAATGGCTGTGGGAGGCCATAGTGGACTCAGCTATACAGCCACTAGAGTGGTGAAGTGATCAGTGCCTCATTATTTTTCCACTGTCAACAGTTGTCTGTGAACCCCACTGGCAAAGTGTCCAGTGCAGGCTTACACAAAGGATGACAAATAGCTACTGCCCTCACTCTGCTAGTTCAGGGGATGAAGGCTGCATAGCGGATCTCATGGATGTGACCCTGCCGAGGTTCCTGCGGGTACAAGGAAGATATCGTGCAAAAAAGTTCCTCTTCTCTTACTGTGCTTTAAAAATAAACAAACCCTGTTGCTTATAGCCACTTCCTGCCCCTACCACTGAACAATTAATTCTGCCACTGTGACCTTAAATTCTGCTGCTTACCAGTGTTGGAGTGGTCCCATCTCCGACGGTGTCCTTTTCCCAAAAGAGCTTTGCTCACATGTGCATCCCTGAGCGGGTGCCCGTTGTGTGTTACAGCCATCCATGACCTCTCTCATGTCCATCACCAGTGGTGGGGGAACACCCTCCCATGGCACGGTGGGTTCAGCAGGACGTGCACATGCTCCAGGGTGTGCACACGTGTGCAGTGGGGGTACCATGCTGCAGATCAAAGGGAAAATGAATATCTAAAATGTTTCATTTATTAAGTGTATTGTTGTTGCACTGCCGCCCAAGGTCTTCAAAGGGCCCCAGATTTATTGCCTCAGCACAGTTCAGAGATATTTGTTGTAGATTAAAAATGGAAGAAATAGGGAGGTGGCCAGGCATGTAGATTACTGAGTAAAAATAGAAGCTCTTACATTTGTTTGCTGTATGAATTTGGGTTTGTTGCTTTCTTTGCCCTGCTAGTTTTTTTTCTCCCCTCCCCCTTACATTTGTTCCTAAGAGCCAAGGGGTCACGTCTGTGTTTTCTTGTGTGGCCGCACGCAGTATGTCCTGACAGCTCTGCTATCTCTTAGGTAGAAACTGAGATTATCCAGGCACGGCTTTTGGAAAGGAAAGCTCACTACAGGCAAATCTGCTTCGCTTTTAGGACTGGAGGTACCGTTTAATCTCAGCCCCTGACTGTTTCTCTTCCTGCAGCTCCTCTGCTTGGAGGAAATTCATCAACTCAACACATGACAAAGAAATTAACTCTCCTTTGTGGCCACAGATTTTAAAGAGAAGAGCAATCATTTGGATCCTGCTCAGCTGGTCGTGTAACACAGCCCAGAGAGCCTGGGCCATGGTGTCCAGCTTACTGGCATGGCAAGGTTGGCATGTCCCTGGCAGGGTCTGACCAGGCACCAGCCGTGATGGTGCTGTGGGTAGGCACAGAATGCAGCTGCACTGCCTGGGCCCATGCAGGGGCTTTGTATAGAGCTTCTGCCCTCACTTACTACTTATATACTGACCTTCCCCAGCAAATCCCTTGACTAAAGCTGGAGGAGGACTTCCCAACCAGGCAGTCTCCAGTCACTCCTTTATGCAGTGTAGTTGGGGTGCTGGTGGGAGGTGGCAGGGAAAAGCATGGGCTGTGAGTTGGAGAGATGAAAAGCATGAAAACACAACTTCTTTTCACCTTTACCTGTCTGCATTGAGCTCTTTCTCCCAGTTCCAGAGGGCAGATGGAGGTTTGTTCCCACCATCATGATCGGACTTTGCCATGGAACGGGGCAGGGTTGTCCACATTCACAACTGAGGGAGAATATATAAGATCACAAATACTTCTTCTCACCACTTCTTACTCATTATATCCTGGGCTAAATGTGCTGGATATGTCCTCACTGGGGCACTGGCTATGGCTTGTTAGGCAAAATCTCTGGGTCAAGCATTCGGTATCAACCGAGCACCTTTCTCCAAAAGCTTACACTGCAGGTTGAAAAGACAGCACAAGGAGGGACATACAAATCCAAAGAGGGAAAGTGCTGAAGGCTTTTGAGCCACAGATGGTATTGAGTATCTTGTGTTTGATTTGTAGCTCTGGTTCTCCAGAAAGCTTTACTCCAAATGGTAAATTCCCCTGTGCAACTCTGAGCCCTACCTAGCAGGCCTAGACAAACTGAAAGGGCTAAGATTTGGCATCCTACATCCTATCACTTGAGTGGAGCATAATCTTCAAGCTAAGTGTGAGCCCTAACTCTGTGAATCTTACAGCCACAGCTATAAGGATAAATACTTCATCCATCTTGTGACCCTGCTGAGAGACAGAGCATCCCAAATGAGTCTCCTGCTGGTGCCCATCTTTCAGGGATTCCAGCTAGCCATCCAGTAGTTTTCAGCTGAAGAGCTGGGAACTGTGCCCATCTTTCTGGATGCCAGGAACCCACTCAGCTGTCTTTGTGGTGTTGGGGAATCCTATGAGTGCTCACCCCACATCCATCTTGTCACCTTTTACCTCTGCATCCTGCTGTCCAATGCAAAGGCTGCCATGCATTAAAAAATCTGTCTCCAGTGAGGTTTAGGTACAGATTTTAATATCATAATTACAGCATGTAAACAAAATACCGCTTGATTATTGAAACCATATTCAGTGAGGCTCAGCTCCCATGCAAGAGATACATATGCATTTAATTGCTGTCAAACCTCTGCAAGTGTACTTTCAGTAAGGCACTGGTGTTATTTAAAACACAGATCAAAACAACACTGAAATCTAGAGCTGATGCTGGAGATTAATCAGTGTGGGCTTTGGCCATTTCACTGTACAACCGGTTATTTGTGTTATGCTTCCTTCATTTTGGCAGGTGGTAGGACAATGTCACGCTCATGACATCCAGCTCCAGCCATTGCTCAGACCCATTCAGTGGTTTCCCTTGAGCTCTCCTCCTCATGGGAGAGCAGATGAGCCATAGTTGCTCTTAACAACAGTGGCCAGGCTGTCTTTCAAACCAGCAGTGTCAGTGCTGGGAACAGGCTTGTGAATGCCAGCGGAGCTGGCTGCTGCCGTGGGGACAGTGAGGGCGATGCCACCTTTGCTGGGGTGCCCCTGGCTGGGCAGTGTGTCCATGACATCCCTGTCCCATAGCTGCTCTGTCGCCTGCAGATTGACTGCTCCCTTCTGCTGCTGACATCTGGAGCAACAACATATACAAAACTCTTTACAAAGCAAAACCATTCACAGAAGAATGAGATTAGGTTCTTTTGAGCCTCTTCCAGGTCCAGCCTCCCCCAGAGCTCTTTGCTATGTTTTGCTTTGTACACTGGGAGGAGAAGAGCTTGGGTAGAGAAAAAAGGGCATTTTACAGATTAATGAAGCCTAGATTTGATCCAGGTGTTGCTTCCCGGATCTTTTCAAACTCTGGTGACAATTGAAGATGTTTAGCAGAGCCCAGAGGGTGGTGGGGAAGCTTGGGACAGCTTACAGATGTGTGCTTTCCCTGGCCTTTCCAGCCTGGCAACCTAGCGATGGCTGTCTTGGGCTCATTGCACCAGGAGCTCTGCAAAAGCAGCGAGCCAGCGGGGCAGAGGCCCTGTGGCTTGTGAGCACTGACAGGGAGTGCTCTGGGTGGCCGGGCAGCAGTGGTGGTGGCACAGAGCCTCCTGCGCCAGTCCTGGCTGGGGAGCGCCTGGTGAAGGAGGGCAGTGCCCCTCTGTGTCTGCCAGGGCTGCCCAGCTCACCAGGCAGAGCTTCTGTCACCCCAGAAATACCTTCCATAAAATCTGAGGTGCCTTTAGTCTCATTTTACATACAGATCCTCAAAAGTGTTTACACGTCCAACTTCCTGTTCAATCGAGAACTCAGCAGGCCTAAATGCCTACTTGGATCTAGGTGACTTGCTGATAACATGTTGTAAATGAAATTTTGACCTTCCAAACTGTTTGCTGGTGGCCTTACCCTGAGGCATCTGTTTCTGCCAGAGTACAGGTCCCTGCTCCCACACGAGGCAGCCAAACAGCTTGTGGCTTCTTGGTGGGGCTCACCTCTGCCTCCAGCCCAGCTGTGCTCTCCTGTGGCACTGGGAGGGCCTGAGAGGCTGTGGGGATGGGCTGTGCTCAGAGGAGATAGGACATCAAAGTCCCCGCTACACACAGCAGGAGATATTCTACAGCTTCTCCCCCGCTCCTCCACCCCCACAGCAATGGGGTGCCACCCTGTTGTTTTTGGCAGTTCCCAGTGGGAATAATTACATTGTGCATGCCTTAAATTCCCTCTTTTGCAATGACAACTGGATGCAATTTCCTTAGGAGTCTCACAAATGAAGCTCTCACATTGTTGGAAGCCATTCAGTGAGTGCTGCAATATGTTCAGAGGTGGCTGCTTCTCAGCAGGACCCCGAGTGATTTCTAGAAACCTTTCCGTAGCCTGTTGTGCACTGTGGGACCCACTCAGTGGGTGATCCAGGGGAGCAGGGTCTTTCAGCTAAATGCAGGCTTGTTATTGCCACGCTGCAGGAATACCAAGGTAGCCTGGTTGGAGGCACACACTCACACGAAGAGAGAGTGTGAAATGCAGACCCGAAGGTTTAAAGATTTCATATGTTGTTGGGATTTTGCTCAGGAAATGCCAAACCAGAACTGAAACCTGTGCTTGATGTTTGATTCTCATTCATGCTTAACATAAATATTACTCTTGCTAACCAAACATTCCCCGGAACAGCTCCATGGAGCTAAGGGTGAGTCTCTGCAGAGGACTGTATGGCCTTATTTTGGCATTTGCCTGTGACAGCAAGGGACTAGATACAGCCCAGGTCTCTTCCGTTCCTCTGCCCTGTGATGAAAGAGGGAGACTCACCAGAGCAGGCTGCTTAGGGAAGTGACTTTTGAGACAAAATGCATGTGCATTAAGATGGTCTGTTTGGCAGGAGGGGAAATAGTCCTTTTGATCTGGAGACATGAAGGAAACAAAAAAATATTTCCCCCAGCAGAAGGCTGGAGGACATGGAGAAAAATGCTCTTCTGACAGTGGAAAGTACCACAGCCCTCCTGTCTGCACACAGCTCTGTGCTGAAGATGGCATCAGGCCATCATGGCCAGCACCAAGTCAGGCTCTGGGCAACCTGAGCTAGAGATGCACTGCAGGGGGGTTGGACCAGCTGACCTTTAAAGGTCCCTGCCAACCCAGACATTCTATGATTTGGTGCTGCTTTCAGACTTCTCCTGTCGCCTTGCGAAGGCTTTCACACCAACACCCCACCAAAGTGCTTGACCACTGTAGGATGGCCTGCAATGCCCTTCCAGAATGTTCTCCAGGCAGCTCATGAGACAGCATGGTAACTCCAGAGGCCTGATGAAACCCATCTCCTGCCTGTGTGGGCAGATAATTTGTGCAATGTGCATCAGGAGAAGAGAGGAGAAGAGAGAGGAGAGGACAGGACAGGAGAAAAGAATGCCACTAAGACTTGAGAAAACAAGGTCCAGGGGAGGTAAATGACAGATGAAGGAGGACCAATATGTATTGTGGTTGGAGGGAATGGGGTAAAAGAAAAAGCATGCTTCTGTCATTTGTAATTTGGGAGGGAAGTCTTGCACAGATATTTTGTTCCAAGTGCCTGATCTTTGCCCCATCTGGGGAACGTAGAAATTAACTCAAATATTAAGCAAATGGTTTGGTCTCACTGGAAAGCAGCTTGCACTTATCTGGAGCAAGTGAGGCCTTGGGCAAAAGCCCATGTCAAACAGCACCTTGGGGAGACTGTGCAGATGGTTCTGGATAAAGAAATGCCATCTCAGTCCTTGAGTGTATTGGGAAACAAGCTGCCTGAATGGCCGAGTATGGAGGAAACCGGCATGGCCCAGTAGAGCAGTGAGGACATTTTGGGAGCTCTGGTGGGCTCTGATGACCTGAGAGGGTCAGCTGTCCCACGGTGCTTGATGGGCAGAGCTGCCCTTCCAGCAGAAGTGCTGTGCAGGCACTGCCGTGTTTGTGTTGCTGTTTTTTCCCATTTGCTGACAGTGGCAGCACCTCAGGTGTCCCCAGGCCATCTCTCTGTGCTCTGACACAGCTTTGCCAGCCTGCAGTCCATGCAGTTCCCAGGCATCCAACAGTGCTCAGCAAATGTTCAAAGTGCAATACAAACCATAACCTTTCTGCATCTGCACTCCAGTGCATGCAATCAAACCTGGGGAATGTAAAGTAATAAACAGGCTCTCACAGCTGGGCTTCACTTTTACCTGGGTCTAAGTACAAATCACTGTGGTGACTGTGCCATAGAATGCCTTCAGTTTATTCAGGAAAGGCTGGGCAGACCTTTGGGTAAAGCACATACAGAATGCTGGTCTAACATTTACAAGGCAGAAACCAGGAGAGCAGGATGGGAGCACGGTAAGCACATGGTCCTGAGGTGTTCCAGGTGCTCAGAGTCAAACTCTGCTCTGCCATTCAAGACTCCATGGGACCTAAGGACTGCTGCTGGCCTTTGAGGAGTTCATTGAGGCTGTACTCATTTCTGTGGGTGCTGCAGGATTGTGTTCTGCACAACGTAGCAGCCTGGTGCTCTGGGACACTGCTGAGTAAAGGCTTATGGAGCACTGGGGACAAGGGAAAAATGTCTCAAACTCAATAGATTCAGTAGGAAAAAACCCACCTTTCTGCATACAGGGTGGAATATGACCGTGCTGGTCACACGCAAGAGCAGCTACAGGTTACAATGGCTTTCCAATACCTGCCCTAATTTCTTTCTGGTTTCACAGCTTAGTTTCTGTGGGAAGAGGGAATTTGGCCCAGAGGAAATCAGGGCATTCTCTCTATTTCATTTCCCTCAGTGACTGTTTATTCTTGGGGAGCATCACTACCTATCCAGTCATCAAAGCATCAGGTTCTCATAGTCAACGTCCTGGCCTTGGACAGTAACCACAAGAAATGGAAGAATTCACTTTGCTGTGAACCTTCTGGGTGTTGGCAATTTCTGGAGATACAGTCCCATGCTGATGGTGCCTGTGTGGTCTAATTACCCTTTATTGCTACTCACGCCTGCCCGCTTACTTCCATGTTAATTTATGTGTCCCAAGATGCGCCTGCGCATCTGTTCCTTATTTCCTGGGTATGCATTTATTTTCTTGGTGAGTACTGAAAGGGAAGGAGATGAAATGCATTGAAGATCTTGATTTACAGCTTCAGCATTTCCCTAAATCTGTAAAGAACTGTGTTCTCATCTCCCCCTCCTCTCTACCCTCTGTGATGGCAGGGAGACAGCCAGCATGGCAAGCTGGAACACCAAAGCAGAGACGGACCCCTGTCACTTCACTGACCACAGATGATAATGGGCACTATCTGCCCTGCACCCAGTCCTGAGTGTACTTTTGGTGATATAATGACCCCCTAGTGCAGCATTGTACCCTCACCATTTGGTTCTTCAACAGCTCTCCTGTGTCATTTTGAAGTTGATGGCATGTCTGGTGCTGCTGATGCACAGGGCCTAGTCTGGGATGCAGCTTGTCTAAGGCAAGGAGGAAAAGATGGGAGCAGGTCAGAGCAACTTCAGCTCAAACAGCCACCACCCTGCCTGACCCCCCAGCTGCCCAGCTGCCTCTTCCTTGTGGTGCTTCACTACAAGGAAGAAACTTTTGTCAGTGGAACAGACCTAACCTGACTCCACAATGGATTCCATCACATTTCTTCTCCTTCACTTGCCGTGCTTTGGCCAGCAATGCCTCACGTATACTTATGTCAGAGCAAGCCTGTGCCACCAGAAGAGAGGGGATGACTCTCAGGCAAAGCTCAGGGGAGGATGATTCCCTGAATAGGGTGACACCCAGACTGCTCTGGGACGTCATAGCCTGGACTGGACTGTCCTATCCACTAAGCCTGTGTGTTTGGTTTTCTCTACCCAGTCAGTATCACAGGAAAAGCAGCTGCTGGTTGGTCCAGAAAGTTGATGTCAGTTGAAAGGTTGATTTGGAAAACTGTCAGCATGCATGTGCCTCTCAATCCTTTGAAAAGGGACTTCTTTTGGTGGTGGGTCCTTCCTTGTTCCCCAACAGCCCATACTTGCCAATCCATGCTGCTGTGATGAGAGGGGTTTGAGTCAGCTGGGAGAGCACATCCAAGAGAGGTCACTGAGATAGATCATCCCTTCTGAGGTCCTTCTGATGGTCCTCTATGATGAGTAGCAAGCTTTCCCAAGTAGGGATTATGCCACTCTGGAGTTTACTGAACCATTTCTCCTGCTCTTCCCCAGGTCTTTCCTCTCAATTACATTAAAAGTCATGGGAAGAACATTTCTCAGCTTCTAGAAAAGCCTTTATTTAGATTTATGAAACAGCTTGCTTGAAAAGGTTGTGTCCAATCACTCAGCTCACTTCACCCTTGCCTGGGCATGGATGAGGAAAGGAAGAACAGAGACCAGCTTGTGCTCTTGGCTGTTTTGGGGAATCCTGCCACTGCATGGTATGCTTGGACCTCTGGGGACCAGCAGAGGTAGGAGAGGTCTGGAGATCCTCTGGAAGACTTCTGGAGGAGGCAGCAGGACTTGCACTCCTGACCAGGATAATTCCTGTTGGGGGTCTGAAGAGCAAACATCCATTAGCTTTAATTTTGCTGGCAAAGGAAGATAACAGGCACCTGGGAGAAATTTCTCCCTCACCTGTGGCACATGAAAATTCCCTACCAGGCTGGCAGCACCGCTTGGGTTGGAGGAGGGACCCTATGCACCCCTGGTGTCCCTCCTGGCAAAGCTGACAGGAGCCATTCATGATGGTACACAAGCTGAGGACTCCTGCAAGGCAGCCCAGTGTCATCCCCCTGCCGTGCCTGGCCTGAGGAGTCTGTGCCAGTTGAACCCAGCCTGCTGCTTGGAAAACCCCTGGATGTGCCATGGGACTAAGTGAAATATCGTTTCCCAGCCTAATGGACAGATTGTTAGGTATATAATGATTTACCAGCTCTTTCACTGGCAATAACTGTTCACACATTGTCTCTTTGCCTCTTTCACTGTTTTTATGATTCATGCTATTTGGTTGCCCAATTGACATTTCCAAAATGAGGTTTCTAAGCCCCAGCCTGTCCTTCCTCTTCTCTCCCCTTTTCCTTTGACAGTTTATAGGCCTGAAGAAGTTTTTCCAATCATGATAATATCTTCATGTTTTGTTGACAAAAGGTCAACCTAGGAATAAGCCAAACTGGTTTTAGGAAAAATATTTGCTTATTTAGTAAGGGGATGTGTGTAGGAGATCAAATTTATGAGGGTGAAATTGAATCTGGTTATTTGAAGGATTCTGAAATAAAAGCTTCCCACCCACTCAAAAGGGGAAGAACCAGACTTATAAATTGCTTTAGGCTGAAGCAGAATGTAGAAATAAACTAAGTTTCTGTGCAAAAGGTAATAGGATCCAAAGAAAGAACTAAAATCAGAGTTTAAGAGACAGCTGCCCCTTCACTCTCTCATGCACACTGCTCATTTCACACTATCATTCCTTACAGAAGAAAGGTCATCATTTTCCCCAGTGCCTGACCTTCCAGTTCCACAGCATCCATCCTTATCCATTGGTCAAACACTTGCTCAGACTCAAAAAGGAAAGATCCAGTAGCTTAACTGGTCATGTAGCCAGGTAATCTCTTCTGTCACATGATTTCTCTGGTTTGACTTTAGATTATAGCTCTAAAACAGGTCTTGCACAGCTTTTCATGAGAATGGCCCATGCCAGAAACCCTACTCAGTTCAGGAGTAATTTGCATGAACAGCATTGCTGAACACGTGTTTGGAGAGTCCTGTCCCAAAGACCTTCTCTCTTTTCCCTGAAAAGACTAGCCAGCAGTGCAACAGGTTAAGTTACAGTTTTCCATGCAGAATATGGAGAGGGAATGTGCCACATACATGCATATATATATCTTCATATATTTTAAAAGTCTGTATGTCAATGTGCACGTGTATATATATGAATTAGAATAATTCAGGCTGGAAAACCCCTCTGGAGGTGATCATGCTTAATCCCTGTAAAGAAAGCCCAACCTGATTGTTCAGGCCCTTGTCCAGTTAAGTGCTGAGCTCTTCCAGGTGTGAAGAAATTTTCCTGATTGGGATTTTCTTTCCTGCACCTTGTGACTGCTGCCTGTGTCCTACCACCGTGCCCCTCTGAGGGCAGTCTGACATACACACGTGTGAGTACATGGGTGGACACACACCTGTACACATATAAACAAACACACACCCACACACGCACAAGGTTTCTTTTGTCCTTCCTCTGTGCATCTGAGAGATAACAAGCAAGTGGAGTCTTGCTGTGGCCCAGTGCAGCTATTCCTGTTTCTAGTAAACTCCGAGTGACTGTGGGAGGGATCTGGCATTTTCTTCCTTCTCCTGCTGTTGCACAGCTCCAGTTCCTTTGTATTATTTAGACACATGCCCCCCTTATGGATTAGGACATGACACTTCTTTCCTCTTTAAGCATGGTTATTACAAAACACAAATTGGAACAAGAACTACAGTTAAAAAAACCCTCTTTAATGAAGTCCCATTGACACTGGATGCTTGTTAAAAAGCACAACAGAACCTTAAGCAGGTCTTTGCAGCTATTTGAAAGGAAGACAAGCCATTATTAAAAGAGTTCAACTGGTTTGGGTTAACACTACTGTCATGCATGAAACTTTTTGGCAATTTCTAGATAAAAAGGGGGCAGGACACAACAATGAAATCCAATTTGCTGGAGATTTTATATAATCTTTAGACAAGATAACAATATTGTTTGTAGATACTCAGTATTGTTTGTAAATATTCTGCCTTTCTTTCTCTATGTAGCCACCACAGATCAGCACTATAGGACTGGAGATGAGCTATCATCAAATCCTACTGGACTAAGGACTTGCTTGGGCATAGCTGCATATGTCTTGGGCTTAGAGCCATAAGAAGAATGAGGCCAAACTATCTCCCAGCTCAGAGACAAAAATGATGAAGCTGCTTGATTGTGAAACAATCTTCTTACTGGGAAAGCTGCTTGGGATTTCATAGTTGTTCTGTCCCCAAACACACCACAGCTGGTGTGACCTAGCCTGTGAAAGGGTGATTAGAGAAAAATATATGGCTAGTGGTCACAAGCACGGAATCTATTTCTGACAGAGGTAAATGGAGATTAATCTATCTGTACCTGTGGACCTCCCAGCCAATTTTCTCCCTAATTGATGTTAGAGGTTTTTTCATTCGTGCTGTTCTCATTTTGTAACATGAAAGCAATAATACATTCAGAGCTGTAACCTCTCACCGTTATGCTCTACCCTAACAAGAGCACATTTTCACATTTGTCTTTGGAGAACAACCAGGGCCTATTCCAAGAGGATTTTAGTAACCCCAGTGCCACAACAGCTAACCAGCGTAATTTTTTTGGCATAATAAAATTTTATCTCCTGCCCATTTGCTCTCAGTGGCCCATCAAAATATATAGAAAGCTTTTTTGTAGTAATTTGAAGCACAGCTTAAATTCTGCCATTTTCTACACAAGAGCAATTCGGTCATCCTCCCCTCTCTCCCTCCCACTGCACACACCAACCCCATCTCCAGGGGACGAGACACTTGGTTGCACCTGGCTAACAAAGCCCTTCACAAGGGCCCTACATGGACTGCCAGTGTCTTTCAGAGAGGTCAGGGTTTCACTCACTGAGTACAGCTGCCTTTCTGTGAAATTAGCCACATTTTACTGCTGGATGTGTCGGGCAGCAAGAGATAAGTGCCACAGGGAAGTCAGAGATTGGGAGTGGGTCAGGATGCAATCTCAGTAGCTGATTCTGCTTGGGCCAGAGCATAAACTGTTTAATGCTTGTCTGTGTGTTTTGAGCAGTCGAGGAGAACGTGCAGTGCATCAGTGCTTCACAACATGTCTCCTTGTCTGACTGCTTTGCAAGAGCAGATGACAGTTCTCAGGCAAATCTGCTAATTTGGAGGGAGAAAACAGTTTCATCTGTCTTGTGGCAAGACACCTGAGAAGCCAAGGGAGCTGTTTCAGGAGAAAGCACAGAGAAGGTCTGTGTACTTACAGCTGTGCTTTCAACACTGGAAAATAAATCATCTTTCCACCACAAACCCCATTATAGTTACCCTCACATGTAAGAGCAATTAGGATGTTACTGCCTTGCTGTCGTGGAGCAGCCTGAATTGCTGTTTGAAGAGGTGTAATGGGAGTGGGGTGATTATTTGTGGCTGGGGAATAAGGGTATGAATGAGTGAGTTATGAGATTTCAGATAAATAATCCTCTGGCTTTTTGCAAAGGAGTGTTGTCCCACCCCATCACAAGCAGACAGCTCTGCCATTTCCTGCCCGAACAAATTCATAGGAGCAAATCTCAGCTCTTCCCTGACTCCTCTCTGATGAGGGAGAACAAGAAGGGAGAAATTTGGCACTGGCTGTTGAGTGTTGTGCCACTTTATACTGCTGGCTCAGACCCCAGCAGCCTGCTCAGCTCTGCCCAAATGCAAACACAGCTCCTGCCCAGGACAGCTGCCATGCTGGGAGCCAGCCCTTCCTGGCAGAGGTAAGGGCACAAGATGGGGCTAAACTTGGTTTAGCCACAGATACTGCCCACTTTGTTCTGTGCTAGATGGACCCCCCAAAAAGAAAGATGTGACAGATACCAAAGAAAAGGAGCAGCTAGCAGACAAGTGTGTATGTGTCTCCCCCCCCCCCAACCCCCCTCTACTTTCCCAAAAGAAAACAAACCCCAAAAAATTTTTCAGGTTCCACTGGGATTGGAGGCTCCTCTCAGAACTTTGAAATACAAATTCATATCAGTTTCTGCTTGATGGATGGAAAAAAATAATGGTTCAGGCTGGTTTCTGGTTAAGTTCAACTCCCAGCAGAACCACTTGTGCAACTCAGGAGCAGGACAAAAGTATGAAGGGGCTATTTTGCCATATGGGTAAGTAGAGCTGGGCTCGAGAATGAAGATGAATAAAGGAAGAGGCTCAGCACAACAATGTCTTGTCCCATAGGAAACAATTAAGCTTGAACTGAATTCAATATACCGGAAAAACAACAGCAGAACAGAGAAGCAGCAGCAAAACAGTCTGGTGTGAGACAGATACAAAATCAAATTAAATCAGGAAAGCTATTGTGAAGGGATGGCTTCAAGAGGTGTCTGCTAGTCCCTGGCTTCTGAATTAAAAGAAAATTATCACTTGCCAAAAAGAAGAAACTCTAAGAAGCCACTGGATAAATCTTTCCCTTTAGGAACTGCCCTTTTGGAGCAAAGTCTGCTCTGCTTGTATTACACATGCCAGCTCTTAAAACCTTCCGTGTGTATGAAGAGTTTTGATTCACACAAACATAAATTTTTGTTAGAGTTCACATGTTGCATTTAAACCAAAGCACTGCACACGCTGCCTATTGGTCAAGGCTTCAGCCTTGTATATCATTGTGTACATGATCCATACCACAAGAGAAGCTCTTTGCCTTGGGGTCTGGGGGAGCTGCTGAGCCTTCTAATGAGCACCCTCATTGCTTGGGACAGCACAGATGAGTTTTGATCTGCTGCTCCATGAGCCTAATCTCCATTAGACTTCCCTTGAGCAGTCACCTTCAGGTTGATACATATCATATGCTTTTGTTAGCCTACATATCTCATTTTTGGGTGTTATAAGAAACTGGGTTACAAACAGGTACTCAGCCTAAACAGGTGAGCTGCTCGAAATGCCCTAAGACTGCAGTTTCAGAAGACTGTGTGCAGCAAAAGAATAAACTTGAGTTTCAAGTGGTTTAACAGGTTGAAGCAGAGGAACAAAGTAATATATTCATGGTTAAAAGTGTGCATACACCTGCATATACATCCACACAGCTGCACAATTGACAAAACACTTCCACAATTTAAAAGCATAATTAAACAAATGAGGCTGATATATAGATCATTTCTTTGACTTGAAGAACATTTTTAACGTCTCACCTCACATTCACTTCACTGAAAATGAAACTGAGAGCTCTTAAGACAGCATTTCATTTTCAGAATGTAAAAAAATAAGCCTAAAAATGTCCCCCCGTATCAAATGTGCTGTGTGTATTCTGTACCTCAGAACAGCAGAATGTGATGCTACATAGGTATCAAAAATACATACTGTTTATGCACAGAACTGCAGCCAGCTGCCCAAACATTAGGTGCTCAAGGGCCTTAGGGCATTGATGCCTCATAAATTTGAGAGTATTTATTAGGTGAATACAGAACTGGAAGTTTTGTAGCAGTGGAAAGTAAGTATGATAATGAAGTAAACACATGTTCCAAAGAAAATATGAGCTAATGGTGCCCTCTGTGCAGGAGACAGCAGCTTTAAACAATCACTTGGGGAATGCCAGAGCAAGGCCTGTGAGCTGCTACAGGATGGGCAGCTCGTTAATGACATCTCTCTGTGTCCTGTAGCTTTTTAGTGCTGTAAACCCAGTTTGACAAGCAGGTAACCAAATAGGTGTTCTGCTCCTTTGAAGGCTTTGAAGAGTCTTAGGAATACTCCTTTCCCTTCTAAAAAGTGGAATGTAACATGCAGCTTCAGTTTTCCTTAGATAAGTGAAAGGAAGCATCCTTCAGGCACCATAACCACACGTACAGCCGGGATTCCTCCTTGGGTCGGAGGAGACCTCAGGTGTGGTGAGGTCTGTGCATCGTGAGCTCCATCTGGAGGTTGTTTGCTCTAATCTGGGCTTTCGGAAGAAATTGAGAGAAAATGCAGTACTGCTGGGTCAAAGGCACCAAGTCATTTAGAACAAAATGACCTTGCAAACCAGCAGGAAACAGCACATTTTTGCTATGGAGTTAGTGCCAGGTGCCCCATGGGATGAAGGAGTCCAAAGGAAAATTGAAGGAGAATGAGAGCTGAAGGGGACACGTGGACTTCAGTCAGCTGCTTAATGACACAAGGTTCAGGGCTATACTTCTCTAATGCCAGAGGCTACAATGGCTGCTCCTTTGTCAGCCAGCTTCTGAAAGAAGAAACACGTCTGCAATTGATTACCCAGGGTGTTAAACTGATGGGCAAGCAGAGTTTTCATTTTCATAGACTCTTTACATTTTTTAGTCACGAAACTAAGCAGTCTTCCCTAAGTTATGGGTATCAAGGGCTGCAAAAGTTCTTTCCTCTGTTTTTTCAACACTGTTTAAAATCAGAGTTACATAGGCCCTCTTCCACAAGAGGACTATTATAGGGTGCACAGTGTGGTGCCTAAGGAAAAAAAAAGCAGTTCTTGACATGCACACAGACCAACAGATCTTTGACTTGCAGGAAGAGCTGAGCTACTATTGCCAGCAAGATACAAGAATTTGGAGGGAGGCCTGCAGGTCATACAGAGGCAAGATTATGGTGAGGGCCTGTCACACAGTGGATGAGAAAGAAAGGGATGAAAAGATGAAGCTTTATGGCTGCACAGATCCCTTTCTGTGTAATATGGTGACCTCTACTCCCATGTCCATGTACTGGTTTATAGCTCTTATTGGAGGAGCAAGGTATTTGATGAATGACATACATACCTGGCCCAAAAGGAAGCTGTGTAATGTCATGCATTACGCAGCGGTTGGGTACCAAGTGAGAAACTGCTTCTGGGGTGGCAAAGTGATCAGCAATGGGAGGACAACAACTTTCAAATATAATGGGTGCCTTTTCCGTGGTTTTATTGAATGCCACCATGAAAATGACTGGAACCATCCAGTGGGGACGACCTTTGGGTGTTCATGTTACACAATGAAACGAAAGATGGATGGCCTAACGAAAAGCAGGGTTTACCATCAGATCCAGATGGGAGAACAAGTGAGCTGCTATGAAAAGAAACAGATGGGGAGCTCATGGTCTTAGCCAGGACCAAACTGTCCAGGCCCTTATCCCCAGAGATGTGTTTTCTGGCAGCAGGTCAATGCCATTTGTCTGCAATACAAAGCAGCCCCTGATGAAAAGATACACTGACCACCTACTTTAGACTGGCAAAAATAAAGGTGTACTTACATGGGCTCTTTTCCCTAGTGCTTCTCATGAGCATAAATGGAAAATTATTATTTTCCCTGTCTGGGGAAACCTGCCAGGCCTGATGCTAATGAATAGAAGTCCCTTGCAGTTGCCTGGTATACCCTGGAACTGAACAAGGCTCTGGGGAAGGGCTACAGCTGTGAAACCTATGAGGTCTGGCATTTTGAATAGAGAGGCAACAGCCTTTCCTTGGATTACATAAAGATATGCCTCTGCCAGAAGCAGGAAGCTTTAGGCTGCCCAGCCTGGTGTGCAGGTGCAGACAAAACCCTGCTACACATGCTGAAGATTACAGGCAGAAAGATGCTGGTTTGTAGCTTGAGCCTGTTAAGTAAGGAGTTGTATGGTTATCCCTTCACCCCAGCTTCTGACGTGCCCTCCTGTGATTTCTCCATGAGGAGGCAGCCACTGGCTGGTGGAAGCACACCAAAAGCTGTGTGTCCTTGATTTGCAAGACTGCCATTTCTATAGTTTTCCTTGTCCCTGTATGGTTGTGCCTACAGCCATTTAAACCCTCAGCCATCCTGCATGACCACGCCTTTACCACAGCACAGGCTCTGGGACACTCCTGAGTCACCCAGGGGATCCTCCCAGACAAAGACTGTTTAGGTGAGCTGAGGAGTGATGGCTGTGCTACTGAGCTGGAGGCTACAGGCCCCAGTGCAGCTTAGAAGTTCAAAGCTGGACATGAACTGCAACAAATGGAAAAGATCCATTTTTCTGTCAGAGCCCAGACAGGCTGGGCAGGGACAGGCAGGTTGGGCAGTGCTCCCAGGGTCCTGGCAGTCCCTTGCTGGCCTCCTTGTAGGACTCCATAGCCCTGGGGCACACTCCAGCTTGCTCACACTCCCTTGAACCCTCCGACTCCCCCCCACCCCAAAGAGGATTTGATGTGCAGGCTCAGAAGGCTGGGGGACACGGACTGGCCCCTTTGCATTTGTTTGATTACTTCCATTCACACTGACATGAGGAGGCTGCCCTTGCTGAGGGATGGACCCTGGGCTACAGGGAAAACATGAGGAGCATCCATGAAGCTTCCACTTGTTGCCTCTCTATGAAGAAGCCTGTTTGGTCTTTGAACCTCATCTGTGTCTCGAACAATTTCTGAGGGCAAAGAATTTCACAGCCCAATCACACAGACATTCAAAACTGTATTAGTGATAAATTAAAAGCAGGCATGCCTTGAACTGCACTAAGATGGCACTTTGCTCATGTTGTGACATGAGAAGAGCAGGCTTCATTATAGGCTTTTCCAGGATATCCTTCTACCTGTTTCTTCTGTTACCCCCTGACTTAAGATAAGCAGTGCCAGCCTCTTCAGTTCTTTGGCATTGCTGGACCTTTATAACATTGTACACTCACCATTTCCTGTCCACTCCATACCAGGTATTCCAACAGCTGCATGAGGGAGAAATGAAAACAATTTCCTTTTCAAAACGTAAGTTTTTCTTTTTTCCATAGGAAAGGAAAAAAAGAACCCTCAGGTTTTAGGTTGTGTTTACCATGACAGTATTTTCAAACAGCAGCCACAGAAACAAACCAGTGTTTCTTATTTTAATTGCATAAACCAAACATGAATAAATTTTATCAAGCCTGTAAGTATACAGATGTGTATTCTTTTAACATTTTTGTCTACTTTTATTTACAAAAGGAAAAATGAGCCTACAGTTTCAAGCCAAATAAAAAAACAACAAACAAGGCTAAAAGTGAAAGAAGAGACAGAAGAATGTGTGGGCTTTTACTTTAAAAAAGTATCTGGAAGACAAACAGAGGACACACAGGGAGAGCTAAGAGCCACAGCAGCTGCTGATGCCCTTGAATTTGAAACAGCATCTGAAAACCCAAGTCTCTTATCCCTCTCTTAACGTGTAGTGAAGGAGTCCAAAGCAGAAGAGTCCTTCAAGCCTCCCATGTACTCTGGGGCACTGGAAGCTTAGTAGCCATATTTTTCATTGAGATGAGTCTTGCCATCACCACTTTGACCTAATGAACAAAGAGGAAGAGTTGCATTATTCCTTTATTCCCTCATCTAACAGAAATGTGTATCCCTGCATAAAATAGTCTCAAGGTAGTACCAGGCACATGAGCACAGAGGATAGAAAGTCAGGCTGCATATTGCAATGTGTCTTTTGATTTACACTTACAATTCATTTCAGTTTTACTAACAGTGTTAAGATTACATCAGGTACTCCTGGTTTTGTAGCTGTTTTGTTTGGTTTTTTGTTTTTTGTTTTTTNTTTTTTTTTTCTGGAGTCCTCATAATGCCAGCTTAGAAAGAACACTTTACTATTTATTAGCAGGCAGAGCCAAAAAACAGAGCTCCCTCTTATGGACACAGCTGGCTTAACTATCCCAGATCAGACCTGAATCCAGTATTCTGTTCCTGTGGATTCATATGCCAGAGATGTGCAGACTTTTTATTGAAGCATGATTCACCAAATTACAGTTTTCTTCACTGAAATTTATTCTTATTTCTATAACCTTGCAACAGTCTTACAAAAATTATAGTAATGACTCTATGAAATGAAGGCTAAGATTTGAACTTACTCTGAATACCTCAATGCATGAAAATGAGTTTTCTCTTTTAGAGGAACTGAACATTCATTACCCTGTTTAAGGGTAACTTCACCTAGCTAAAAACACTCTTGAACTAAAGATAAAAAATTATTCAAGTTTAACATATGTTGGATGAGTGCATGAATTATTCAGTGCCTTGACCAAAGCATTATCAAGAATTTTCTCCAAAACAGCTATCCCAGTGTTTGTATTCCAATGTTTTTTGCAAAAAAACTGCAAAGAAGCATTTTTGGATTTCATAGATTTCTGTGAAAACTGAGAATACTAACATTGCTGGAGCATTTATCCCTAGGGAAGGTTTGAGCTTGTCTTTCAACTAATACCACCATGTGTGAATGCAGTCAGCTCTCTGAGGTGTTACAAAACTGGAAAACAAACTTCAGGTGTATCTCTCCATTGCCATGAAGCTACTGCAGACATGGTCTGTATTTCACTGCAGGATTTGCATGGCCATACAACAAACATGGGGCATAAGATGCCACAAAACATCAGGTTCTGGGTGAAGTATTCATGAATTAGCTTTTTCTTAAGGGCTTACAAGGACATCCTGACAACTTACTAGGAAGATTCCTGAGTTATGAGACTAAAACCAAGAAGGAAATGGTTGATACCTGCAGGAGGCATCCATATGCAGTAGTCTGGGTCATCATCTGGGTACTGTGAGGAAAAAAAAGGTTGCTGGACCTGCAAAGATAGTAAAAATTATTTAAGGTGCTGCACCCCTCCACCAGTGTTTCATGGCCACTAAACCTCTCACTAATTCAGAGACAAATACTGAGAGGTGAGGGCTAATTACACAAGAGTCAGGGATGAAAACAGTAATACAGAAGAAACATCACACCCTCAAAAAGATCCAGTTCATTTCCATTAGAGTCCCCGACTAGCAGAAATGCTGGTTAGTGGAGACCTCTGGAGGTCATCCAGCCCAATTTTCCCCTCAAAACAGAACCTGTGCACTTCTGGACAGTATAAACCTAATGTATGGTGATACCATTTGACATAGGATTTCTTTATGCAGGGAAAAGCTTTAGAGTAGGATTTTCAGTAAGTGCTTTACTGATTTCAGTGTACAATGCCATTGAAAACTTTGGGTTTAAGGTGACTTTCAAACTGGAATTTATAAAAGTTCAGCTGTTATATAAGCACAACTTGGTTTTCAAAAAGAAATGAATGCTCATTTTTTTTCAGGTCTCACTGGCATCTTGAAATGTTAAAGCAAATCAAAGCAGGTCACTTGCAATGCAGTTGTTGACACAGCAGTATCTTATTGTCCCTACATTTTTAAGTCTTGCCACATCAGCATCATTTTCTCAACAACTTCTGTTTTCAAAAACTACAGGTAAAAAAATCATACAACTGTAGAGTGCAAGACTTAAGAGCTCAAAATAATGCCAAGTTACTCAGCACTGATTTGCATTACTCTGTAGTATCATTACACAGTCTCAAGTTATGCAGTTGAAGCAAATTTTCATTCCCTTACAAACTTTTCTTCCCCAAATGAACATCTAAAATAGCTTTTTTTGAAGACTAATGTTTTCCAAAACATTAGACTGCAGAGTTGCACAGCTTTTAAGTATGGCTTGTGAACAATCACTTGAAAATTGTTTTTCCAGTTTTACATTATTCAAAGTTATTGAAATATTTCAAAAAAAAAGAAAAAGCTGACTTCTGGTTGATACTTTCCATGCAAGATCTGAGCCCAAAGGCAGAGACAGCATGTGGAAAAAGTGATTTGTGATGGAAGAAAGAATACATCTAAGCCATCTGGCATTTGGAGAATGCTCAGAGTTAGAGCAAACTCTCTGCTGATGAGAGGTGCTGACTCGACTGCCTCAGCATGAAAAACTGCCTTGTCCTCCCATATTCATAAAAGTGGTAAAACTTGAGCTCTACCACTATAAATATACTCTTGATTTCTTTAGCATCTTCAGCAAGGCCAGCAACAAAAGACAGTTCTGAGGACTGTGCCTACCCAGTCCCTGGGTCCTCTGCCAAGACTAACAAGGCACTGTCAGCACACACAGGATGCAGGGAACTGAGGTTCAGTACATGCTGCAGGGCTAAAATTAGATGGTCCCTACCAAGAAACTGTCTCCCAGTGATAAAAACTCATGGTCCAATAAGTAGAACCATCTCCTCTGATGGCAGTCAGCAGAAGGGTGGGATGCCCTCTGAAAAGAAGAGTCTCACAATAATCACTAAGCTGTCAGAGATCCTTCCCAGCTCCAGGAAGGCAACAATTGACCGAATTCCAATATGTGCAAAGTTCACATACTTTACATTTTAATACAAATCTCATGCACAGGAGAAACATTACCTGGTATATCCACTTAAATTCAGTGGTAACTTGGTTGCAAAAAACATTAATCTCTTAGACTCATCTCTTTTCACATCTTACAGAGAAGGATAAGGTTGGATATAGACTAACTGCAGCTTTACTAGAGTGTTTTCTGTGTCAGCCAATATGTATTTCCCAGGCTACTCTCCAAGGAAAGCTTTGAATTGTCATTTCAAAGCCTGGAGAGCACCTCTGTGCTACAACACTTGTGATAGAGGAGGAGCAGCAATTGGTAACTGCCAAGTGAAAAGGTGAAAAAAAACTTTTGTGATTAAACAGAGAACCTCTAGCACACCTAAAATGCTGTGCTTTGCCTTTTCATTGGAGACTTCAGAGTCTGTGTTCAATGGCAGAATATAGTTCTCCATTTGGGTCTTAGGAAAGCAGAGAAGCACCACTATCCCCAAGTTAGAGTCCATCAAATTGTTACTATTTCATGGAAAAAAGAGCCTAGAAATGATTTTGTCTTAAGCTGCAGGAGTCATAGTGTCATAACTGACCTTGCTTGAGCTATGGATTTTCTTAACTTTCTCAGATGTCTCTTCAGGTTCCTTATTTACTACCTCAGATGCTGGGAAGAAAGCAGATCTGTTTTATAACACAGCACAAATGACCAATTCTACAGAAATAAACTTACAGGCAGCTCACATAAAAATTAATACATCCATAAGGAAATCCAAGATATCTCACTGCACCACAATTCATACTTAAGAGTAATATGCTGCACATCTTACTGTTTTTCCTAGATATAACTTATGTTAAATACACTGTCAGTCATGTAACTGAATGCAGTTTAGTAAGATCCTCTATTACTGATTCTATAACATTAAGTTTAGTAAATGGCAGATGTTTATTTTCTAAAAGACACTATCTGTTATCACTGCAGTGACTGATTTAGAAAGGAAGGAGTAGGAAATGTGTAGGACCAATTTGCTTTAAAAAAACCCCAACAAAACAAACATCAAACTTCAGAGTTATGTGTGAGAAGAACTCTTTGGTTTTCTTCCCCTTTATCTGTGAAATATTGATACTCTCATGGCTTAAGTCTATGGCTGAGATGATGAGGATAGATTCTTAGGAGTCTGAGTTATGAAAAAATAGATCATAAAAATCTCCTCCATGTACACCCCACATTCTTCATTTTGAAGCTCTGATTTTTGTGCATACACTAGCAGATTATTACCTAATGTTATGGAGCATTTGTCATTTTATAAAAGGAAGTTTTGCCCTTCTGTAGTGTTAAGAGCTAGTGCAAGAGAATAAGGGATGAAAAAGCATCATCATATTCTCCTAAATTAATTCTTCTTCTCACTCTATTTAAAACAAAGGATCTCAAAGCAATTAATGACTATGAAAAGCAAGAACTGTAATATAGTGGAAGTGACTTATCTTTTCCATACACTTACCACTTCCCAAACAAAACACAATCTTTAAGTTCAATTCTAGATTCTTTACGCTCTAGATTAGGCTCAGGTTTTTTTGACCCACATTAGACAGTAAGTCATTTAGTCAGTTTCTAAATCCACATGGTATTACAAAATGGTCCATATTGGACTGTTCACCTTGGGATTTCTCTTGTGAGGGTCCCATCTGAGATTCATTCCTCAGTACCTTTGGCTCAGGCAGAAAATCAACCCCTGTAAAAGAAAAAAGAAAGAGCTCAGTGGGCACTGCAGTGACTCGGATGAGTCCCAGAGTGCATCCCTGGGAACAAATGCAGAAGGGAACTCTTTGCAACATTTGTCTCAGGAAGAACTCTTAAAGGTCTTCCAATTCATTTCATCCATCAAGTCCATTGCAATAGAATAAAGAAAATTCTGTGATCTATTAGAACACTTTTCAACAGCAACCTGACCAGCATTAAGCCAAAAAGCTAGACCTAGCTTTCTGTTATCAAACATATTGTTCACTGAGAAACATCATTACTGAGTTTTCAAATGCATCAGGCTGATATAGAAAAGGAGGGATTTGAGATACCTCAAAGATACCTTTCCCTTACCACTTTTCAAATTGTTTTACCTCCTTACAAATGGATCTGAAGTTTTGCATAGCCCTTTGTTTCTGTCACTTTTACTGCCAACAAAACATTGCAGTTGTTTTCATGTAGACATCAATTTAATGGAAACAGGGCTTAACAAAATAGGACTTTCTTACATCCAGGAGATGTATTCTATTTCACCAAATAGCATGAAACACTGACTGCCAAGCAGAGTTTCAACTAGAACCATGTGAAACTCAGCTGCTACCACACAGACTCTGGACTCGTGGCAAGAAAAACTATGGAAAAGAAATAGGCTGGAGAACCTGTGACTCAAACATTTGATTCACATAGCTCTTAAAAATTCAGCAGTAACAGACTCATCTTCATTACTGAAAAAATCAGAAACAATGGTTTACCATCCTGAAGGGATTCTAGATTCTTGTCATTGCAAAGAGAGCCATCAGGAGCATGAGTTTCTTTTCCTGTTTCTTTCTCTGTTGTCATTTTCATTTCCAGGTTTGATACTCTGCTATTTACATCTGCTTCTTGCTGCTCTTCCATTTCTTCCTCTTCCTCCTCCTCCTCCTCCTCTGGTCCATCATCTTTCATTTTTAACAAGCTTTCAGGGATGTCTGGACGCTTAACAGGCAACTTCTGCAAGACAAAGACTTGTGCATCAGTGCCAAGAAAGAGGCAGCTGTCACAGATACTCATTACAGGAGAAAGCACACACACTACTGTCAGAGACAGCTGGTAAGGAAACACTCTCAGGATGACAAATAGTTAGGTTTTAAGGAAAAGTTATTAGTAGAGATGGAAGATGAAAAAATACATCCAGTCTATAAACAAGAAGTGCAGTCTTTTCATAAGAGGGACACTGGAAACTGAATCAGTCGTGGATATGATCCTGGCTATCAAGACAGAGAAGAACAAGAAAAGGACCAGCTGCTGAGGTAGAGCACTGGCTCAGCCTGATGTCCCCAGACTGCCTCTATTCCTCCACTGCCTTCTGACCACAGCTGTGCCTCAGGAAACTGGCTGTACAAGGACACAGAATGGCAACTGCTGGCAGCAAACAATATCCAACAGCCACTGCTCATTGTCCATGCACCTTCCACTGCCACAGGCTGCACCTCTATGCTGTTTCCATGCATGTCAGAAGACACAGTTGTCACCTACAGCCTCCACAGCCTGAGAAGGTGTCCTACAGCCACTGACTTGCAACACCTGAAGTCCAACTTACCCCTAGGCTTCCAGTTTTCAGTTTGAATTTGCTCCCCCCTTTCATTGCACCAAAGAGAGGCAGGTTCATCTTTTTGGGCTTGTTCTCTGCATTCAGACTGTAACTCCCACCCCTAATAAAAATTAGACACAAAGGAAAACATTATACAAAGTATGAAACAAATCTTATGTATACAAATGCAAAAAAAAAAAAAAAAGTCTGCCTATGATAATTAGATATATAAAAAATCTTTTTATCTCTTCCCACTCACAGCATCCAAGGAGGAAGCTGCAAGACAGGATTCCTTCATCCTACATGTATGTTGTAGGACTCAGACATGTATAACAGGAAGCAAAAAATAAACAAGGGAAAAACCTCTGTATCACATAGACTTCCTTAAATTCAACTGCATACATACACATATATTTATATATAAAACCACACTTGGAGGCCAAACCTCAATTTTACCAAGTTAAGTAATTAACCTCCCATCAAGCTGCCATTAGCAAATGATGAACCCAGCACACACCCTCTCAAACTGCAGTGGTGCTGCTAAGCAGTAGTGGAACAGCCACTACATTTGACTTCCAAATACATTTCACAGAGTGAAAGTGGGTTTCATGTAGTACATAATACCTGTCAAATTCTTCAGTTCATTTTGGGTGCAGGTTGGGAAAAAGCATTAAAGAAGCTAACATCATGCTTCCAGTCCCTTACCTGTGTCATCCTGGGTCTGGTCTTACTCCAGTGTTGTGCATTTCCCTCAGCCATGGATGCTGCAATAGCCCAGAGGCACAGCAGCTCCTTAAGGAGACAAGCCAGGTAGTCTGGAAGGCTGTCCTGCTTGTGATTGGAAAGCTGTCTATTTACTGGGCTTGCACAGCTGCCCATGGATAACAAGAAAGGGAAAAGTGATTGTTTTATGTTTTCACCAAGACTTACTGGGGCTTCAGCTCAGGCAGTTCTGCAGGCTTGACCAGCTTTATTAACCCTTTCAGTCTCTGCTGCTCTTTCTTCAGTTCAAACGACCGCAGGTGAAGCTTCTTCCGTGCCACGCTGTCTAAGGTGCATCCTGATTTTATTTCAGTCATGAACTCATCCAAGGAATCTTGAGCTGCTGGATGGGACTGGACTAGGCAAGATAAAGGGTAGATATGTAATGTTATGGTGGGGAGATAAGAACTGTAATCATCAGGTCCTGCCTTTAGAGAATAAAGTACACAGGAACAGCTATCCTCTCTGTGAGTTTCTGTTGAATAGTGAAATAATGGAGGTTGTTAGGCCTGGAAAGATGAAAGCATTTCTCCTAACAAAAGCCTGAAAGGAAACTTTAATTCACTTACCTATCAAAGCCTCTGTTAAAACTGAATGTTTCTCTGTGAGCACCATTCCTGGTTGTTCATCTCACTTCTAGATCTGGTCTCCCTAAAAAGGTGACTTGGGGGTGTTTTTGTAGTCACAAAGTAAAATAATATCAGCCACAAGAAAACCTACACCAGTTCACAGGGAATCCAATTCTGACTTTCCTGGAATGTTTATGTCATAACATTTGCAAAGTTCAAAATCAATCAGCTCTGCCTTCTCCAACGGTGCATACAAAACCAATTTAATGCATCAGGCCAATCACACTGAACTTACCTTTGCTCTGACTAGATTTTCTGCAAGAAAACTGCTTTGAACTTGAAAAAGAGTAATGATAGTCTTTCTACTCCAACCAATTTCTAAATAATAATAACATTATGCATATTTGACTAATTAAAATAAAACTCAGGAGGTAAAACTGTATCTCCAATGACTAATAAAAATAAATACAGACTTCTAATGCCTGGATTTAAAATAACCAAACAAAAAATGCCTTTCTTTGGCTTGAACAGTGCTTCAGAAGTTCTTATATAGTATTCAAAAATAACTTGGAGGCAAACAGAGAAGAATGTTCTTGCCAGAATTTTAACAAATCTTTTGACAAATAGTTTTCTGCCTTTTAATAATAAATGAAAAGTGGCAAATCCAATATGTATTTTCTGCCTTATAAGTGTTTTTGTATAAATGCACAACGTAATTATTTGATCAATGAGTTATTTTCAGTTCAGCTTGAGTTAATTAAGTAGCATTAGAAATTTTAAATTCATAAAAATAAAACAGACTAAGTTATTCTAAAGAGTACATATTTGAGCACTTTTACAAGACTTAAATTAGAGGAAAGTCTAATAAGACTCACGCTTATAAATGGATTCAATTGAAAAGGGTATTTCTGATGTAAAACAAAACAGGGTTTACCATCTGAAAAGACATGAAAGCCATAACAGTAACTGTTCAAAGATGTACAGAATTAATAGGCTTCAAAAGATAAGAAACAGTTGTAGTATCCACCTCCATCCAAGCATAAATGATGACAAAACACATCATAAAAGAAATTCTGATAGAAATACTCTTGTTTTTCATAACAACTATTTATACGAACCAAGATAAAAACCAACAATGAAAAGGTATTGTTAACAATCAGTCTGAAGCTCCTTGCAGGCAGGAGCTGAGCAGAATGATAATTTGATTTAAACATCAGATTACAAAGATGTGGTTTAGAGAGCAGTCACCTTGTTCAGCACAATTACAGCTCCACAAGTAAATGCAGAGCTCGCTGCTGTACTGCAGAGCAGTGCAAGTGCTTCAGTCAGCGAGTGATGCCGAGGGAGTCGGATCGCCCCTTCCTGCAAATGGGATCCTCTGCTCAATTCCACCAACAGGGCCTAATACCAGCTTCTCCAGCTTGCAGGGTTACAGTTAGCATTTCTCATCTGTTGCAGCAGTTTGCTACACTATTGAAGTAAAATCTGACATTACTAGGAGGTGAATCAATCATTTTTATTATACTTTATATCCCAGTGACAAAAAGCTACAGGGCTATTTACTGCACCATCAACTTATTGATATTTTTTCCTGAATAGGCAACCAAAGATGAAACTGAAGAGCTCCATATATTTGATCTGCATTCAGCAGCATCAATGAGTGAGAGATACCAAGTTAGTAATTAGTTCTGAAGAACCCCAGGGAACAATTTGTGAATTTCGACTGAGATTTTTTTAGACAACTACTTAATTTCTCCAAGTGCTTGGTAAGATGTGTAGCAATTTAGCCTGTCATTCACTCACTGGTGTCTCTACACCCTTGTCTTTAGGCTCCAAATAATCATTTAGAGCAAACAAAAGTGCATTTAGGTTTCAGAACTGTATGTAATGCAGCAGCTTTGCTGGATAGCTCATGACATTGGTAAGAATGTTCCATGGTCAATAACCCTGCTCCCGGCTTTCTCAACATCTGTGATTAGTCTAAAGCATTCAAATAAGAGAAAACCCAAGGATCTAGAAAACACCCAAACAAAGTAGCTGATTGATGCAATATTTGCTGTGTTTGTTTTATCCCGGCCTAGTTCCAGGGAATTCCTATCCAATACTGAATGATTCTGTACTTCAATAAGTGCCAAGGATGCACTTTATTTCAAAGCTCTGAACTAGCTGTGTAACCACCTGCAACTTACAAAAATACGAGTATTGGGTTTGTGCGGCCAGGTTTTGGTGAGGAGGGGGCCTGCAGCACTATATGGTGTTAGCAGAAGTGTAAAACTGAACTGATTCTCCCTTCACCCAGCCTCTACTACAGTATAATTCAACAGTCTTGATGAGAAACAGCATCAGTAGAAACAAATCAGAACATATGAAAGCTTGGACTTTCACCTCTCAGACAATCTAAGAATTAGCTTCTTTTGCTAGTCAATTGCTAACTACTCATCAAAAGTATAACACTGAAAACAATTCCTTCAAACACACTGAACATCAGTTGGAATGCCTGGTGGAATGGTAGTGCTTTTTGAACAGGGATCTGGAACACCAACAAAAGTGTTGATACAAATTAGTTTTGGTGTGGAGCTGAGTAATGAGAAAGAAACACAGCAATATAAAGCACAGAAGACAGCCCAGCTGTCACATTGCTAGGCTTCTTGGAGAAAAACTTCTGACAAACTAATGCTGCAACCTTTATTAAGGCTAACTCTGCTAAAAAGGTTTTTGTGTGAAGGCCCAGCCTAAACACATTTCCTTCCCACCTTCCTTTTACTCCACAAGACATCATCAGTAACAGAAAGCAAAATGCAGCTATTGGTACAGTTTGCTTTTAAACCTAACTCACCAACAGATACAATCACTGGTCTGGAAAGGCTCTGCCTTTGGAAACAAAGGCATAATCCTAGAACCAAAATGGCACCCTCATGTACTGGCATGTTTAGAAAACATATGGATTAAGTGTCAACTGCTTTGTCTCCACATTTCTCTCTTCTCACCTTTTCTTTTTACAGTGTGTTTACAATTAGAGAAGTGAAATAAAATATATCATCTTTTCTGAAAGTTTTTTCCTCTTCCCTTATGTTTTTTTAAGGAGTGGAAAAAACAGCATTCCTCAAACTGGGTCACTTTTGGCAATATGGGCAGATAAACAGAAATAAGACACCCTCTTAGAACTGCAGAAGCTTGTACACTTGCCACCTTGCTTTAACTGAGATGTTGCTTGCTTTGGAAAAAGCTGCGTTCATTAGCAAGCAACTATAAACAGAGTACATAAACTATTGGATGAAGATTTTAAGAATTCTCTTGAGCTAACTCAGTGACCTGCAAAACTTCCTATCCCTTTGTGAAAAGTGGACACTGAAAAAAAACCTCCAAGCCACAAAGAGAAATCCCTAAGATAACTTTCAGCTCTGTATTGTTCTTTATGGGAAGCACTATGATCAAATACACTTCACACCTTACCTTTCCCTGAAACCTTCAGCTTCTCTGTTATCTCAGAAAGCTCATTTTCTGCTTCTTTTAGCTTTGTGACCTACAAGAGAACAACATGCTTACAAGACTTTATCTTGTTAAAATCTCATTTTAACAGTTATTCAAGTATCCCATCAAATTACTTCCACTTTTCTGCTTCTGAGCTTTGACCAGGACTTCCTGGGCTGAAAAAAATTAGAAGTGTAGATTGTTCCAAAACAACTTATTCATTCCTTGACATAGAAAATTATTTAAACAGTTTCTGAAACATGAAAGTATGCATAATTCTTCTGCAGCAGTGTTACACCACCACTGTACCCTCCAACCCCTCCTATCCCTTGCACCCTATTGTCTTTGTAGGACTTAATAGTTGTCATATGCCTGGCAATCCAGGATTCTTGTTCTTTGAGGCAGAATGAGATATTTCTTTGGGATGTGTTGGGTGGACTTAAAAGCTTGGAATTATTTTCCCATGATTTAAAACTAATTTGAAAGTGTCCTGTTCTGGCATTTCATTCACCCACTGCCACAATCCACCAAGATTTCTTCTTACTCATAATGTAATACAGGCATGAGAGAGTAACCCTGACATGTCATAATAATTATTCTTACCAGGGAGTCATAAGTCTCTGGTTTTTCTTCTATTTTACCAGCTTTCTTCATTCTGTTCAGTCGTTTCTTTTCCACAGCACCAGTTCGATCGAGGAAGGTGTCATCATCACTGTCATAAAAATCCTCATCTTCCCAGTTCTTTGATTTCCTTTTTCGGGATACTGAGAAAGGCATAGGAGAAGGCCAAGAAACAAAATGATTTGCGTAACACTCAGCAATAAAGCAAATTCAAGATAGCAATCTCAAATCCCTAATTTAGGGCATTTAGAATGATCTCAGTTATTCACCTGCTTCTTGCCTCAGTACTCCTCGAGCATCGAGCAGCCTGCAAGCTTCCAGTGCACACTGTATCATTGCTTCCTTCTTTTTTCCTGAATGGAGAACCTCTGCCACCAGCTGCTTCCCTGATGCATCATCCACAGGCAACCTATTCAGTTTGAAGGATCAGAGAACAGCTCAGATACAAACAGCTTTTCAGGGATGCTACTCAGGTATTTTGCAATGGCATTGTTCTTCTAATTTCATTTTAATTTTTTTTTTTGGTGTTAAGTATTTCCACTTTTCATTTCATACAGAACCAATCAAAACACAAGCATGATTTCCTAATCATGTTCACTGGTGAAATTTGTATTTCATTAGTCCAAACAATATTTTTTCCCTCTATTTACTCCCTTGGAAATACAGAAAATTAAAAGGTTAAATGTCAGTCCCTGAATAATTTTAAGTATAGGTATCTTGTACCCATATAACATGAGTAACAAATAGTTTCCATGCTGAAGCAAAGGACTTTTAAGCAGTACAATCATTACTACATTGAGACTTGTTGACTTAATTTCTACCTCACCTTCTCCTGTCTTACGAAAGAATGACATTAGTGGCCTCAAGCAGGAACCCATCAAAAACTGTCTTATACCATACAGGAACTGAAATTGGGCACACAGTAGAATTAAGTTTGGGGGTTTTTTAATCTTCCCCAGTAGGAATTGAAAGAGATTGTTTCCTAGTTTCTTCTCTCGTATTTCAATGTCACATATTGCTCTAAACAAAGGGAGTTGAAAAAACCTAGACTCTTGCTTTCCTGATTTTTATCCCTTAGGAAAACCAAATCCTGTTGGAACAAAAAGGAGTGCAGACACTGAACTGGGCACTTGAACTTTCTTCACAGTATCAGGGCTTAGGTCTAATTCTAGCTGGCTTCCTTGCCAAGTGAGACACTACAAGTAATTCCTTCAGCTTTTGTTTGCAAATTCAACAGTCAGCTTCCATGTGCCAAAGGAATGGAGATGTACATACTTGATCCTGCATAGCCAGCTGTTATGCCCACGATCATCATATTCATATTCTATCTCTTCTCCTACAGAAGAAAAGAAAGTTGATGTAGCAACCAAAATTGAAATAAGCAGGAATAATCTTTACAGCAGAGAAGAATGTCATGGGACATTCCTGTAAACAAGAGGGGTAACAAGCTCTTGTTACATATCATGATTTTGCCTTACTTGTTTTTTTTTAAAGCCATGAGCTCTTCACTAGGTGTGCTCATTTGTTTTTTTTTTTTTCAAAATTAAGGCTTTTTCAGATCAAAAAATCTCTAAGTAGCTTGTTTAGGAACACACAGTTCAAAGAAAAAACAATCTTGTCTCTGTATGTATTAAAGTAAATGATGCTGAAGCAACAAGAATTTACAATCTAAATTCACAGATATTGTTCGCCTTGAAGACTTTTTTTCACTTTAGCAAGTAACTGAATATTCTTTAAGTTTCACTACCAACCACTAGAACTTTAGACCACTTAATTATTGCCTTTTTAATAGTTTCCCATTTTTCAATTATACACAATTACAGCCATCTCCAAAGCAATCAGTCTGGAAATTGATGGGTTCTGATTTTTCAACATAGCTTCAAAGCACGGGTGAAGTTTGAGTGTCACTCCAGAGGAATACAAAGTACTCACTGCAATTCCCAGTTTAGGAAGTACTAACTAAGTCTCAGATATACAATGGTGAGCCAAATTTTAATTTAAAAAACCCAAACCAAACCACCATCAAAACATCATGAAACAAAAAATGTTACCCACAACGTAACAGAAAAGTTAGGTTCCCACATCACACCTTAAATGCCCCTGAAAAAATACGCAACAAAAAAAAAGTTTGCTAAGTACAAAAGAATCACATTTAATCAAAAAATTTAAAATTACCTTCTCTATCAAAAAAGCCCTGTAAGGCCTTCCTAGGATCTTTCATATAAAAAGCATCTTGAACATCCTGAAAATCAACAGCAATAGGGTTTTCTTCAACCTCATCCTCCTCAGCATCCTCACCTAGAAGACACACAAAGTGGAAAAAAACCCTATGAAACATCAGAAAGAAAACACCAGTATATTTCAACTTGCATGAGTTTGAAAGAAGTAGCAGCTACGTCACAAAACTACTAAAGTTACTTCCCTTATTATTTCTGTACCCAGTCCAAAAAAATCTTTTTTTTTTTGCTATTAGTTATTCCAACATACAATACAGTTTTTCAGATCCATGTCAGTTTCAGCACTTTCAAAGGTTTATGAGCTTATACATTTTCATTTGAAAAAACCAACTTGCTTTGTTGCAAAAAGCTCATTAATTACAATTTATCTAGCTTTAATATGTGGGTTTCTAGTTTAAATGTAAAAACACCTATGCTCCATAGAAGTCTCAAGCAGTTAAATTTCACCTCTTGGGCAAAAGTGTGGACATCATCACAAGAACAAACCAAAGAGCATTAATTAAACTCTAAGTCTGATGACCTTTTATAGGCAAAGGCAAATAACCTTCTCCTGTTTAAAAGGAGTTCCTGTTTACAAGGAGCTCACCAGATGTTAGAAAGGTCACATACCTTTCTTTTTAACAGCAAAAGGATTAATTTGAACTCAAAAATTTTGACTGTATTGTGATTCTTGGCAACCAGTTGGAATATCAACCCGAATATTCAGTGCAAACTGGCTTAAAGACCTTCTAATGCATATCAGTCAATGGATACATCATCACTTACCCATTCCCCACGAGCAGCTCATATCACTATTCTGACTCCTTTCACTTCTCTCCTCTTTCTCATCCTCCTCATCAGAATCCTCTCCCAGCATCGTCTTCTCTAATTTTGCTTGCTGCTGCTTGCGCAGCGCCTTTAGTTCAGTCACGGTTAGTTCTGACTCAGACTCCTGGTCCTCTTTGGGTCCCTAAGTCCAAACAGAAATTTAGCAGAAGTGTTTTCAAAAACCCCCAAACAAGTATTTCCAACACACAGGAAGATTACAAATAATAACATAACATGTCATTACACTGCTCTTCAAAAAGTGTATTTATTAGACCATTAGTTATGGTTTGCATCACAAAATATATTAGTTTGAACAGCATTTTCAAAAGCAGGGCAGGCATAAATAAGCATTATTGTCTACTTTAGTCAGATCCATCTAACATATAACTGTAATTGAAAGGCTGAATGCAAAAATTCCCGTCAGAACTACACAGGTGAACCTGACGAATGAATAGCTCCTGAAATGCGTGCATAGCACATGATGTGCTGTCAAAGTTCCTGCTTAAAAGCGCGTTCACAAAAAAGTATTGCTTCTTTACTTTAGTGGGGCATCAAACCGACTGAAAGACATTCCCAATACATCACAAGGTTGGAGAGAAATGCCTTTTACACTCACTGTGCATCAGCAGAAACCCGCAGCCCCACACCTCGCTGCAGAGCCGGCAGCAGACACCCCCAGCTTTTCTCCCAGTAAAACAACCACCCGATGGAGCCGGCTAAATTCCTGAGCCCGATCCGAGCCAGCCTTTACCACCCCCGCACACGCTCCGGAGCCGCCCGAGCCCGAGCCCCGGCTCACCTGCAGGAGGAAGAGGCGGGAGCTGCCGCCAAAGCGCAGCCCGTGGCCCACTCGCACCCGGCAGTAGGTGCGGGGCGGCACCCGCGCCTTGTTGAGGAAGGTGCCGTGGGTGCTGCCCAGGTCGTACACGTAGAACCCGGCAGCATCGGCGCCGCTGGGGTCCTCGGGGGAGCAGCCGGCGCCGCGGTACTGCAGCACGGCGTGGTGCCGCGACACCGACGGGTGCTCCAGGGACAGGGCGCAGCCGGGCAGCCGCCCCACCAGGAACCAGCTGCTGTCCTCCAGCCGCACCGAGCCCAGCACCACGCCGCCTTTCAGCACCTCC